>SAYR01010770.1:1240638-1328918 GCA_004382745.1 Argopecten irradians irradians | reverse complement strand
CACGTGATTTTTATGTGAAACTTTGTTAGCATCAACAGAACATGTGATTATTTACGTGACCACGTTACGAGTATCGTTGGAAACGTTATTTTTTTTGAAAGCGTTATTTTTTTCGTGGAAATACCACTGCCTATTGTTCTCATTGACCCCCTGCGGCGACAGCGCAGTGAGCCGGCGGGCGAGCTTCGCTAGTGTGTTGACCACTCACCCATAACGAGAGCACGGCTCCCAATATATAGTCGACTGGCGGTATCGCTGTCACTGTATTGCTACCGTATCGCATGTGCTGTGCAACTGAGCATGGAATATATATAGTTTTCAGTTACTATATTTACAGTTCTTTTTCTCCAAAGTTTGCATTCACTGTATATTAAGGTTGTGTTGGAATCGGCAAGGACGTTTAAATCCTTGGAATCGGTCATAGTTTAACTACACTGTACAAAGATTTGATGTTTTTTAACATATTGTGTATTTCAAGTTTATTGATAAATACGTTATTAATATAATATATAGATATGTTTCTGATAACGGACGTAATCTGTTTTGATTAACGAAATTGTGTACATTTCTTGTATGGCTGATTAACAAAATTATTTGTCGAAGTTATGCATTTTATGGAATCTGTTTTGATTAACGAAATTGTGTTCATCTCTTGAATGGCTGATTCACAACATTATTTGAGGCATATTTTGGAACAAGTGCCATATATTCAAAATGAACATTACAAAATCTACTATAATTCTATATGATATGTCGTATCGGACAGGGAAGACACAAATAAATATCAAATGCACGTCCCTTGAATACAGTTACAATACGCATGATGCAAACTGACATGCATTTATTTAATTAAATACTTTGTATTGTACGTTTTGTCTACGTTATGAAAAGTGAAATATATATTCAAGTTCTTGCTAAAATCACTGTCAAAACAAACTCCATTTATCCGACTTGCTACCGCGCAGGGACATGTAACATGCGCAGCGACCCGTGAAAATTGCCCGCGGGTCAAGCAGTCGTACATCTTTTATTTTCGTCAAGTATTATTATCTACGCTAGAAGGCCGTTACCATTAATTTTGTATGTACTGTTTGGAATTGGCTTGTTAAATTAAGATTATTGAAAAATGGTACCGCGATATAGAGTCATCTAGCTAAAGGAAAACTATACTCTACTATCAAATTTGTGTCATGATAAAATGAGGTTTGTTCTCCTTTCAAGACACTCGGAGTCATTAGTTGCCGGACACCTGGATATCCGCATTTCCGGTCTGTCAGGACATGTATTGTGGAAACGAGACTTATTTGGTGCGTGACGTAATCGCCCTTTGCGAGGCAGCGCAGCTCATCACTATCAATGCTTGCAAACGGCGCTCGACACACCTACCTGTGATTTTCAAAAACGTCTTTTCAGCGATTGGGGATTGTTGCTACGTTTCTCTGATTTTTTTATTATTAAATAGCATTGTCATGAACTTTCGTTTTTATAAAATGTTAAGCAATGCGGGACGAAAGCGTAATTGTAAGAACCGCGATGAACAACGTAACACTGTACAATTTCACCTGGATGCGGAGGCTGGTGGATAATATGTATATTTAATGAGGGTAAAACTTTCGTGTAGTTTCTTACTTTTTTCAATGATTTATGCATTCTTTAAAGAGGTAGTAAAAAAGTAACACATACTTGTATTTCATCTTAGCGATTAACATTTTTCACATATTTAATTCTCCCTCTCTCTTTCTTTCTTTTTCTGCCTCTCTCTCTGAGTGACAGGTCACAGCACTTATAGGTTCTCGCCATGTCTGCTAGTGTGATTATCCTGTTTAGACAGGAATTCACACTAGACTATACACGGTGGAGAAGGTTAACGGAATCGTGATGCGCCCTGACTTACGAGGCTGGCCGACAATAATTGTATACCCTTTATAGACAAAAGATATTGAAAGGGAACATTAACATTCAAAGTTGCTAGTAGACGTAAAAATTTCTCTTTATGAGTTGCAAATTGTTGTTGAAATCTTTACGAAGTACGGGATTAGCTGGGCGGGTGACGTTACTTATGTATAGTAATCTTCAGAATGTGCACACAAGTCATCTACAAGTATTTAAACCAGAGACTTAATAGTTTTACTGAATTATAATAGACATGTAATATTCTTATCCTAAATTTTGATTCATATATTGTAATATGGGTGGGGGTTTATACGTATCGACATTAGATCTACATTGAAATAACGCAAAAACTGCAGCTAATAATACCATTTTAATATTATTGTGGAACTTACACGTGTCAAATCCATTGTGTCAGAAACATTTTAATTGTCAATCTGTTTTAGCGCATTACAAACACAATAATTACTTCTTTTTATTTATTTTGAATTCCAGAACGGTTTAGAGAAACACAAACTATGTACATGAATTATAGGAATGAATAAAATCACGATTTTGGTCAGATATTAATATTTCCATTCCAGGTTCTGCATCCCATTGAGAACAATCTTTGGAAAATTTCTGTAATCGTTGAATCCATTTGTATGTGTATGCTTATAAGAAGTTTACTTGCAGTAAAAAGTATTGTTTAAACTAATAAATAAACAGGACCGCGATATTTCCCGGGAGACATTGGGATGATCCTTCCTCGTGAAGCTTTGAATCGATCCAAACTTCAAGTTGCACATCATTTATAAAGTATGACATCGAACAAGTTTTATGTTGACAGCTGACGGCGGAAATTTGAAGATTAAAGTACATACTTTGTAGGAAGTAAGACATTCGCTTCCTTTGTTGATAAATACAGTTTTCCTACGGTCCCAACAGAGGGCCCTAAGACCAATTTTAGAGGTTTACGTCCCATAAATGAAATATATCAAATAAAGCTAATTTCGGATCCCTGTGATATTACCATATAAACATGAAAAACAAGTCGATGCTTTATTTATGTATGTATGACAACAGGATTTTTATCCGATTATGTGTCAAAGAAAGATGTTTTTTCTAGTTACTAATATTCAGAATTTGTTAGAATAACGGCAAGAATACTTAATTTTTAACAAGTTTCTTCGGCATGGATTAGCTTATGTACTTTTTTATTCAGTGTTAACCCTTAATATTAACGAAATTTCCTTAGAGTTCGCAATTCGATCAGAAAAAATTTAAGTATTTCTGTCGTAAAAATTAAGTATTTTTCTGTCCGCTGTCGACCGCCCCGTGATCGGGGCCGACTAACAAACCATCCTTTTGTGATTGTATATATGTATATTTTATGTTCAATATTCCAATAAGTTGTATACTTACGGAAATAAAGAATTTTCGAATTTCGAATTTCCTTTTCAACAAACCATCAGAGGCTATCAGTTACAAGTACCCACCTTTGTTTACATGCACGGCTATCTAATGCTACATAGTCGGGGTCAAACTTTTCCGATGCGACAGTGAAATTAAACATATTCGGCGATAGAATTAAATATTTCGTCGGTTTATATTAATACTTACTGCGCGAAGATTAACAGATTTTCTGGACTGACGTTGGTAATTAATCGAGCGGACCGCGACGAGCCGTGACGGCCGAATACACACGGCTTGCACACGGTAAACAGTAGGTTTGTGGAACGGGCCAAGCAATCCGATTGTAGGACTAACCCTGTGATATTTATGTTTACGTCATGCATGCAACTAAAACTACTTTATTTTTTCTCATAAATATACAGTTACTTGTTTACTTTCGTCAAATTCTTGCTACCTGGCGCAAACATTGCATTTTCAACCTGTTTTTTCGGAGAGTTCCGATACGAGCGGTTAAAATATGAATTACTGTTTGTACTGATGTAAATTGATGTTGATACTAAATGCTGCTGTCGAGGTTTTCTCGTTTCAGATATCATAGAGTAGGACAAGAGAAGATCGAAGGGAATTACCAAACTGACGTCATCACTTGTTGCTTAACTGTTGAAAAGCTGAAGAGGACAATAAAATTGATCGTTGTTGATTTTTTTTACATCCCTGAAAAACTTTGATATATTTTTCCCTATAAATGGCGTTTTGTAAACACCAATCACAAGAGTTCCTTTTGATTGTGGTCACAGTGTAACCTTCAACCCTCACCGATCTGTCGACACCCGAATGCCATTCCCACGTCGAAACTTCCAACGATTAACAATGGATTTCATCAGGACCAATATTCACGCTTGCGGCGTCATTTGTCGTAAAGAAATCAATCTGATCATCAAATCCATTACAACATCTGTTCAGTCTGGTTTAGGACTATGTTCCTAATTGATCAGTAATTAAAATTAGTTGATACCTCTGCAAACCTTTGCATTTCATTTACTGCTTATCCCATACATCAAATTACAGATAACATATATACAAGTATTATCTATAACAAGGATTATAAGTTTGAGAAGGATTCGTGACTGTCTCTTTACACTACTTAAACACACACGAGACGCCTATGAACCGGGAATAAAAACCGTTTTCTCAAACAAATACTTGTCTTATCAAGTCAAAAACGAAACACACCAAATGTAAAGTTTATTAAATTTTTACAACGTTTAATAACTTGCTTTAAAGGACGCGAAAATTAGAAAATATGTCTTAAATAAGTCGTTAAAAGTACGACAGCTCATGAAATGACGGCCCCGCTTCAGAAAAGTAAGACCGCGTAACCTCGCACCCGCAAGCTAACATCAAAAGGCTGCGGCCGCAGAATATGCAAAGGAAAACCGGTCGTCGCCCAACGTCACGGTCAGTGCACAAACACAAAAGCTTCTTTACGTATGTACTCCCCCAAAACCCAGTGTGACTTATCCTTCTCATATACGTCCTTGTCTATAAGTATCATATTTAATATTAATGAATTAAGTGTATATCTTAATCAGTTTTGCCGTCTATGAACAATACCTTTTAGAAAACAATAAGGGGCGTAATTAAATGCTCGACATATCATTGAGTAATATATACCAAAGATTTGTTTACTACATATACAGTTGAGTTCTGGTGATTTTTATGAACGTATTAATCAGTATCAGTTCTTAAAAATATCGAAGAAATGTTGCATCCTCGACTCACTCATGTCACACAAACGCCACCGCCTCATGACCGCACACCCCTCCCCGTCATGAAATAACTATCCACCCAGCAGTGAACCATGACGACCTTTCTGTTCCTGTCAATTTTATCAGTACCTGGTCTATCACGTGTTCAGCCACGCGTAAACTGTACTATGGTGTGTTTTATTTCAGTGACTGCGGACCAAATCGAATTACCAACAGAATTTAACAACTTTTCATTTTCAAAAATACAAGTCAACGTATTATGAGATATTTTATAAAAGACTACTTAAAGGTAGTATTTCAAAATAAAAATAAAAAAGTTTTCACGTCTAATATACGACTTTTCAGGACACGCACGTCTTTTGTTTATCTACTACCACTAAACCCAGATATATGAAACGATTTTAACAGATTAAAAAAAACTTCTATCTAGTTTACAGTTTTGGTTTTGGAGTCATTGACTATTTATTTAGGTACGACGATGTGTTCCGATAAGAATTAGAATAAAATAAATAGTATTGTATAATAATAGCACACAGTTGTGTAGGTCGTACTTATTGTACATTTGTACTTATGTCTTCGACTACTATTTTATGGTTGTATGGGGAAACTGGGAAGATTTCCACTCGAAGTAAATATCAAACTGAGAATGCTGTGTTTTTGGAAATAGACTTATACAAAATGAAAATAAATTAAAGTAGCATACTTTATAAACTAATCTCGAAGTTACCATTTCGAAGGAAATATACACATTTTTAATGGATGTCTTTAATTAAAAAAAATTTTTGACGAATCTTGGTCAGTCAAATATCTTCCTCAATGAATACAAATGGATTAACAGTTTTTATAAAAGTTTATGAAACAGCGCCTTCAAGATCAGTTGAAAACTCCTCAAGAGACAGACTTATCTAATATATAAAAAACGAATTTGGATTTGAAAATGATCTTATAAATTATCGGAAATGAAATAGAGTATACATAACTAAAATTCCGTACATCCAAATTTAAAATTCCAATTGAGACTGGAAAAAGGGGAAATGGCGTAATGTTGAGGAAACGTGAAAGGAATAATGTCATTTATGCAATGAAAATATCGGGATTAATTTCACTATCTTTTTGTATGTAAACACGAAGAAATAAACAAAAATTATATACGTTTTAGATATATCCCACAGTATTATTTATAGTAATCCCAGTCTTCATAAGATGAGGTGGTTTATAGGTATTTGTAATATCCAATTATTGAAGATGTCTCTATTCATTAGAAAAATGATGGTATTTTTGTAGATGTGAATTAAAAGCTATGATACATGTAGTAGTACGGTATAAAGTATTTTAATTTCCAAATTAAATTCTCTCCAGAGCCGCTCCAGCTGTGATAATGTAGTTCTGAATTAACGACGGACGGACATAACTGGGAAGGAGTGGACCTGGCCAAGGTACCGATGTCCAGTCATGGGACTGACATAACTGGGACGGAGTGGACCTGGCCAAGGTACCGATGTCCAGTCATGGGACTGATATAACTGGGACGGAGTGGACCTGGCCAAGGTACCGATGTCCAGTCATGGGACTGACATAAGTATTTGTCACTGTTGTTTTTTCCACTATATATTCTATGTATTTTTACCTTTTTTTCTTTTAATTTTCTTGATCTTATCTATTGATGGATTTCAACCAAATTTGACTTACTTATAGAAAATTGTCTATATTCTCAGCTCATAATATCTGCATAATTATCCGTTACCTAGCCTACTTTTTGAGAAAACGGCGTTTTATTAGAAAGCAAAACTTTTTCGTTGACATCTTGGTAAGAACAAAGATGGAAATGGCGTCAAAAAGATTAGGCAGTGCACCAAAATAATAATACTTTGAAAATGAACAGATGAAGCAACGGAAAATTTTGAAAATATTATGAGCTGAAAGTGTAGACAATTCTCTATAGGTATGCCAAATTTGGTGAAAATCTATCAATAAATGAGATCAGGAAAATTCAAAGAGAAAATGTGAAAAAAACATAACAAATATATATTGAAAAAACAAGTGACGAATACTTATGTCCCACGACTGTAATTATTATTCTACACCGCTGGTAGGCTTAAAAGAATGCTGCATAACATTATATTCGACACACTTACGAGAATCTACGAGAAAACATCGATGAAAATGGCTGCGACATGGTTAGTATCAATCAATGTCCTACTAAAAAGATTTCCGAGGTTTGTTTACATCTTCTTCGTTCAATCTGGCGCCAAAAGAATGAAGAGCTCTACAAGGGGACGTAACCCAGTTTGAACTTTTTTGTCAACTTGCAATATTTCATAAGATATGTTGAAAATTAAGGAAATATACATGGTTCAAAATATCTCCAGTTAAGAAAGGAAGGCTAGATTTTTTTCTTTTATCTTAAATGTTGTTGTCAGTATATGAAAATTCAGATATTAGTTCGGGCTATAGAACTGATCATTCAATGATTGAATTAAAACTAAGATTTACAAAATTTGAAAGAGGCAAAGGCTTCTGGAAATTCAGTACAACCCTTCGTAGAGGTTGGAAATACAAAGAAAAAGTTTGTGAAATAATTAAAACAGTTATATGTCAATATGCTGCATTTTCCTATGATATTTGTAAACTTGTTGAACTGTCCGACTTTCTTGATATTCACTTTACAATTATCGTCTTCTGCTAGAGATACTCTTGTTGGAAATCAGAGGAATGACAATAAAATACTATGCAGAGGTAAAACAAAATGAAATGAAAAGCCAAGCTTTTCTAGAAGAGCACATTCATTTCCTTCAAATACTTACTGAAGAAAATCCAGAATCAAAAATCTTTTCAGAAATGCTTCAAGAAAAACAATTGAGCAGGAGATATATAGAAAAGATTATATGAAGGGATTGATGATTCGAGCAAAAGCTATATGTAAGTGGATAGAGGATGGAGAAAACCTAGCAAATATTTTACTAACTTGGAAAAGAGACATTATGTTAATAAAACTATTTTAAAACTAAAGGTAACACTAATGTATAGAGATAAGTGACCAGAAGAAACTGCTTCACGAAATAAAAACTTCTATTCTGAACTTTACAGGGACAGAGATGATAGTATAGAAGATATAGATTTGAATTGTTTATTGAATGATGATAAAATACCAAAACTGAACGAGAAAATGAAAGAGGAATTGGAATATGACGAAATACTTTAATCACTAAAAAATGAGTATTTGACAAAAGTCCTGGGCCCGATGATTTTCCTGCAAAGATTTTTTTTTTTTTTTTTTTTTTTAAAGGATCTAGCGAAATTTGTGTATTTCTCCATAAAGTATGCTTTTCAATGTCAGTCTTTGCCCTGGACCCAGTCGACAAAGTGTTGTGACTCTTCTTCCTAAGGGTAACAAACCAAGGGAATTTTTACGAAACTGGAGGCCCATATCACTGCTTAATACTTCGTATAAAATACTCTCTGGATGTATTGCTAACAGAATTAAAAATACTCTTGACTATCTCATACATAAAAACCAAACAGGTTTTACGAAAAACAGATTTATAGGAGAAACTACTAGATTGTTATACGATTTTATGAGTTAAACAGAAAAAAATAATATACCAGGATTGGCTCTATTTTTTTTTAGAGAAGGCGTTCGATTCTTTATCTGGGAGATTTATTCACAAAACTTTGTATTTTTTTTTTAATTTTGACCTGTTATGCTAAAGTGGATTCAAATGTTAAATTATGATTTTAAGATTTGCATGTAATACAGAATGGCATTTTCTTAGAATTTTTCCAAATTGGAAGAAGGTCTAGACAGGGGGATCCAATTCCTCCCTACATTTTTTACTCTGTGCGGAAGTGCTCGCAATTATGACAAGAAATTGCCCGGAAGTTGTAGGTATCAAGATAAATAGAAAGGAATTAAATTTAGTCAGTTTGCTGATGATACAACATTATCATTAAACGGTGATGACAGTTCTCTAAGAGCTGCTCTATCAATACTAGACCAATATGCCAAATTTTCTGGATTGAAGCCAAATATTGAAAAGTCGAGTGTGAGGTGGATTGGTGGTAAGAGAGGATCAGGCGATAGGATTTGTAGCGATGAAATTTAATTGGACAAATGGTCCGTAAAGGTACTTGGAATTGTATTCAGCCAAGATCTTGATGATATGATGAAACTCAACTATTTTCCAAAATTTAATGAGATGGAAGCCTTTCTTAATAATTGCTCCAAATGATATTTAACATTAATTTGCAGAATAGTGGTGGTCAAGACATTGGCTATTTCCAAATTGGTGCATTTATTTATAAGCTTACCTTCTCCATGTAGCCAATATTTAACCAGACTTAATAAAATCATCTTTGATTATTCATGGGGTTCGTCAACAGATCAAATTTCTAGAAAACAAATTATTCAGAGTAGAGAGAATGGTGATTTGGAGATGCTTCATTTAGAGTCTTTTCTTAAGTCTTTAAAATTAAGCTGGATAAGACGATTCATGAAAAATTCAAGACTGTAATTGGGCATGTCTTCTACTAGAAGATCATGATCACGAAATTGAACTCCATTTGTCTAACACGGGGGATGAATTTTTTTAATTGATGTCAAAAAGAACTTGTAATTTATTCTGGAAAAAAGTTTTTCTTTTACTTTCAGAGATAAAGAAAAAAAATGCCTTCCAATGACATGTATATTTTGAAGGAACCATTATGGTTCAACTCTCTTATTACTATTGATAAAAATACAGTATAGTGAAGGGATTTGTATAACAGAGGTATAATAACTAGTCATGATGTGTTGGATGAAGTTGGATGATTTTTTTTCTTATCCCAACTTTTGTCAGTTTTATCAATTCCAAACTCCTTTTACATTATTTGAAGGATTAAAGAGGACGATATCCAAATCTTTTTCATCTTTAAGAGAAAATATCAACATTGTAACCCCCTCCCCCCTCCCCCTCCATTTTCCCATATTTCCTAGAAAGCATCATTTCAGATGGACCTGGAAAGTGAATTATATACAAAACTTTAATTCAAATTTACAATTCATCAATTGACTTGGGATTGGACAATGACGATTATGAGTGGACGAAAATCGACAGCAATATTTTTAAACAAACACGTGATACAAAGTTAAGATGGCTACAATATCGCCTGGTCCATCTGATTTTACCAACAAACTTTTTTTTTATTTCGGATAAAAGTGTTGGATTCCCCGCTTCGTACTTTTTGTGGAAATGAATATGAAACGTTTTTACACTTATTTTACGAATGTTCAATAATAACCAAGCTTGGTATGGAATTTGAGAAATGACTTTGTGAAAACACTACTTTTAATGTCAGTGTATCTTCATTATCATTACTGCTTGGCTTACATGGTCGCCATAACAAAATGATTAACATGATGCTACGACTTTTTAAACAATATGTATATCACTGTAGAACTAAGAATAGCTCGGATTGTTTTAAAGTTCTGAAATCTCATATATGCCTATACTATGAGATTGAAAAGTTTCTATATGAATCAAAAAGTGAATATACTAAGTTCCTTACACGATAGAGTGGATGGTGTTCCTTATTTGGAAAGGGATGCACGTGCAATCATTGTAATGTAAGGTTTAGTTTTGTCCAATGTAATTGTACTATGTATGTTATGAAAATCAATAAAAAAATGAAATGTTAAAAAAATACGATTGAAACAAAGCGAGCAAAAAAAATCTCCAAAAATAATGATTTATTAGTTAAATTTCTGCTTGAATCCATATTTTTTCTTTTAACGGATTCCACCAAAGTTGCCTATTTGCGGAAATGTATGCCTAATTAGTATTATTACATTTTGCATTTAAAACACGAGGTTTAATCATTTCGTAAGGTGTCATGCGTTTTATGGGAATTTCAGCTTTAGACAATAAAGGATTCGGTAATGCAGAAATATTGATGGATTATTTTTAAAGACGATTTTTGCACTTTATACACCATTTATGCATCATAGAAAACGAAACCAAATATGAAATTTTCAATTTTAATTTCACCATTAGATCTAGATGGGATCTAAAGGAATTTAGTTGGCATCGGTGAATTTACAATTGTTTTGCATTTTGTTCTTTCGTTAGAAGTTCAAGACAAAAATCAACATGATTGAGACAGCATTCATCCTTATATTACAGAAAACATAATTTTATCGATTTTTATTTCTATTATCGACTGTCGGCTAACTTCGGCTTGTATGGCTAAATGGGACCCATCTAGCGATGTTCAATAATTATTTTATTTTTTTATCAAATCATTATCGCACATCTTGACTTCGATTTAGTCTTTGTATCTCTGCATGATTTACAACATATTTTTTGTTCAAAATTCTTCTACTAGTAAATCATGGCAACAAAAAAGAAAGATACGGATATTGGGATTTTAATGATTAAAATATGATTTTTCTGATAGCATGAAAAAAACATCATATCAGACGTAAAACTACATAATTCAATCCTTTATTTCTTTCTAATTTTTTCATTCACGACACGATATGACTGGAATAGGATGCCACGTTGTGGTGTAGGGGAGATAACTGGTGATGGAATTCAGTTATAATCGAACGCGCCCTAATGTGTACATCGGATACCCTCGGGCAACTTCCTTTTAAACTTCAAACACCATTTAGAAGCTGAGAAGATGGGTCGACACATTTGCCGGCGATGTTTTAAATACAAAAAGTTATCTATTTGTGCCGTATCAATAGTGTTTCTGCAGTTCACAATGTTTTATATGTTTAGCTTTGACTTCCGTGATGGCAAAATAGGAAATAAGGTAAGAGTCATTTGGTTCTCATTTTTGTTGCTGATGATGCAAGTGGTTGCAGATGCTGATTCAGGCCATTGTGTAGCGTGTAAATATGTCAAAATAACGAACCGCCACTCGCGAGTATAATCCTCTGGACCTGTTAGGGATGACAGAAAGAGATGTGAGTGAATTATGCACAAACAAAAATTAATCGAGTAAACAATGATTTACTACAGAAGTGAGAAGATCTTTAAAGTCGAATGGGTTCGATAACGTTTAAATCAGTGTTCAACGTTTCCCATTTAGGAATCTGTTCTATTGATACCGAAATATACGTGTACATGTTTATGTAAATCATCAGTACTCCAGGGGTTCCGATCACTTACGATCTCTACACCCCTGGACTATCTCATAGTAAGACAGCTGGAGGCCTACGCCAGACATCTAGTATCTGTCATATTGACATAATGTCCAAGTCTGGTGTCAGGGCCAGAGTTTCTCGGGCTATGTACAACGGTACACTGGTGTTGACAGTAAGTGTGGCTTTGAAATTGCGTGTCACTCACTCTGTATAGTCTTCAAAGGAAGTCTTTGCAGGCCTGTGATTGGTTCAGATTTTCTTCCCTGAGCTGCCTTCAGTTTTACTGAGAAATAATTCAGGAGTGTAGAGATCGTAAGTAAATGGAACCCCTGGAGTATCTAGGATGGTATATGTAGTAATCTTCATCTTTGGTTATGATCATATATATGATGTGTCACCAATTAAACCTTCTGAAGGGGCTAATAAATATACTGTCATACAGCGATACAAGGAGCCTGGATGTCGTATTTGAAGGGTTTGACTTTATGATTCGCTGAACTCTTAACCAACTATACAGGTCAGGCGTTCAAAATGTTCCACCTGGTTGTTCTGTATCAACAGGTGGAAAAAACCACCTTCCTGTGTATGATAAGTACACCAAAGATTGATCATTTATAAGGGAGAAGAATAAGTCACTGCATATCTTTATACTAGAACACGGAGCAAGACATGTCTCGAGTTACCTCCCCCTGATTACTAACGTGATTTGTCAGTTATGGCATGGCTGTTTCCTCATTGCCTAACTCATTTAATGTAAAGAAATCCTCATCATTACTGAACATTGTTGGTGCATATATAAGCTGTTAAAGCCACCTCTTATGAATATTGTAGTTTTTAATTCTATCAGACATCTGATGTCCATGGATTTTGTTTTATTTTTTTTTTCTGAAACTACTATGAAGGGCAAAAAGGAAACTCAAAGTAAACAGCTCCAGTCTTTGAAATATGATCTGGGAATAAAAACCATTTTCTCAACAAAATCTGTCTAAAATTAAACACCAATTTAATACTTGATTAATTTTGCGAGTGAAAGTACCAGATGTTGTTACTGTAGAAATATTCCAGAAATTGTAATGCATGAGTAGACAAACAGCCAACATGGAAACACGTTGTCTACCAGTTTTAAGGTACTAAAATATGGATGCCATAGCGACTATGATGACATCACCTAAAAGTGAATGTTAAGTTGCATAGATACCAATGTTATCAGATATAAAATAGAAACTTCTTTTAAATCAATTACGAAACAAGTTATACAATTTATGCAAATCACTCTCGATGGCCGGGATGTAAGCGCGCGAGGAGTCGTAGTGTGGGAGAAACCAGAGTGTCCGGAGAAAACCCACATGATCGGGCAGGTGACCTTTTCACATCCGTGCCAGGGATCAAACCCTGGCCAGCTAGGTGAAAGGCAAGCGCGCGGCTTAACCAATATTACACCACCCGATCACTCAATTACAAATAAGGAGGAATTTGTAGAAGAAAATCTGTAGTTTGGAATTATTATCAGATGGTGGGTATTGAAATTGCCTTTGGTTGATGGTCAATGATCCACCCATCCCTCCGTTAACAATTCTTGTTTCCGCTATTTTTCAGAACTGAAAGTACGGAAGGGTCGTTCTCAATTTTCATATGTAGTTTCCCTTAGGACTCTGTAAGTTATAAATGCATATTACAAATTTAATTGAATATAAGCTACCTTATTCATATACATCTGAAACAATTTTTCCAGCATGAAGTTGCACATTGATTCAATGAAGCCAAAGGCATATATCGTGTGCCTTATCCTGAGATAGTCAATAAGATATATCCCTTTGACAATCACAAATTGCCTGAAGGTGTATAGTCAAAATGTTGTCCTTTGTAATTAGATGCGGTAAAATGAATTGAGAATGATCTACCCTCAGGTAATACATGACTATAGTGATGTTTATGATAAACCTATCTTACTGATACACAGTGGACCCAAATAATCCGGACACTGATGGTCCGGAAAACTCTCAAACCGGAAAACTCTCAGTCCAGATGGAAATGTCAGAGAATGGATTACCTGTAACTTAAATTACATATTCGCTAAGAACACAGAATTCAGCATTCTGGAAAACTCTTGATATAATCCAGATGCTTTAGGCTGGGATGAAAGATATCAAGATCATCAGGGGTTCATGATAGACTCCTTCATCAAGAGACAATATCTTGTTGATGTCTCCATTTTTTGATGATTTTGAAAGATTTTATTGCACTAAGAATATATTTTTTGTTTGATTTGGTATGATAGCAACAGTTAAAGTCATACTTATTATAATGCTGGCCTCTAACAGGGGTTTCATTATCTTTTAGGAGAGGCGGTACAATTGCAATTTCAGGGGGTACTTTTCTATACCATCTGTATGCTATATAATGTAATTTAGACCAAATCAGGCGGTACCACAGCCAGGTTTAACGGACAAAAAGTACCGGGTACCATCTGATATTGAAACCCCTGCCTCCAATATATGTATTACATGTGAATATTGAATGCTTATGTTTCTGTTGGAGACTAGTACCTGTGCATATAATATTTGCATTGTGCCTGCAATAGCAGGATCTTAGAAGTCTTGTATTGTTATCCTTATAAGGACCTTTTTTCAAAAACAAAAAAGCCTAGAGATATGGTATTGCACCTGTATCATTTTGGAAAAAAGGCTTCCAAATTTGTTAAAATGAATGGTATTGACTTTAATTCAAATCTAAATTGGCTAAAAATATAATATTTTCATTAACAAATAAGTCTAGAGGCCCAATATTTGGCGTGTGGCATGCTAGTATGAAGGGCTTCCAAGTTTGTTAAAACGGATGACATCGACCTTCATTTAAAGTTACACATACTTCAATAAAACATGGGAAAATCCCACTATTTTGCTATTGGGCCTTTGATATTCACTATGTCAAATCAACAAGTAGCAGATGAGCAAGTCAGGCCCATTGGGCCCTTGTATATTTTGCCTTCAGTCTTTCATTGTTTTTCGTTTTGTTTATCTTTAAATGGCTGATTGTGTCTACGATTCTCAAGCGTTGATGGTATTTTCGTTTAACTGCCTAATTAGCTTTTAGTAAAAAGAACACATAATGATCATGTTCCTTTGTTGTGAAAAGCTGATCCAATTGATAAACAAAAATAGAAAATTGAGTCGCATTAAACATTGATTTGTTTCACTACCAAGGGAAAATTTTGTGTGACAGCAAATTTATTCCTATATTAATATATCTTAAGGCTAATGCTATTGTTCGTTAAATTTGAAGTGAAATAGTTAGTGAAATACAAGATGGTCTTACAGTAGGTATTCACCCCTGGAAGCACACTTGAACCCTTCTCATTCAAAGGCCGGTACAGTTCATTATGACATTTTAGGGGTGAAAGAACAAATTATAACAATATACATGTTACATTTAAAAGAATGAACTAAGTAGCAATGTATATATAGAACTATAAAAGATCAGAAAACATAGATTAAAGATTAAACTAATTTTAAAGACTTTTTTTTTAGTTAAAAGTATAAAAATCATAAATGTAATTGGTCCACTAGTACTACTAGAAGTAAAGAAACAAATACAATGTACATGTGATGAAACAAGTGTTGGGAATCGGTTGAACTTTAATGATCAATCATCAGTTTTGTGTCGATTATATTTTTTTGGTGTAGAAACAAGTGTTATTGTAAAAACTTTCTACAGGATCACATGTTGCCTTGTACTCAGATCACTTATGTTTTCACAAATAAAATCATATATATATACTCCTGTGAACGTTTAAACTTTCATTTATCATGATGTTGGACTATTCCAACGAAACTTCATTACATATTTCTTACTCAATTAATTGGTCAAACACCCCAAACCAATAATGCTTGATGAACTTGGTTAATCGGAACACCACTAGATGAAACATTAATCAAAACCTGATAGTTAGTGCTTTGTTAGAATAAACTAGTTGAAGACTACTGTGTCTATATATATATCTATATAATTACTCTCTAATTAATTATGATCGTGTCTATTTTCATCTCTTTACATAATAGGCCCTGCAGGTAGGGCGTTAGAATTGTACCTGCTGCCCCTATTACATGATCATAAGAGGCGACTAAATTTAGGATCTTATCTTTTCTTTCTTCCTAAATTACCTTTTTCTTCCCAACGTTGCCTTTGACACCACCTCACTTTTGGTCTTTAGTTGAGCTCTCGCTCTTGTGAGGAAGGCTCTGGGTTCTATCCCCTAGTCCAGACACACGAAAGTCTGTAAAAGTGGTAGTTTCTGCTCCTGCTTAGCGCTCAGCATAACGGGAGTAAAACGACTGGTTTGCCCGTTGTCAGTATAATGTGACCGGGTGGGGTGTGTTGCTTGGTGTCTTCGGCAGCATGCTTCAGTGATATAGCACTATAAAAAGGGCAACAGTTCCATTATACAAGAAGACACAACATTAATATACCGCAGTCTCCCAAAACATGCACCTTGCACAACATACACGCAACACACCGCATACATGGGAGGCCATCCTTACATGACCATAGCTGTTAATAGGACATTAATTAATCAAACAAACAAACAAACAAACTTTATATAATCTTCTTTTTCTTTATCAACAGAATGGAAAAGACCCGCCTGATTCCAGAAACCTACACCACCTGTTTACACAGCCATTAAATCATAGTTTTAAAGACAATAACAACAATTCTATCAATGTACCACCATTATATAAACCGAAATGTGTCATTTCTGGAAAGGAAGCAATGTCTGCCATCAACCGATCAAAAACACCCAGATGCAAGCAGGAGATTGCTGACGTCTTCTGCCTCGCACAGGAAGGCAAACTTTACCCCAGCAGTCTTCCTAATAGCTGTCCATTCAAAGGTAGGTCTTTTGTTAAAACACAGGGATCTGGCGCGTAATTTTTAACAGTATATATATATATACGTTTATTTTAATATGTGGGTGAAGGAAGTAATATCAACAGTTGTTTTCCATATAACACTGGATTCGTATAGACATATGTCTGTAGGATGCGAATTACTTAAAGTAGTTAGTATAGGGCAAAGAAGTAATTCTAACAGTGTGGATAAAATATTGTCAAATTTTTGAGGCGATCTGCCCCTTTATATAAATATCACATATAATATATGTATATATATATACTGATGGTTAAAAATTGTGCCAGGTCCCTGTACGTGTTACTGTAATACATATGATATTATGGCTCTAAAAATGTACAAGCGAAATTTGTCTTCAATTTGTTTTAGTTTTCTACCACTGATCCTCAGAAAGGACAATATTTTACAAACTTTTTGTAAACAAATCTGGATAGCTAAAGAAAATTTCATAATTTGAAATGTTTCTGGCAATTTCTAAATTATTCATTAGCCATGGGTGAGAACTTGGATGCATTTCGAATGTCATGCATTGTAATGAAAATCTCTTTAAAATTTTGATTACCTGTTATCATATTTTATATCAATTTGTAGGTACACACAGTAAAGGTCATTACCTTGGCTGTTACAGTGACAACATGCAAAATCGAGACTTACGCTTCATCAAGGAGTTTCCTGAGGATAATTCACCAACCAAATGTACAAATTTTTGTCTACTATTAGGTAAGTCATGCTAAAAATGGTTTAGGTAAGTCTTACTAATATATATTGTTAATTATGTAATACATAACAGTGTAATGATACTTTGAGTCATGACTGATGATTTTACCTGAATCATTGTAAAAAAAATAACATTGTTAAATTTGAAAAGATAAAAGCAGATCCCAGGCCTCTTTATTTTTGTCAAATTATTAACTCTTATTTCCTGCTTACCATTGTTTTAATACACTAAAAGTACATACAGGTACAAACACTAAAACAATGGGTTGAGGGGAATGAGTCTCTGCAGCTTATACTCAGGTGTGACTCATACATAGAAATATTATATGTACAAAAGTTGGAAAAAGCAGCAAAAAAGATAAACCCAGGAATTTTTTTTTCTTTTTTTTTTTTTTTTCTTTTTAAGAGAATATACTCAGGTACAACTTAAAACATGTACAGACATCGCGAAATTTGCCGGTCCGACGGACTCGTCCGGCAAAATTTTAGTCGGACTGCCTATTTCAAAATCCAGTCCGGACCAATCGTCCGGAAATTATTTAGTAACAGAAGTCCGTAGAAATGGTCCGGTGTATCTGAAGTATTACTTAGGTGCTGAACTTGACCAAAAATGTAAACTGCTTAAAACATGTAGCTGCATGGATACTTATAGCAGGACGTTATGTTTACTTTGAAAATTTACATTAATGTTCGGTCCGGTAAAAAATGGGAAAAGGTTTCTGTTGTTTATACTCAAATGTGACTTATATTTACCATTTATATGCATGTAAAAAATCTGAAAAATTGAAGAAGGTCTCTGTGACTTGTACATGTACTTGACTTATACACAGGAAGACCTTTCATTCTGCTGTCTTTGTGACTTGTACTATAGGGTGCAACTTACTGTATTCACCCAATTTCACTATAATTAGTGCCCAGGGCGCATTAATAATTGGAACAAAGGGGGGCTTATTAATGAACCTAATTGTTAGTTGTGGACGAAAAAAGTCAGCCATATTTTAAATCTTTATGTACTCATGGTACATAAATCTTTTACAGTAAACATGCATATATATGCCTTTTATCCATTGAGACACATTATTATGTTGTAATTCACCTGTAATAAACTCACAAGTTCATGTAATATGTGATACAATACTGATGTTAGAGGCATCACATTTAAAACATTGTTAAATCCTTGAGATGTGTAGGGGAGGGGGGTTTATACAACTTCAGCTCCTCTTCAGAAAAGGGGAGGGGCGCTTATTAGGGGAGAGGCGCTAATTAAGGCGAATACTGTATATACTGTTAAGATCTTTCTGCTGTTCCAGGGTATGCGTACGCTGGCTTACAGTACAGTAAGGAGTGTTGGTGTGGGAACCACTACGGGACACACCCAATGGAGGACGAAGGAAGATGTAGTAGTCGTTGTCCAGGCGACCGGGAACAGAAATGTGGCGGGTATCTCACCAACAGTATCTACAGTACTGGTCTTACTAGTAAGTATGGGCTGACTTAGACCAGTTATTGTAAAAATACTTATTTCAGCGGTAGTTTTATTTTAGCTCGTTTAAAGCTATCTTTGAAAAGCTAATTAAGGGTATTTCCTGTATTAGACCATAGAATTTAACTGATTTATATCCACACTTATAAATCATTATTTACAGTTTTTCGCATTTGCACTAAAATTTGACGGAACAAATTTAATTACAAATGTATGCTTACAGTAGCAGCACAAAATATATCATAGAAATATATTAAGTAATCAACACTGTTCATATTCATAGCAATTCATGACAGATTAATTTTTGGAAATTTTAAAATTTAAATGAAATGTTATCATAGTTTTGAGAATTTGTAAACACACTTTTACACTAATATGAAAAAATATTAACTTTATAAGTTCAGATTTGCACCACAATTTCAAATTTTAAAATAATAAAAGTTTAATGTAACAACTTTGACCAACTACTCCTCCTGAACTCTAGGGATTTTAACAAAATATTGAAACCACTACTCTTCCTAAACTATTGGAGGGATTTCAATGAAACATTGTGGCAATTTAATAATCCTTATACATTTATAAGTGAAGATGTATAAGTTGGCCTTCTTGAAGATAGTTGTAATAGCTCTGTGCTCTGAGATGATAATTTGGCATTTTCATTGGACATTGTGGTGGTTACGTAAATCATTTCCATTACTCTGATTTAATTTCTACATATACCCCCTGTAAATCCTAATTTCAATATCTAAGATCTAAAAGAATAACTATCCTATTGTGAAAGTTATGTTATAAAGATGGTATGGCACACACAAAAAAGAAAAACGCTCTTACAGAAAATATATGGGTGATGAAAATTCAAGTCACATTTATGATGTTTACCATGTCTTTAAATTGAAATGAATTTTCCTTCTTTTTCTTTTCCAATTGTAGCAAAAATTCTTACTGAAGCATCGCTAGTATCTGAAGATGCACAACTAGAACTACAAGATGAGATGGTGAAAATTGTGTTTGTTTTAACCGTGAATGGCCGGGCAGTTCGTCAGGTCCGGCGACTCATTAAAGCTGTATATCATCGTGATCATTACTACTACATACATGTAGACAAGGTAATATATTATATATTACACAATTTCTATATCTCATATAAAATCATTATTAGAAAAATATATATAGATTGTGTACAAAAATTTATTATGTAAAAATCAAACCTATCAACAATAAGACATGTTTATAGCATACAGCACAGGGCCTTGTTACTATTGATGATATATATAAGATAGGTCACGTCTATTTACATACATTACACTAGTAACGAGGCCCTGTGCATACAGGCTTAAGGACTATCTTCCCTGTCAATGTTCCAATCAGATGTTTGTAATCTTGCACAGACACGGTTCGCAAAAAGTTGGGGAGGAGCCAGTCTTCGTCAGGCCTACTTCCATTGTTTATAATAAACTAAGCTAATTATAACAGAGTAATTTCATCCCAATAGGTTGATTATAACTGTGTATTACTGTATAAAGACCACACAAAAAAATGGTCCTTATAGCCAACCCTCTTACACATTAGTAAAATTTAGCCATTTGGGACCCAAAGAAAGCAGTCTTAATTATTAACAGGTCTTTATACAGAGGTGGTCACTAAGACAGGTTTTACTGTATATCGCATAATCTAAATTTATTCCAGAGACAAGAATTCTTATTCCGTGAGTTACTTCCCCTTGAGAAGCAGTTTCCAAACATCCATCTTGCAAGGACACGGTTCGCAACGATTTGGGGAGGAGCCAGTCTTCTTCAGGCCCACCTCCAATTTCTACAGGAACTGCTGTCCATGAAGGAGTGGAACTGGGACTATTACATTAATCTCAGCGAGAGTGACTACCCGATAAAGTGAGTTATCTCCCCTGTTTTCACAAGAAGGGAGGAGGGAGTTTATTTGGTCAGATATGGTGATTGTGCTAGTAATGACAGTTAATATGTAAATTTCCAATGTACACAATGTCACAAATGTATGATCATCAATTGTCCATTGCTACCGTATTTGACCCCATAAGTGTCCAGGGTGCTTACATAATGGAATAAATATAAGGGAGCGCTTAATAGGACCAAGTTTTGCCGTTTATCAAATTACTGCACAAGGTAAGCCATCAATCAATTTGCAGAAGAAATCAGATAGAGAACCATTAAAATACAGATCCTTGTTATCATTATGTTTTATATAAGAGAATCTGACAACATCCCAGTAGGGGTCACGTCCAGATGACCTTTGGAAATCGCCAATCAAATTAGCACTGCAAGAATCTTGACTGGGGACGAAAAAGTTTGAAAAAAACTGTCCGAATTATTCTCTAGTACATAGTCATCTCGCCCTAAGAGCATAACAAAGCTAAATGACTAATGTGTTATCAATTGACGTAGCAATGTGTAGAAAATGTATGTGATCTGAAGTGCACCTGGTAGAAAGGTCATCGGAACATGACCCTTTATGGGATGTTCTCAGATCCTCTATTGAACGGAGTGGTTATAAGGATCTGTATTTTAATCAGACTGCATTTAGAGGTCAGTGAAATTGAGGCTCAAAAAGGGGGAGGGGCGCTCATAGGGATGAAGTATGCTTATTGGGTCAATTATGTGAACGGGTTTTCATAAATCATTTTTATAACTGATACATAACAACATTTTCTACTAGATACAGGGATGCATATATATGCAATTACAAGGGGTAATTAGGGCCCCGCATCGAGATGAGGGTGCCCTATAGTAATCAGGTTGTCCGTCCGTCCGTCCGTCCGTCTGTCTGTCTGTCTGTCTGTCCGTCCGTCTGTCTGTCCGTTTTTTTTCTTTTACACATTAATGATGGAAGGGAGTGGAGTATTTTCCCCATATTTTACATGATGATTCCCCATCCATCCTAGATCTGCTTTGTAATTTTTCAGGCTGAAATTAAATTAAAAAATCGGCCATCTTGGATTTTAACATTTAAAAAAATCACAATGTTGTTGCTCTTAACTGATAAACATTTTGTTATAACATTATGATGCAAAGTTGTTCAGAATTAAACAAGGAGTTGACTGTCCAAAGGTAAGGTCATGGGCCAAGGTTACTAAGTCAAAGGTCAAGGTCAAATTAAAAAAATTATTTTCTCATGAACATATTTGCTACAACATTTATAATGAAGCAGAGTTGCTCAGAATTAAACAAGAAGTCAACTCGCCAAAGTTTTGACTGACCAAAGAGTAAGATCATGGGTCACTGCATCAAAGGTTGTGGACACATTTTCCATTTTTGACTTATTAACAATTTGTTATGACATAATAAATAAAATAAGTTTTTCCAGAGAAAAGAAAAAAGATATACCATTCCACAGAGTTTATTTGCAGATACAACTCTTATGGAAAAAAAACTTTACATGATTAAAATATTTGGAAGCAAGACCTTTATTCCCTTCCTTTCACATTTGTTATGTTTTTCTTCAGCAAACTATGAGGTTTACCTTGTTTAAAGGGGTATTTGAGTTAATTGGTATGCCTCTTAATGTAATGTAGCTTGGAATCAGGATTCATGTTAAATACTCTTGGAAGACTTTTTCCAAAGAATTATAATAATGTACCATCATCGGTTTCCCAATTAATGTTGACATTAATTATTTATTAGCAAACATATAGCTAACATGGAAGGGAATTCGTTGTCAAAATACTACTTTTCCACTTAAGCACGTCAGACACATAGCGGGGCCCTTTCTGACGTGTCAGTGTTCTAGTTAATGATTACAAATAATTCCAGACGATTGAGGACATGGAGCTGTTCGCTGACTAAATAAAGGGTTATACGTTCCTAAAATCCCACGGCAGGGACACAATGCGGTTAAGACATTCAGCTGGGAAATATTAGCTTGGCATTCACATTAGTATATTATTTCAAATCCAAACACAGATAATTGCCTCCATTTTCAAACGAATATATGAGTTTCTGCCATTTTGGTGTCTGTTTTTAGCCCACCATCATCAGATGGGCGGGCTATTCAAATCGCCTTTCGTCCGTGGTCCGTCGTCCGCCGTCCATCCATCCTTCCGTCGTCTCGTCCGTTAACAATTCTTGTTACCGCTATTCTCAGAAAGTACAAAGGGATCTTTTTTCAAATTTCATATGTAGGTTCCCCTATGCCCTAGTTGTGCATATTGCATTTTGGACCGATCGATGTCCAGATAAAAAACAATGAAAAACTAGAGCTAATCACAGCAATAAGCGACAGCTGCCATCTTGGATTTTGTAGTTAAAGTTTTGTTACCGCTATTTCTCAAAAAGGGACTGAAGGGATCTTTCTTAAATTTTCATATGCAGGTTCTCCTAGGACCCTAGTTGTGCATATTGCATTTCGGGACCGATCGGTGAACAAGAGATGGCCGACAGGCGGCCATCTTGGATTTTTGATAATTAAAGTTTGTTACCGCTATTTCTCAGAAAGTACTGAAGGGATCTTTCTCAAATTTCATATGTAGGTCCCCTAGGACCCTAGTTGTGCATATTGCTTTTTGGACCGATCGGCGAACAAGATGGCCGACCAGGCGGCTATCTGGATTTGATAGTTAAAGTTTGTTACCGCTATTTCTCAGAAAGTACGAAGGGACTTTCTCACCATTTTCATATGTAGGTTCCCCTCGGACCCTAGTTGTGCATTATTGCGTTTTGGGACCGATCCGTGAACAAGATGGCCGACAGGCGGCCATCTTGGATTTTGATAGTTAAAGTTTGTTACCGCTATTTCTCAGAAAGTACTAAAGGGATCTTTCTCAAATTTCATATGCAGGTTCCCCTAGGGCCCTTAGTGTGCATATTGCATTTTGGACCGATCGGGTTAACAACGATGGCGGACACGCGGCCATCTTGGATTTTGATAATTAAAGTTTTTTACCCGCTATTTCTCAGAGAAAGTACTGAAGGGATCTTTCTCAAATTTCATATGTAGGTTCCCCTAGGGCCCTAGTTGTGCATATTGCATTTTGGGACTGATCGGTCAACAAGATGGCTGCCAGGCGACCATCTTGAATTTGATATGTTAAAGATTGTTACTGCTATTCTCAGAAAGTACTAAAGGGATCTATCTCAATGTCAGATATATGTTACCCCTGGGCCCTTGTTGTTTATATTTGCATTTTGGGACCGATCGATGAAAAGATGGCTGCCAGCGCGGCCATCTTGTATTTTGATAGTTAAAGTTTGTTACCGCAATTTCTGAGGAAATTACAAAAAGGATCTTTCTCAAATTTCATATGTAGGTTCCCCTAGGAACCTAGTTGTGCATATTGTGTTTGATTACTGATTTGTCAACAAGACAGACGGCCATCTTGAGTATTTAGGTAAGTGGAAGTTTGTTACCACTATTTCTCGAAGAAAGTATTGAAGGGATCTCAAGCAAATTCCATACATAGGTTCCCCTAGGGCCCTTAGTTATGCATATTGCGTTTTGACCAATCCCAGTCAACAAGATGGCCGCTCTGGCGCCATCTTGGATTTTGATAGTTAAAGTTTGTTATTGCTATTTCTAAAAAAAGTACTGAAAGGAGTGTCTCTCAAATTTTATTGTAGGTTCCCTTAGGCCTTAGTTGTGCATATTGCATTTTGTAACTGATAGTCAACAAGATGGCTGCACGGCCGCCATCTTGGATTTCATTGTTGAAGTTTTGTTACCACTATTTCTTAGGAAAGTACCCTGCAACGATCTGTCCTCAATTTTATGTGTAGTCCGTGTTTTGAAAAAGTTATGAAAAGCAGGGAAAAGATCCCTCTTTCCGATTTGTCAGACATAGATCATTCTTGGTGAGGCGCCAAGATCCCTCTGGGATACTCTTGTTAAAAGTTAAGAAACATCATAGGATTGGCTGTCTTTTTAGCCCACATCATTCCGTCCTTCCGTCCGTCCTTTCGTTCCGTTAACATTTCTTGTTACCGCTAATCTCCGAAAGCGGCCCTGAAGACATCTTCTCAAATTTCATATGTAGGTTCCTCTAGGGCCCTAGTGTGCATATTGCCATTTTGGGACCGATCGGTTGAACAGATGCCGCCCAGGGCCGCCCATCTGGATATTTGATAGTTTAAAGTTGTTACGCTATTTCTCAAGAAAGTACTGAAGGGACCGCTTTTCAAATTTTATATTGTAGGTTCCCCTTAGGGCCCTAGTTTATGCATATTGCATTTTGGGACGGATCGGTCAAAAAGATGGCCGCCACGGCCGCCATTCTGTCGATTTCTGACAAAATGAAGTTTGTTACCGCTATTTCTCAGAGAAAAGTACTGAAGGGATTTCTCTCTCAAATTTTATATGTAGGTCCCTCTAGGCCCTAGTTGTGCATATTGCCCATTTTGGGACGGATTGGTCAAACAAGATGGCCGCCAGGCAGCCCATTCTTGGATTTTTGACAATTGAAGTTTGTATACCGCATATTTCCAGAAAGTACTGAAGGATCTCTTTTCAAATTTCATATGTAGGTTTTCCCCTAGGGCCCAAGTTGTGCATATTGCCATTTTGGGACCGATCGTTTCAACAAGATGCGCCGACAGGCTGCCATCTTGGATTTTGGATAGTTAAAAGTTTTGTTACCGCTTATTTCTCAAAAAGGACTGAAGGAATCTTTCTTAAATTTCATATGCAGCGTTCTCCTAGGAACCTAGTTGTCAATTGCATTTTCGGGATCCGATCGGTGAACAAGATGGCCGACAGGCGGCCATCTGGATTTTTGATAAATTAAAGTTTGTTACCCGCTAATTTCTCAGAGTTACTGAAGGGATCTTTCCTCAAATTTTCATATGTAGGTTCCCCTAGGACCCTAAAGTTGTGCATATTGCTTTTTTGGGACCGATCGGCGAACAGATGGCCGACAGGCGGGCTTATCTTGGATTTGATAGTTAAAGTTTGTTACCGCTATTTCTCAGAAGTACTGAGGGATCTTTTCTCACATTTCATATGTAGGTTCCCCTCGGACCTAGTTGTGCATATTGCGTTTTGGGGCGATCGGTGAACAAGATTGGTCCGACAGGGCGTGCGGCCATCTTGGATTTTGATAGTTAAAGTTTTGTTACCGCTATTTCTCAGAAAGTTACTAAGCGATCTTTCTCAAATTTCATATGCAGGTTCCCCTAGGGCCCTAGTTGTGCATATTGCATTTTGGACCGATCGTTTGTCTCACAACAGTAAACAAGAATGGGAGCGGACACGCGGGCCATACATGGATATATTGATAATTAAAGTTTGTTAACCGCTATTTCTACAGAGAAACAGTACTGTGAAGGATTTTCTCAAATTTTCCATTAGTAGAGATTCCCTAGGGCCCTAGTTGATGCATATATGACATTTATGGGACTGATCCGGTCACAAGATGGCTGCCAGGCGACCATTCCCTTGAAATTGATAGTTAAAGAATTGTACCTTGCTATTTCTCAGAAAGTACTAAAAGGGTCTATCTCAAATTAACATATAATATATCTCCCCTAGGGCCCTTAGTTGATGTATATTTGCATTATTGGGACCGTCGTAATGAACAAAGATGGCGCCGCGGCCATCTTGCTATTTTTGATAGTATAAAGTTGTTACCGCAATTTCTGGAGAAAGTAACAAAAGCGGAAATCTATTCTCAATTATCCAATATTGTTAGGTCCCAGGCAACCTAGTTGTGCCATATTGTGTTTGATACTGATTTAGTCAACAAGACAGACGGCCTCTTTGAGAATTTAGTAGTGGAAGTTTGTTACCACTATTTCTCAGAAAAGTATGAGGGATCTCAAGCAATAATCCAATACATAGTTCCCCTAGGGCCCTAGTTATGCATATTGCGTTTTGGGACCAATCAGTCAACAAGATGGCCGTCTGGCAGCCATCTTGGATTTTGATAGTTAAAGTTTGTTATTGCTATTTCTAAAAAAAGTACTGAAAGGATGTCTCTCAAATTTTATATGTAGGTTCCCTTAGGGCCTTAGTTGTGCATATTGCATTTTGTAACTGATAGGTCAACAAGATGGCTGCACGGCCGCCATCTTGGATTTCATTGTTGAAGTTTGTTACCACTATTTCTTAGAAAGTACTGCAGCGATCTGTCTCAAATTTTATGTGTAGTCGTGTTTGAAAAAGTTTGAAAAGCAGGGAAAAGATCCCTCTTTCCATTGTCAGACATAGATCATTCTTTGGTGGGCGCCAAGATCCCTCTGGGATCTCTTGTTAAAAGTTAAGAAACATCATAGATTTGATGTCTTTTTAGCCCACCATCATTCCGTCCTTCCGTCCGTCCTTTCGTCCGTTAACATTTCTTGTTACCGCTAATTCTCCGAAAGGGCTGAAGGGATCTTTCTCAAATTTCATATGTAGGTTCCTCTAGGGCCCTAGTTGTGCATATTGCATTTTGGGACCGATCGGTGAACAAGATGGCCGCCAGGCCGCCATCTTGGATTTTGATAGTTAAAGTTTGTTACCGCTATTTCTCAGAAAGTACTGAAGGGACCGCTTTCAAATTTTATATGTAGGTTCCCCTAGGGCCCTAGTTATGCATATTGCATTTTGGGACGGATCGGTCAACAAGATGGCCGCCAGGCCGCCATCTTCGATTCTGACAAATGAAGTTTGTTACCGCTATTTCTCAGAAAGTACTGAAGGGATCTCTCTCAAATTTTATATGTAGGTCCCTCTAGGGCCCTAGTTGTGCATATTGCATTTTGGGACGGATTGGTCAACAAGATGGCCGCCAGGCAGCCATCTTGGATTTTGACAATTGAAGTTTGTTACCGCTATTTCTCAGAAAGTACTGAAGGGATCTCTTTCAAATTTCATATGTAGGTTCCCCTAGGGCCCAAGTTGTGCATATTGCATTTTGGGACCGATCGTTCAACAAGATGGCCGACAGGTAGCCATCTTGGATTTGATAGCCAAATTTTGTTACCGCTATTTCTCAGAAAGTACTGAAGGGATCTCTTTCAAATTTCATTTGTAGGTTTCCCTAGGGCCCTAGTTGTGCATAATGTATTTTGGGACGGATTGGTCAATAAGATGGCCGCCAGACCGCCATCTTGGATCTTGATAGTTAAAGTTTGTTACCGCTATTTCTCAGAAAGTACTGAAGCGATCTCTCTCAAATTTTATTCTATGTTCCCCTAGGACCTTAGTTATGCATATTGCATTTTAGGACCGATCGGTCAACAAGATGGCCAGCAGGTAGCCATCTTGGATTTTGATAGTTGAAGTTTGTTACTGCTATTTCTAAAAAAGTAATGAGGTGATCTGTTTCATATTTCATATATGTTGTATGTTTGAAAAAGTTTGAAAAGCAGAGAAAAGATCCCTCTTTCCATTGTCAGACGTAGATCAAACTTTGGTGGGCGCCAAGATCCCTCTGGGATCTCTTGTTTTTTAAGTTAAGAAACATGATAGATTTCTTTACCATTTTAATGCGAATAAATTGATACCATACATATGTATAGATATATATGAGATATATAGATATATATGCTGTATAGATGGTTATTATGGTATGGAAGATATTTTCCTGATTTCGTAGGACATTACTATGACTGTAAAAATTTGATCTGCGAAGATAGTGTTGAGAAATGTTTGAATATATATGTACATGTACACATATAGCCAGATCATGCAATGTTAAAACTGCTAATATTAAATTTCCTTGTTAGTTCAAATCTTATAATCATAACATGCAAATAAAAAAAAAAAGCTATACAGTATTCAGATGCTAAAATTAGATACCTGGTACTCATTTCTTTGAATACACCCTCTACAGGTTTATACAGAAGCAGGGTTTGGAGAACACCTTTTTGGAGTGTGAAAACCACTTGTGGAGGGTTGCTAAACGAACATTTCCGTCTGGTTTTCGCCTGGATGGTGGGAGTGACTGGGTGGCCCTTCATCGAGAATTTGCTTCGTACGCTTCACAGTCAAAAACCGAACTTGTAGCTGGTCTCAAACAAGTCTTCAAATATACACTACTACCTGTAGAGGTTTGTTTCATTTCTCTTGGGTGCAGATTTTTCTCTAGGTGTTCTGGCTTTCCTGTACCACTCAAATCTGGCATGTTATTAGTCAAATTCTTAAGTTGGAACAGGTAATCATTACATTTTAGGGATGAATATTCATAAGTAGTGAATTGTGTTTTCTTAGTTCTAAAGAAATTTGTTTTAAAAATCATAACCTAAACAAGGACACTACAAATTTTTTGTCAAATTGAAACGGTTGCCTTTCACCCACAGGGTTGAATACAATATGAATGTGTCTTGATGTATAAGATTATGAATTATCAGTGTTCTGCCTACCTAGGCAGTAGTGTACATCCCATTCAAATAAGAAATTCCACAATGGGAACATTCTTTTACCAAGGCATTGAACAGCTAAGTTTGAAAAAAAGTCTGTTATCTTTTTTATCATTATTTCATTAAAATAGTGTTGTTTTGTTTTTACAGACGTATATACTTTAACAGTCACATACATCCACAACTTAATTGTCATTTTGTTGTTACAGTCGTTCTTTCACACACTGATCCACAACAGTCCATTCTGTGATAAATGTGTCGACAACAATCTACACATGACAAACTGGCGTCGGCGACAGGGATGTAAGTGCCAGTACAAACATATCGTCGACTGGTGTGGATGTTCACCAAACGATCTCAAGTCTAGCGACTTTGACAGACTTCTAGTAAGTTGTTTTAGATTGGGGATAGAAAATTTAATCTTCAATATTTAAAGATGCTCCACCGCTGACAAATGGTATTTTTTCATTATCAAAAACAGCAGCAGACGATTTAGTATTTTTATTCAGTTACAAAAGTTACTTACTTTACACCATTACCGCCATTGAAAAGTTTGAGCTTCTAATTGTACTTGAAGTTAAAAACATAAAAAATAATCAATTGCATCCCGAAAAAATTCCGTGGCATTATATCCTATATGGAATGAAGTACTGATTGCTCATGACCCAAAGGCAAAATAAATTATTTAATATTATTTTTTGTGTTAATAAGACTTATGTATACACGATTAAACACTAATTATTGCTCAAATGATGAATGTCATTTACGCTCTGTAGGCGGTGGAGCATCTTTAACTTGTTCAATGTGATACATTTGTATTTATTCAAGTCACCATGAGATGTGGGAATGGGGGCATTTATTAATACAATAGCAATAGATGTGGATGAGACTTTAAATCCACTGATGTGCCTCATAACGCCTTAATCCATCACTTCATAGAAAATATCTTACTTTCATTGAGATGTTACTTTGTATGTGTAATGATTTTATTATTGATTACAACATTAACTCATTCACCCCTGAAATTTTATAATGAACTCTTCTAGTCCTTGATTTAGAAGAGTCCAAATGCGTCATTAGGGATGAATGAGTTAATGCGTCAATTTTAAATTGTAACTTAATTGATACCAATATTTTGAAATTCCTTCGATTTTGGAGATGTCAAACAGTATGTTTTTATTAGAAGCGAGATAAAAGTGATTGTTTGGAGCAATAAATTGCCACATTTAATTGACATTTTCTAATTAATTTCAGGCCTATGAGCACAGACCTACCTTCTTTTCAAGGAAGTTTGAAGCCATAGTCAACCAAGATGTCATCAACAGTTTAGATATCTATCTGTTTGGGCGGACAAACGAAGGTATGAAATAAACTTCTTAAAACATAACCAAAATACCAAACATTTAATCCACTAGCAATTGATCTGGCCACTGCCTACAAGTTTGAAACCCACATGGTCTAATTCCGTCTTTCAATATATAAGTTGTCTCTTGACTTTTTTTCACCTCCAAAACATGACAGAAAGTTAAACCTTAAATAAGTAGAACAAACAATTATCAAGGTACATTAAAACTTGCCTTAGTGATCACTTTTGTATCAATAAACCATTTCCTTAGGTTCCTAAATGGCCAATTTCAACGTAATTTTACTTGTCTATAGAGACCATTTTGTCTTGTCCCTTCGATTGTGTTTTGGTTTGACTACCACAGTATACATTTACATGTATAATGTTTAACTCATAGAGGATCTTACATGATTGGCTATGTGATATGAAATTTATCAAATGAGTTCAATTATTTGATATGTCACGAGCCTTTGGGCGTGTGGCATATCAGATTATTTAAAGAGTTTGATAAATTGCATATCATATAGTCAGGAGTGTAAGATTCTATTTATCACATAACTATTATTGCTAGAAATATAAGTAAAACTTTAGATTTTGTCTTTATATAAAACAGTAGAAATCTGGCTCGGATGTGACGTTTCCGTCTACTGAGACAATCATGCGACGTCATATAAAGATTATGACGTCAAAACTACCAGTGACGTCACAATAGTGTTATTACATGTGTCTTACCATATTTATGACATGGCCGTATGACATGGCTGGATGGTCCAGTTATCCAAATATCCTTATTAAGGGTTGTTTAAGGTAATCGTTGTTTGTAAAGATGGATAAGCTCTTACATAATGTGCAAGATTATTAAATCCTTCACCCTGAAATTCTAAAATGGACTCTTCCAGCCTTTTATCTAGAAGTGTATAAATGCAACCTCAGGGGTGAATGGTTAATGTTTTTGTGGTTCATTTCATAATAGAAGTCATTTATTGTCTGATGCTGTCTGTTACAGAAATGAGCGACCATTACTGGCAGAATGATTACCATTACTTGGATGTTGATACCAAGAAGAAGGACGAACATCATTCTTTCTACATGTCATTTCTACGACGAGCAGCCAAGGACCTTAAACTTCAAGCTCAATGTTACATTCGTCCGCAAAAATTGTTAGAAGTTCACCTCCTGTACATTCGTGAACATTTTAGTGGCATTCTCGTTCTCTATGAGGCTGTGGATGAAAATACTAAAAATGTTGTTACCATGGAAACACATGTACATTGGCAGAAAACTTACTCTGTGATAAAACCCATAGGACCAATTGGAAGGCTCGTTAGTCTGGAGGTAAGGTTAAATTAGAGATTTTCTATTAAATCATTTAATTAGTGTGATAATTAAATCAATATTCTCAATATCTTTTGAGTTTATAAAGTTATAGACAAAAACATGGAATGATCAACATTCCCCATAGACACAAAGGTTTGAGAATTTATCAAGCAAAAGGGAATCTCTTATGTTCTCACATGTTAAATATCCATGACAGCTTCCCTAGTTCATATTGAAATCAAATGGAAGTCCACATACAGTACATGTAGCAGAGCGAAAAAAAGGTAAAATGTTAAAAAAAATCCTAAGTAATGTTCAATACACATGTGATAGAAACTATATGTGTACGGTAAACATGTACTTATGTTACATATATACATTTTATGGAACTTTATACAGTATACATATAGGATTTTACATGAGTGATAATTTCATATAAGATTTTATGAAACGAATCTAGGAAGTTGTTATTTTTGCGAGCCTTGGCGAGCAAAAATTAAAACTTCAAGACAAGTTTCATAAAATTTCATATTAAATGAACACATATTTAAGATACTTCTTGTCACATATCTACAAATACCAACATGACAAAGAATTTCACGTCAAAATGTATTCCGAAAATCCACCAAAGGCCACTATTTTGTTCCACTGTCCTCGTAATCCTGACGTCACGTCATTTTTCCTGACGTCATTTTATTGTTTCTGTCTGACGTCACAATGAATTTCTAGCCAATGAAAATCGCTCCAGGTCATATTACACTAATGACATATGCAAAAATATTACACGGGCGAAATCCCTGAATATCAGGCAGAATATGTGATAAAATTATTTCTATATATATCTGAGTATGTATAACTTTGGTATGTATCCTGGAAGAAAATTATTACTAAAACCACCTTGTTCTTGTGCCTGGAATGGCCTTGTTATCATAACATTTATTTTTTTAAATAAGTTTGATATGATTTTAAATGTTATCTTCTTTCGATACATGTATTTGTTTTATTGCTTTTCACAGGTTGGAACAGACTTTGACTTAAAAGAATTAATATTCAGAAATTATGCCCAGTTATTAGGGCCCTATAGTGACCTTGCCCTGCGACATGTTTGGGGTCAAGGTTCAGAGGTGACTGTCTCCATCGCTTGGATTGATTCTGCAAATGTTGTGGCTGCTTCCTACGAAGTGACAGTGCCCTCAACAAGTGTGGAATATATAGGCAACCACAAACCACAACTGTCCGTCCCTCTCCGGCCAGGGGTGTGGACAGTCAAACTGATGCACCGCTGGACAGTTCTGGCCGAGACAAAATTTCTTGTTGTCCCGCTCACTATGATGAACGGTCAACCAATAAATCCAGTAGAAGCTGAATTATCTCATGGCGGTCCTAAAGAATTCTACGCATCAAAGGACTTCTCAGAATTCAGGAATGTCCTGAAAATTAATGCATCGGATGCGTTTTTAAATGAAGCTATTTTAAATAGCAAAAAGACAGGGGCAGCTTTAGAGTCATGGATTGATCATTTGACGGAGAAATTCTGGTCGATACAATCTTCTTGCTCTGTTAATGCTGATGATCACTGCCCTCAACTTGACCTTTGTGACACGACCTCTTGGAGTTCAAGGTCACCTGATCCTAAATCTGAAATCCGGGCCATTGATGAAAATACTGGTCTCTTGGTTAGCTGACGTGACAAACAAATTTAGATTTCAAGCATACTGCTGTGATATGTTTTGTTACTAATACAAATATTTATTTGTGTTGCAAAAGTCCAAGAAAATATTTCATTTCCAGTCTTACAAGTCAAGGGAGATAATTCAAGATAATGGAAAAATCATATTTTCTTAAAGACAAAAAGTATTTGAATTGGAATCTATAAAAAAAATATTAAACAATGTTTTAATCTAATGCTTCAAATGAAACATTGTCAATTGAGGGACCATATTCTTTTCCTAACTTAGATATACAATTGTATTAAATAAATTGTAATAGATCTGTATTCTTCATTGATTTATGCTAATAAAAAGAAGATTCATGCCCTCATAAATTGAGATCTGAGAAGTTATGAAAAATACAGCCATTATTCATAGTGTTCAGTTTTTAATGTGCAATCATTTATGATGCAATAATAATCAGATCAGACTTGAATTAAGACTTTCAATGCTTTAAGTATAAAAACAGTACACAAATTTAATAGGTTTTCGAAGCCAAGTAAGACCTAATAAACATACTGACTTCAAATAACTTTAAGTGACAAGAATATGGTGTATATGTACATAAAACATTTTTGAAACAATTTTTTGCGTTACAAAATATATTGTTAAGTTAATTAAAATGTTTCTAATAATTCTTGCACAAAAAAAAATATAAGATTATTTGCATGCCCTAGCCTGCTGCTTTTTGCTGTTTAAGCTAAGGATTTTTGCTACCTTCTATCTTGGTGCTTTTAGAAATATGTTTTTTTATGGAGACATATAAAATCTCTTATTGGTGGTAAATTTTGTTTACTGAACTGATGCTGGGCATCATTGTTTTTTATGTGTATGTACCCAATGTACTTGGATGTTAATATTTTATGATTAGCTTTAATCTGGGTATAAATCATACAAAGTCATTTACCCGACAAACTCCATAATTGTCATATCTGTACGTATATGTGGAATATGTACAAAGAGTTCAAATGTGTATTCAGGATTGATGGAGGTAAACTGATGTCATCTTTTCAGATCTACCTGGTGTTCATTTTGGAAATTTATAAAAATGTAAAATTTGTGAGTTCATTATACAATTCTGTTAAGTTTCATAAATAGGTTCTGTTAATTTTTATCATATTTAATTAATTGTTTTGGGGGTTTTATAGGGATTTTTTATAATTACTTATCGTTAAAGTGATTTTGGAAATATGAAAATTGTATGTTATTTTGCCAAGAAAAAATAATATAGATGTTTGAATGTAAAATTCATAAGAGTGTTGCTAGTAATCAAAATGATAATTGGGTAGTTTCTGCCAGTATGCAGAAATATTGGAAATATGAGTTATTAATATTATTGTGCTCTCTGTCCAATTTATGTATATGTTTACTTCTAATTCTTCCAAAGTAAATTCTTCCAAAGTAATGTTATGTATTTTTAATGTTAATGTATGTTTTTGATGAATTACATGCGGTTTGATACATGATGTTTAAATTGTTCAAAACTATTGCATTTATTGTGTGAATTTTTAAATAGTAATTAAGATTCTTCAGAAGAGTACTGTCCCTTGTATCAGTGTACTGCAAGCATAATTATTTTGTGAGCACATTCAATCTAATTAAAATTAGACTTTGTTATTCCACTATTATGATGTTTTACGGTACACTCCAATACAAGATCTAACAACTCCTTGTTCGGGGTCACGTCATCATGACCCCTATCATTGGCCAATCAGTGTGTCGCCTATGAAGTCTTCGATGTGGTTGACTCTCTTCCACTAGTAAATCCCGAGATATTCCGATTCTAGACAAAGGCCATTTTCGATTATACAGTTTGACTGGTTGGACCTAGTTCTTCGTTTATTAATTAAAGACGGACCTGGGAATTTTACCTTGTTTTCAGACGAGCCTAAGCTAAGCCCTCAAAGGCCTGTATCAAAAACTGCAGGTCCGTCAAGATTTATACTTGAAATAATGACTTTAACCAATGGTTGAACCGGTTGTTCCGAATAAACAAAAACGACCCTAGGGTCATGCTGAGGTGACTCCAAATGTGGTGTTGTTAGATTTTATATTGGAGCGTATCATAGCGCATCATAGTGGAGCGGAATTAAAAATCTAATTTTAATTAGATCGTGAGCTCATTTAGATATCAACACTTAGCATATATTTGCACTAGTTTTTTCTTACGCGGTACTTTGGAACAGTTCATCTTTTTTCTTAAATAAATTAAGGGGTTAAAAATTTATATAGCATAAAATGTAACAACTTTTTTCTGATTTATCTCTTAGTATTTTGGAACAATTTGTCTTTTATTTTAATTGATGGATGGTTGTTTGATTAAAATTTAATACATTAGTACTTTTTTTCATTTATAACTTAAACATTAAATTGAACGTTACTTAAATAATAAAACTAGTCTTAAAATATTTGGTATGTGATTTGCTAAATTCAGGGAAAATCTATCATAGTTGTCTTTATGCATTAAAAAAATATTTAATAATCATCAAGCCAAAATAAGAAAAATTCAGCATAATTTTGTTATTTATTTTATTATTCTCATAACTCTGGTACTGTCAATGCGATAGATTTTTAATAAATCACAATAAAATCACATCTAATGTTTTCCTGGCAACTGAACATTGGACATTATTTCAGAATCTGATATGTTTACTGCTGAGTGTGTATTTTGTCTACAAAAGAAGCAAAAAAGAACTTACCTGATAGATCTTTATTAATTTTACCTTCTATTTGAAAATTAATTAATTATGTTGACCTGTGCCATTCCATTATGAGTCAATCTTTTTTATTGTAGTTTTGCCTAATGAACAATTTCTGTTTGAAATGATTTAAAATGTTGAATCTTAATCAAAACAGGGTTAACACGTAATCTATATTGTAAAAACTGAATTTTGGAAACATGAACTTGTACGTATCCCACCTCTAGAAAAATACTCAGAATTTGATTGCTCTCAGACTAACATCTTTGTGTGAATTTGAACTAGAAAAGCAGTGTTTTAAAAAATGTGCTATCAGTCTGATAAGACCATCAATGGAATAATACTTTTCTGTGGAGAATTTTAAGTCAAGGGGATTATGGTGAAGTTAAGAAACTTTGATTAAACTGGAAGTAGAGCACCACTTCATAATTGGTACCGCATGTGGCGGAGGAAGTTACATTATCTAATTCCACTCCGACTTTCAATTATGGATTTATACATAATATTCTTCATATTATACTATATAGCATTTTTGTGTTGTTTTTTTTTTGGTTTTTTTCATTTAAATTTTTACTTAAATTCTTACATATATTATTCCAACCAAATGTACACTTAGTTTGATATTAAGCTTATACAGATAAAGAAGGATAAAATCTGGACCGCATAATTTTATGCAAATAACCGTATTATTCAAATAACCGTTATTAGATTATGTGGAGTCCTCTGTATTACAGCACTGCAGTGTGTTGACATCATTATTTAATGTTTAGAAGCAGATTCTAAATACATACAGAGAGTTTTTATAGTACAGTATACATGTGCAGTAAAACTAGTGACCACCTCTATCATAAAGATCACATGTTTAATTATAAAGCCACTTGATTTCAAAAAGGTCAATTTAAATATATTTTGTTCTTTGTATACAAGACCATTTTGCTAACATAAACTTTCTTTTTCTGTGCTACTGGGGTGGTCTTTATAGACAGATTCGGCTTTAAGTTATGAGAGAATTTTGTCATGGTTATTAGATTATTCATGTGAGTGATGCAGGCTCTGTGGGTCTTTTGTATAATTGTGAAAATTTACTTGTTTTTGTGGGACATGTATATTTACCAAAGTTATTGTATAAATGAAAATTTCCAGTGATACAATGTGATGAATTCCAAATCAAAACACAATCATATTCCTATTTCCTCATAGTACTGTTGTAGACTTTCTTTTAATAATGCCTGTATTTATGTGCTAGTGGTTCTTTGTTATATATACATATCTCTTATGAAATAAATTTAAAAAAAATAATAGCTTTACTGCCAAAGTCAACCTGTCCTTGTATTAGGATTATATCATTTTGTTGCTTTTTAGTTAGCAGTCGTACATGTATAGTTGATGGAGTTAGAGAATTTTTTGTTCCGGTTAGAATTGTTGATAATATACGTAGTTGTTTTATGCCTTATAACAATCAAATATGTGCGTCGAAAGAATATTTGGGTCTGGCGCACTGGTGTTTATGATGTTGTGCAAAAATTAAGTTTAATAGTTTCTGAGGATTTGTATATTTGTAAATGATTTTCAAGCAGTTTCTTGTGAAAACAGTTGAAAATACTTTTACATTTATATAGAGTCAGGCTATAATTTACTATATTAGACTGGCCACCTAAAGTTGTTGATTAGATTTTCTTAGTAGAGTTCTAATACTGGATGATCTCCCCTTAGTTTGAAACTCTAGAATCCGGCATGTCACAAAGACAAAAATTGTCATGACAATTTTGTAGTGAATACACTCTGTATTTTTTATTCCATAGACTGATGTGAAGTATCAATATTCTTTTATCTTTGATGATAATGTTTTCATAAAAAAAGTGTGACAAGAAAAAAAAAAAGGAAATACATGTATGTGTTTCCTTATACAATTTCTGTCCTTTAACTGTGTTAAAATATTTTTGTCAGGTCGTTCACATATAGAACGAATATACATACCCGGCCTACTATACCTTTCGGCCGGGTATGAAATGGTGCCTATGTGTCGTAGTGGAGCACTGCCTCAGAAAATTACTTGGGCACAATTTTCTATACAGTGTACTTTGCTGTAGGTTTCCAATTATTTTAAGCGTATACATGCATTTATATACAATGTATTATTTTTTTGTCCAAAAGAAACATAACGACCATTCTTAATATCTACTTGACCACTCATGAGACTTCAAATTCATAATTTGTAGACTTACCGTATAATTTTCCTTCGAAAAGTCCATCATATTTATAAGTGGAAAAAAATAATGTTTCGCTGTGAATTTGATATTTTATACGGTTCAGTTTTAGTGCCTAATTGGTAAGCAATGTAAAACAAGTAAGATAAAATACATAGAGACGTTTTAATAATAGTTTGCACGATCATTTCGTTGCTCCATTAGCAGTAATAGACACCATATTGTAGCTCTAAAGACGACACTATTATCTGTCTAAAAGTCTTTTGAGCTACAAGATTGCAGCTAGTTCACATTATGATATTGAATTCTATATCCACCGAACGATTTAGTTATGTTAGCATAAATGTATTGTTAAGTAATGTTTCACAGGGGCCAAATTTGTTATTCCTGCTGGTAGATTTATTCTGTTTTATAAAACTGTAAAAAAAAAAAATTAAGGTCTACTTCCTTTCTGAAACAAAATTTTAATTTTCTTAAAAACAATAACATCAGAAAATGTGTATTGATGGCCTAAGAGGAAGTTACAAAATCAAATAAATGCAAGATCTCCTCTGTAATCTATACTAAACGGTGAAGAGTCATTTCGCTGTTTTGCCGTCTGGTGCAATGATATTCAACTGACATGCGGTAATTAAGGCGATGGCAGGAAACATGAGACGACCCGCATCATGAAAAAAACCCATTTAATCTATTTTAATTTAATTGTTCATAAGGTGATTTAGAGTATAGTATTAAGGGTGAGCTTATAATTTTTGCAACTCTACAAAATTATCGATCTCTTTTTACATTTCCACTTTAAAAATTAAATAATAAATGCTGTTTTTGAAAGGTAGTGGGCCTTTAAAGTTTATTACTTGGGTATTGTTGTATCAAAACTGTTGTTATATTTATCTCATTTTATTAGCATAATTTGAATTCAGATTATGGGAGAAATTACCAAAAATTAATATAACACTTCTGCAGCTACAATAAAGCAATGAACTGCATTCAGTTGGCAGTTATAAATGATAACTAGACAAAGGCAAATTTGATAGATATGCTTCATGGCGAATTTGACGTTGAATTATTATCAACTTGTGGTTACTTTTAGAGTATTCACACCTGTATTAGTTTTCTCTTACCAGCCCATTTCCCATGTTGACCTTAATTGTTTTTTGAAGTTCAATGTATGAACCAAATTTTGGATATTTTTTAAAGCCTGTGTTCAAAACCAAATTGTTGTCATAATAGGATGAGTAATACATACGTAGTTTACATACACATACCGGTAATTATATAAACTTAGTCTAGTTATATATAGAAAAAATTATGAAAATTGTTTACTGTGTAAGAAAAACTAAATTTGTATGTAAAGAAAGCTTTTATATAATTATCTCTTTGTGAAAAAATTGAATATTTCACTAAAAGACCTCTTTTTTAAAAACAGATCAAAATGTTAAAATCAATCTACGTGTGTGCAAGATATGAAATTAAGATTATTCATGTGTTTTCTTCTAAAAAATGTATTATTAAAGTAATGTTGTTTAAGCAGAATTAGTCCCACCTTCTGGTGACTTGTGGTGTCATATTTTGATGAAAATATTTGACATTACATGACACAAACACGGAAAGATGGGACTAACCATCATGTTCAAATGACAGCATTTTACAATCTTGAAATTGGGATATTACATGAAATTCATTTTTAAAGTGTTAAGTTAATTCTCCATTAAATAGAGATTTAGGTAAAGGCATTAGTAGATACATAGTTCTTACTTTTAAATTTGGATTTCGATAATTTGATAAATAAGATTATGCTAATTAATACAGTATACTAATTAATGTACTAATTAATGTCCAATCCCTGTACTTCTGTACCTCAAGATAAGATTCGTTTAAATAAGGGGCATTAAAATCATGTTTACATCATTTTGTATCATTGTTTACATCTGTGTTGTCATTTTCATCTTAATTGGGATAATTACTATGCAATCAATTAGTGTGAATTTTGTTAGTCTTGAATATCTCCAAAATAAAACATTTTGCCAATAATATTGAATTAGTTTTATTTCTTTGCTGGACGGAAGAGCTTATGACATGTGGTGTGTGGCACCCGGCGTCCATCATTAATTTGTCTATCATCAGCATTCTCTTTAAATAACTTCTTCTCAAAAAACAGAAAGCTTAAAGACATTGGGCCTGTAGCATGCAGAGATGAAGGGCTACATTTGTATAAAGATTGTTTAAATGAATAACGTTGACATACATGTTCTTGCCCTGGGCACATTTATTCTAACACCATTGCGTCAATGTTGAAAACGCTCGTACAGACATTTGGATGTGATACTTCCGTTTTAAACAATAGTGCAGTCTTCACAATGTCTGTATAGGTAATTGAGGAGATATTCACTTAAGGGTTAATAAATCCACTTAACCTCAGACTCGCTAACAGATGAAGTATTTATAGTATATATATTACTTAGGCCAAAAAATGTCAGTTTAGGGTTACATTTGGCAAAATAATAGAATAAGATCGGTAAGTAGGGATTTTTTTTTTGTCAAGTTCAGATGCAATAGTGAGCATGGTTTACTAAATATATGGCTATTTATCAATAAAATGATTAAACATTAGTGTCTTTCACTTTTGACTCTTTATGTAACAATGGATAAATGGAGATTTGACTAAGAAAGGTATTAACAGCTCAGATTGGCCTTGAGTAAAACTATTAAAGATGCTCCACTGTTGACAAATGGTATTTTTTCACTATTAAAAACAGGAGCAGACGATTTAGTATTTTTCCTCAGTTACAAAAGTTACTTTACACCATTACCACCACTGAAAAGTTTGAGCTTCTAATTTTACTTCAAGTTAAAAATATAAAAAATAATTAATTGCATCCCGAAAAAATCCCGTGCCACAATATCCTATATGGAATGAAGTCCTGATTGCGCATGCACCAAAGGCGAAGTAAATTATTTTATATTATTTTTTGTGTTAATTATACATATATATACACGATTAAACACCAATTATTGTTGAAATGATGAATATAATTTATGCTCTGTCGGCGGTGGAGCATCTTTAATTATAATAGGAGTATTCTTTTAGGTACGGAAAAAAATAGGGTCGGTCAGTGAACCCTAAAAAGACATTTTTTGGCCTAGTTGTCACATATTGTATATTGTTAATATTTATCCTATTACTGTTCATACATATGTTTCAGAATAGAAAAATCATGTAATAAACTACATTATAAATCAAACTACATGTATATAGCAGTTGATCGATGTTCCACCTCCGATAGATCATAGAGGATACAGTACTCATCATTTCAACAATAATTGGTGTTTAATCGTGCACATAAAAAATGTCTAACACAAAAAAATAATATAATTTATTTTGCTTTTGGCCCATGCTCAATCGGTAATTGATTTCATATAGGTCATTGTGCCACGGATTTTTTTCGGGATGCAATTAATTATTTTTAATATTTTCATCTTGAAGTAAAATTAGAAGCTTACATTTTTCAATGGTGGTAATGGTCTAAAGTAAGTAACTTTTTTAATTGAAGAAGAATATTAATTCGTCTGCTCATGTTTTTTATCGAGAAAAAATACCATTTGTCAGCGGTGGAGCATCTTGAACATATTATTTGTTTTACAATTTCATTACACACCCATACATGCATGTACAGCGTCTCTCGGTAGTCATCGATATCCCCGAGCTCTATTTTATTCCGTCGGATTTCGAATTCGGACTACTTTTCATCGTACATTTTCTTTTAAGTTGCATTTTAAAGTTATGGAAAACAAGTTTCTCATCGCGAGACTGTTATTCATCAATGTATTTCTAAACTCTCGTTAGTTTTTGTGAAAATTAACATTTGATTACTCAAATAAAAATAAATGGTCTTGCATACAATGTATGTACGTTCTACTTTATTGTAAGCGCCAACAAAAATTTTCGATTACGAATTTGGGTAGTAAAATTTCGTGTATTAATTTCACAATGCACGTCATCTCCTTTGCGGTTGGCTTCAGGTCTAATGACGGATACGCTACGTATACGTCATAGACTATTCGAGTTTCATGCCAGAGTAAATGTTTCATCCAAGAAAATACTACTGAGTTTACTAGCAATTTCAATTACCTCTTTCTTCGATTCTGTTAGGAATTTTCTGTATATATAGCTTTTAGCTATTTAAAGAGGCTGGCGTCTATCCATTTCTCGGTTGGAACGTACATGTATATGCAATTTTAGGGTCGCCGTTTGGAAATGTTTTTTTTTTTTTTTTTTTTTTTGTTAAGATAAGATTTCATACTCTGAATATCAAGAAATTCGTTTTATATTACTTATAACAGTGTAAAACTAAACTACATGTCAACACAACCAACTTGCTTTTGTCGGTAAATACAGGTTATTGATTATGCAGGTTTATTATTAAATTAAGAAGGAATATGGCAGATAGGACCTAGAGGTGTCTGGATTTCACAAGGGCCGGTTTTGACAGGTTAAACTGCATCTAGTTACCCTGACGACAACGTGTGTGCTTCCTACGATTTTGTAACAGAATGATGAGATATAAAATAGCATTACTCTAGGGATAGTTGCTTGCGATTGGAGCGAATTTTGAATCATGAAATGCCTTGCCCGCCATGTAACCGTTTCCCGCGATCTGGTGACAGATTCCTAGCAGTGTGTGAACCATCTTTTTCAGGTGTCCGCCTTGTTCTTTGTCATACTTGACCACTATGAAGTCGTTTAGTGCGGCATCTCTTGAACTAGTGTCCCCGAGTTCATGGAAGCACAGAAATGTGAGAAAAAGGGCGTAAGGAAGGGGCGAGACGTGTAAATGATGCCTACACTTCGATAATTCTGGACGAAGCTGAGGAAGACAAAGCCATGGTTCTTTTTTCGAAAACATTAAGATGTCGATGAATTCCTTTTTACACCTCGAAAGCATATCGTGCCCTTGTCCCGAGTACTTCTTAAGATACTTTGCTCTCTCCTCTGGTGACCTATGTATTACATTGCATTTGAAACAAGACGTAAGCTTTATCACTTCAGTGCACATCTCCAGCGATTTCCTGAAGTCTCCCAGCAAGAATTTAAAAGTAGCTTGATACAGCATGTTTGTTCCGAGTGATGACCATGGAGCCATCCATATTTTGCATTTTCTGATGTTCCTGTACCTTGCCTTGTTACCTTGTCCTAGGTCGGTGATTTCTGTGAAAACCCTCTGACCCGCCATTTGAGACAGTGTATCTATGGCGTAACAGTAGGAACTGATTTCGTCGCATTCCTTTTGCGATTTCGAAAGCAAATGTAGATTTTTCGTCATCCTTTTCACAGGATTGCGAAGAGCAAGGGAAGATTTACGGCAACACATCATGACTGTGACATCCATATTGCAATCGATGTCTTGTGAAATACTTGACTCCAGAAGATCGGCTTGTGTTCTGTCATTGAAAAGACTATTTGCGATAGGAGGAAAGCATTGCCCCACAGAAAGGCACAGCCATTTCATTCCGTGGTAGTTGTTCAGAATATCCAATAACATTCGTTGGTGTTGTCCATGGACTTTCCTTTGAAACATATTATTGGTAGGGATGAAGTAGTTTGGACAGAAGCCCAGCCGTACCCAATCGATAAGCATGTTGAAACAAAACCAAAAACAGTAAAATAGATTTCTCTCCTGCCAGAACATTGGGTGGGTATTTTCGACTGCGAAAAAGACGAGATTTTTCATGAAATACGAACACAAGATGTCTGCATCGCCGATTGTATCCTTCAATGTACCTTGGATTTGTTTCAGGAAATACTTCGACAGTACGTAGATTTGGAATTGGATGTGACTTAGCGAATGGATCAGGCGTCGTTCTGTTGTCACAAAGGTGATCCGCCACTGCAACAGAGTGTTCTGGAAGCATTTATCCCCTACTGGGACAAGATGACAGCCTTTTCGTCTAATTTTCCTGAGCAGTCTTTCACTAGGCCATCCATGGAGACGCGAGCGCGACAGCCACTCTTCGGCTTCTCGAGGCCAACTATCACAAGGGAAGCAGATGACAGAGTCGATCCCAGTCAGTATCTCCACCGTATTGCTTGGCCCGTTAGGCATACTATGTATACCTTTTGATGTGAATAACTTACTGGATTCATATCTGAACTTATCGCTTGATATGAATAATCTACGACCAACTTTGACAATTGAGTTCGGTATCGCCGGTCGACCTTTTTTCCCTATATTACCTAACTCGAGAGCCACAAAGCCAGGCCGGCAGTTCTCCGTCCCCCTGATCAGAAATATGGTCTTATCCTGATCGGCTTGGGAGATAGACTGATCAGGATAGAGCACTTTCACAAGTCTGTCGATGTACATTATATCAATATCGGAATTCTTGATATGAACTCCCTCCGAGCGACTGCCGGTGTGAAACTCGTGGAGATTAGCATCGTCATCATTTGACAACCATTCCGTAGCAACCAGATTTCTCGTTTTAAATGAGACTACCTCTTTCCCAACGTGGAACTCTCGGTCCAGGAATCTGGATAAAAGTATGGACATCCGGGTATTTTCTTGGTTATCATTGAGTCTTCCGTTCATCTCCAAGAGCCTGTAAATATGTATATTGTAGATATACATGACTGCATTCAAAATTCTAAATATTCAAGTAAATATGATCGAAAAACATTATTTTTTATTCGCGTGTATGTATCGCTATTCAAACTAGTCTTCAGTTTCGATAATATTATAATGGACGTGTAAAAGAACAGGGATAAACTCACACCCCTGTCTAGTTCCCTGTCTAGGAATTGAACTCGGGTCACCGACCTAAAAATCTACCAGGAGCAAATCAATTTATTTTATTTGATTTTGCGTGTTAATCAGAAATACAATTACATGAGTAAACACCAATTATTGTTCAAATGAAGAGTATCGTTAAACACTCTGTCGGTGATGGAGCACCTTTGAAGTATAAATTGACGTTACAGTTCACATTGAGGTATTTGAAGGCTGACAAATAAAACTGTGCCTTGTACGTATATGTATATGACGATCTAGAACCTATTTGGTAATATATTATTTTACTACCAGTACACAGGGTTCTGATTCTATAGTTATACAGAATACATACACATCTATATGACTGTGTAAAATTGGTCAGTATGGGTGTCTGTATAACTAGAATCAAAACCCTGTCTAAGACGGTTACCTTATTGTTCAGATTCCTTGCATTCAGACCAAAAAGTGTCTCTGAAATATCAAACTATAAAGGAGTGGGGTATATATTTTTTTCAATTTCTTGTCGCGTTAATGTGTCGAATCTCTGTGAAATATTGACCAGGCTCATGACTCGTCCGTCCAAGAACACAGGGATCTGAAAATAAGTTAGTTACAGTTTATACAATGACCCATCCGAGTGCCAATAGACCGTTTTAGATAAATATCGTAACATCCATATGTTGTTGTCTGGACCCAAAATCAATAGGCCTCTACCGATCTAACAACCATCTCTAAGGACACTCTGGTTGGTCCAAATTTTAAAATAATCAGCTCCCTGTGTCCAGGAACGTACTAACCACCGGAATGCATGAGATTGTTTTCTACAACTCTTACCTGTCCATGTTTGCCGAAATCTTCAACCTCTAGTTCAGTTCCAAGTCTTGAGAGCAAAACCAACACTGAAATACCACTTTCAAAAATACCCTTTGTATGCTCTGCATGTTCACTTTTTCGTATTAATTCAGAATCACAATAAAATAGTTAGTATTATCTTATACATCCGGTTTTGTATTCTAAGATGCCTGGTACCACCTTCCTACATTTAACCGATTTGACTGCAGCTGCACATTTTATACGGTCCATACCCTTATGAAACTATATATACATATATATGTTATATCGTGTTTTAAATACACAAAGATGAATTTTGTAAGTATTTGTTAAGTGGGTTGTAGTGCCCGGTGCTCGAGACTCAAGATTTGTCGTTAATGATCTAAAAAAATACACCGGGGATTTTCATAAGATGTTCCGGTAAATGATTAATAGATTATATATTCTCTTTTAATGCAAATTTTGCCGTACTATCTTAACAAAAAGAGACTTTTTACTGATCGAACTAATGATTTATTTGACGAATGTGGAATTTTAGTTTCATATACCGTTATCATAATAATATCCAATAAGAAGGATTTTAAAAAAGGTCTGAGTTTCATACCCATGAATGTACACTGGTGTTTTAAAATGTTCGTCATTTCGGAATTTGATGGTACCTATTACATGCAGACATTAACATAAGCCGTCTGGTTTAGATGTCCCCACACACATTACCATAAATTCTACACCTTTTGGTTGCGTGTTCGAATCCCTTGTGGGGCATTTGGCAGGGTGCAGGCACTGGCCGCTGACTCGGTGCTTTTTCTCCAGGAACTGCGGTTTTCCTCCGCCAGCACACCTGGCATGTCCTTAAATGACCATTGCTGTTGACAGGGAGTAAAACCAACCAAACCAGTAACATGTATTAATACATTAAGATATAACTTGTCTTGGGACATTCTTTTACGTATAATTGATTCAATACGATCGGTGTTATTGTGACAATGAGTCAACGTGATTCGTTGGCTTTCGGAAACAAAATTTGAACAAATTAATAAATTTTATTGATCCAATCTGGAAATACGCTGGCTACAAAAACGAGTCACGAATAAAATGTCACTTTTGAGTTTCTGATACAGAACTCAATCATATTATAGGCTATTGTGCAGGATATTATGAATTATTCTAGGCTGATTTCTGGAAACAATCAACATGAAAGGAAAACTTACAGAAAATTAATAATTCATCTTGAAGAATTCATATGAAACACGTTTAAAATAAAGTATCCGGACCACTTTTTATTACTTAATTACGTATATACATATGTATATACATGTATGTACTTCCCTGTCGTCGAGAAATGCTTAGTTAATTTCAATTTCGCCTGCATTACATTATATGATTCACTTTGACATTATAAATTACGAATTGTTTATAAGTATTGTACACGTCCTTGAAACACTTAAGTTATTGTGATAATAGAAAGAGAAACGCCACACTTTCTTTTCCTAACTGAATAGAGAGATGTTACGGAGAAGTGAAAATTAAGATGCTGTATATTTTCACCATTTTTTCGATCCATGGGCTACCTTAGTTTTTTTCTGGTATGGAATTCAAATTTATTTTCTCTGAATCACTTGATGTATTAAAATCGTATCAGAAATTAAAGAAATTAACTAAACCCTAATCATCATACTTTGGAAAGTAGAACGTGAACAATTTCATTTACCAGAATATACTTATTAAATAATTTGTGTATCTATTCACGTCTGTACCATGATTTCAAACAATTTGCACAAATTCGCGTTAAATTATGTTTCCAACTAAACCGATTTTCATTTAAATGTATAGCGTATTTGAATACTTAGTTTTGACAAATTAAGTTACTGAAATAAAATTGATATTATTTATGAATTTCTCAAAATACAATAAATAGTATATATTATCAAATTCAATTAGCATGTCGAAAAATTATCTATTTTATATACGTTTATAACAATGGAGATTCATAAATAAGAGATCAAAGCATACATTATTATTGACATGTCTTTATTTATTTTGACTTCATAAATTTTATACAACAATAAGTTCCCTATGAATTCAAATACAGAGTATAGTATATTTCACACATCCTTAAAGTATATGACACTTTTGTATACCATTTCTACCACAAACTATGAAGAATGAATATTCTACTTTCTGATTTCTATCTTGCTGTACCAGCTTTTAGAATTAACAATTATTCAAACAGAAATAGCATTATTCCATACAAGTTTCCTTTAAAAATTTATGTGTGTACTAAAAATTATTCACATTTACAACTGAAGATATACAGTATTCAAATATTCTGTTTTTATGGTTCAACCTGTTCATTATGATATTTCAGAGTTGAATAAAAATACCTGTCATGAACATCACACTGACTAAATTGATAATGCAAGTCCTCTTTATCACAGGGACCTGGCACGAATGTCTACCAACTGTAGTTATATATATTATGATAGATAGAAATTTGTGCCAGGTCCATGTGCTCTCAATTTTCTCCCATGATTTTTTTTCCACTACACAGGAGAACTCACAACTTACTTAAGCAGGGGAGGCAATTCATGTAAGACAGGTATAGCATTTGCTGTTACCATAAAAAACCATGGTGTCTTAAGAGCTACAATTGCATGGTGCCTACTACTGCTAATGGAGCAAAGTAATGTTTGTTCAAACCAAGGCCATTTTTGTTTATGCAATTTGATTATTTGGACCATTTGTAAAAATAATCGTTTCATGAATAAATCCTACAGATTTTAATAGGGCCTTTGAATGCTACGTCTGGGCTCACCTGATAACAATATAAAATCACCAGATCTGTCATTAATTCAAAAACGAATGACTACCAATGTAGTTCCAACCAGTCAAACTGTATATAAATGAAAACGGTCCTTAAACATGCATACTTTTAGGTATTTTAGAATTCTACAGTGTAACAAAGCATCCATAATACTAACACACTCACAATTCATTTTTGCAACGTTTTTAATATGCATATTTTTAAAGTAATAATCTTCTCTTCCTTTCTTTACCAATATACACATATGTTTAAATCCATGCAAGGTTCATCTATCAGCGTTACTTCTCTTTCATTGTAAACAAAGGAAAATAACTTTGATCTATATCAAATGTCTCAATTTCAAAATCATAAATGAGATCACACATAAAAAGTTCTAAAACAAGACAGTCTCTCTGTGTGACAACAAATATATTAAGTCCAAAGAGGATGAAATAAAGCCATGTATTACTTCTCTTTCATTAATATAAATGCAGTGCATAAACATGCATACTGTAAACACTCATTTTATAAATTACAAACACAGTTTCGAGTATGTGTATTAACTACATACAGAAATGCAATTAACCCAGAAACTTGTTAAAAATTCAATTTTCGCTAAAATATGAACATGTACATGCATTAACTGCAATGCAATTTAAACAGATACATGTTCTTCATTGTTTCATAATATATTCACCTTAATTAAGATTGCACATGGAAATTCTACAAATTTTACATTCAGAATCACACTTTCTGTACAACCTCTTTCATTTAACCATTCTGATTTACCCTTTGTTTCAGTGTGTGTGAAAGGAAGGGAAGTAACTCCGGTTGATCAACATGTTAATTATTTTTGCTTACACAATCAATATCACTGACAACAAAGCACATGTTCTGGTTGTTACTCAAACACTGGACCAAACCAGATCCTCGCAGTTCCTTTATAATAACTTACACATATATTTACTTTTTTGTGTAGGTATATGTAAAACTCCCGTTTATGATGTTATGACTACGGATGAAATGTCATTTAAGATGTCCTTCATATCTTCTTTTAAACTCAACAGCAAACCTGTGGATATATATACATTTGAGTATTACTAGTAAACATACAATCAGTAATATCACATAGTCAAATTGGCAATTTTGAAATTCTAGCATTTAATTTTCTAAATCAATTTCAAATACTTTAGTTTTCTAAATTAACTTCAAATACTTTTATTTTCTAAATTGATTTCAAATACTTTAGCTTACTAAATCAATTTCAAATACTTTAATTTTCTAAATTGATTTCAAATACTTTTATAAGTAAATATTGGCAATAATTTAAGATAATTAACTATTCTCACCTGTATTTGTATCACTCTCAGCAATATATGTCACAGTCAATGGATGGCAAGCTACTTGTACCACCTATAAAGAGAAAGGCATACATATCAAAATTTTACAAGTAAATCTCTTTGCCTGAAACCTTATATACGTGTAATTAACAGTATGTATTATTTTTGAATATATTCATATCTGTTTATATATTTTAATTTCTTTTTTAAAACATGCACTTTACAAAACATTTGTGTTGTGACAAACAGACTGACATGTTTTTAAAATTGGCTGATTATATATCTTTAGAGATTGCCTCCCCTACATACATAGCTATCCTTTAGTTACTAAAACCAATTAAAACTTGCTAGCTAAAGTAATCCATCTTTGACTAATTCATACCTGATAGTTTTGGTACATGCAAACAACAGCATTATTCTTCTTAAACCCTATTTTGTTGGCTTGCTCTGTTCCTGCACTGAAGGTACACAGAAAGTCTTGGCGTAAGGCCAATTCTGGTGCCTGCTCTGACGACACTATAAACAAAACAGAATAGTTTAATTTCTCCACTATTTGCTCTGTAAGCCTTATTTGTAGATGCCAGAGTTTTGCAAGCGATCAATTCATAATACGCTAGCAAGTGCATTTTGAAGATTTTGTGCAAAGCTACAGCATCAAGCTATCAAATTGATTGATTTTCTAAAAAGGCAGTTAGATGCTGAAATGAGACTGGTGAAAACTAACCACGCTTTACACACCATTCAGCTAGAGTAACATTCATCGATCACTAAAGCTTCAACAAGAGCAGTCGATGCATTTTTCTACAGTAAAAATAAGTCAGTGGTTTAAATTGATCCCTATATCTAGCCAGCGACACAAAATGGTCTAAATCTTTTATTTAATTATATACATACTGTTTTATATATATACTTTCTCCCTTACCCTTGACAACTGGAACGCCATCTCTGTCTGTTACTAATATAGCATAAAGTCCTGTAACTCTGCAACAAAAATATCCAATTTCCTTAACTAGATTTGGATAATACTTCAATTTATAAACAGCAATGATATACTGTATTCTCTGTTATTAGCACCCCTTCCCCCCAATAAGCGCCCCTCCCCCAATTAGTGCCCCTCCACTATTCTGGAGAAGTGTTGTTGTAAAAGTCCCCTTTTCAATGGATTAAACAATGTTTTTCAACATGTGATACAACGAACCTTTAACGTCAGCATTGTATCCCTTTACACTAACGGCAAATACAATTTTAAAGTTATATTACAATTTTTTGTAATCAATGTTTAATAAAGGTATGTTTATCAGAAAGTAGCCTGAGATACTGATCTGGCCCTGACACCAGACTTCGACATTAGAACAGATAGATGTCTGGTATAAGGGCCAGAGTGCAGTGCTATATATATCAAAATGTGGAACTCGACGACACCGTTTGGTATCGGGCCAGGTCCTCTGCGATTGAGACATTACCAGCGAGAAGCGCCACTTAACTTGATCTTTTCAACAAATGAATAATTTGTCTAGCAATCCATTTTATCATGCATGCACCTTATTTTATGTCAATACAGTGGTTTCCTTTATGCAACTTTAAATCCTCATTGTCGTTGCCATTTTCTCATAGTATGCAAATCGTCTCTAATCTCGAGGGATTGCTATATTTGGGTGGATAAATTGTTCACTTATTGAAAAGATCAAGGTAAGTGGGGCTTATTGGGGGTCAGCTTAATTGGAAATGACCTGACCCGATACCGAACGGTGTCGGCGAGTTCCACCTTTTGATATAGCGCTGCTCTCTGGCCCTACACCAGACATATATCTGTCATAATGTCTATGTCTGGTGTCAAGGCCAGAGTATCTCGGGCTAATCAGAAGGATACATGTTTGTACAATGTACAAAGCAGGGTTAGGACCACCCTCCATACTCCAGGGGTTACTATCAATGTCGTTATATTCACAGCATAAGTGAAAGTAACCCCTGGAGCATCGACAATGTGTTAAAACATAATTACTTGTAACAGATTGATGTGACTATTGCACTATAACTCACGTTTTCATCAACTTGTTCAGGTGCGCTTTTATTTCCTGTAAAATACATGCAAATACGTCATTTTAATTTCCTACTCAATGCAATATCGTAATAATGTAAGAAAATGATATAGAGATACTGTGTACAGTCGACGATGATCTACTAACTTATTTCTGGTCCATTGACATTCAGCTGTCAGCTGGTCATGACTTTTGTTGTCATGTGATCAACAGATCATGTCGATGCTCATGAGTGTTTACAAATGCTTTTTGGTCTTTTTATAGCGTGTAAAATTACCAATACGTATGAGGAAATATCAAATATCTTATAAATTGTTGATTTAAACAACGAAAATATATTACAAACGTGTATTAAAGATAATATAAACAATAATTAGTTTCAGAAAGTACTCGCAGACACTCACTTCCGCCATTCTTGCAGATGACCTTTGCTTGTTTCTATGTTAGAAGAGTTCCGTACCAGCTTGAGAAGTGCGAGTTATCTCCCCTGTTAAAAATAATCCATCTCCCCTGTTAAAATAAATATATATATTTTTTTGTATTAGATTGTTTTAGTTTTTAATAACACTCATTTTTTAATTATATTAAGTGTGATCCTTTAAGCTAGCAATTATTTTATAGTTTCGAGTTAACTGCAGCAAGGATTTATAAGTGAGATGTACAATTTTTACGTCCTTGATTATAGCAGAAACATATATACATATTGAGATTGGCAACTCCTCCAATTTTACGATCGGCAGATGTACCTCTTAGGTTTAGTTTTTTTTAAAGATAAATTCTTAAATAGTTGAATATAAAAGAATAACATTGAATATGTTGTAAAAGTTCAGTAATTTTCAGATGGTTTGAATACGATTTTGGAAAGAAAAAATAATATGATTTAACTTATTTATTAATAAAACAAAACGCACTTTTTGAATGGTTTTGAATGCCTGAGTTTCGAAAAACAGGTAAAAATGCTTATTTTCGTGATTTCAAAAATCATATTAAATAATATCAATCGGAAAACTGATCTCGTCAAACCATGATACAATGTATAATGTTTAATCTTTGTGTTGATGCAAAAATATGATGTTTAAAAGACTAAACTTAAAAGTAGTTAGCCAAGGCAAAATGCCTATAAACCGGAAGTTCCTCTGCCTGTCAACAAAGACAAAGAAGGAGTTTCCAATCTCTATGTATATATGTTTCTTATTACAGCAACACATTCGAGTAGGATTTTAATTAGGCGGTGGATTTCGTGTATGCATTTTGCATAATTTGAAATAAATGATAACTTTTGCAAATACATAATTAATATATTTTCAATATCTTGATATTTTTTACCATATCGATGGAATCAAAGCCAATTATGATGTAGCCAGTAAAACTTTGAAAATGCAATACTTCTATCAAAAATGTAGGGATATCGATTTTTGCAATAGTTTGCAGTATGAAAAGCCCTATAAAGAAAAGCATTCAATCGCCGTATAATCGTACATTTCCAGACAGTTAAAGTGCATGAATTGAAAATAACAGAGGCTGTAGTACTGAACCCTGTAGGACCACGTTGGATATACGAACCCTATTTTCTTGTCCACTATTTAAAGATGCTCCACCGCTGACAAAAGGTATTTTTTCACTATCAAAAACAGGAGCAGACGATTTTGTATTTTTCTTCAGTTACAAAAGTTACTTATTTTACACCAATGCCACAATTGAAAAGTTTGAGCTTCTAATTTTACTTCAAGTTAAAAATATGAAAAATAATTTATTGCATCCCGAAAAAATTCCGTGGCACTATATTTCATATAGAATAAAGTAATGATTGCGCATGCACAAAAGGCGAAATAAATTGTTTTATGTTATTTTTTTTTGTGTTAATTAGGCATATATACACAATTAAACACCAATTATTGTTCACATGATGAATATCATTTATGCTCTGTCGGCGGTGGAGCATCTTTAATGTATACTGTATTCAAGTAATGAATTACTGGGGAGTGGTCATCTAATGTCGTAGTTGTCGAATTCAGCAATTAAGACGTCGGTAGGGAAATCGATCAAAGACCTTGAGGAGATCCAAGACCACCAGAGTAATCTGCGTTTCAGCAATAGCTTGTCCATTCGATCCAGATACTGTAAACAGACATTCTTTCTCGTGCGATTTTATTATCGCGAATTTCGTGATCAAGGTGAGTTTATCTCCGCTAATTGATATCTTCCACAATTCTTGCACAATTAAATCAAAAAAATATTTTCAATTCAATTTTAAATCCGCGAAGCTTAATCTCCGCGAACAAGTTTTGAAATAGAATTGCCAAAATAATTAGTCTCGAAAGAAAGTTGTTTCACAGTATTACCGAATATATATAGCCCGCGAAATAATTTGACACAACTATGTTCATTTTATATTACTCTAACATAGAACCTCTTTAAGATACATTTAAAAGATTGAATGTGGTCTATTTGATGAAATAAGAAGACGCTACCTTCACTCATTAGATTATAATAATAATTTGGATCTTCTTTTTGGAGATGGATCTTTTTCTACAACTGATAATAAATCAATATTCTTAGCCGTACAGCAGTACATAATTAAAACGGGCAGATTTGCTTCCGTTGAATAGTTACATGTAAGATATTTAATACACCCCACACATTTCATTCGAGTTTAAATTTGTTATATATTTTCTTTATTCATTACCAAATTTTTAATGCGAGTGAGTGAGTTATCATGTAAGAATGGTGTTATCATGTTCCAAAGTTATAAATTGCTGTAAAATACATGGTGATAGGTTTACATAAGTGTCTTTGACACTTGTTCCTATTTCCAATTGATTTTATATTCGTTGTATATATCAAAATAAAGAAAGTTTAAACTAAAAGATTAAATGGTCCCAGGGCCTGTGTTATGAAAATATTTAAATGTATTTTCCTGCAAATTGACCGTAAATGTGTAGCTTGAAAATCCATCAAAACAACATCTTGCAACCATATAAATTTGCCTATTAAAAATACGCAACTGGACACATATTTTAGCAATGCCATTTTTAAGGAAATGATACATCCTAACTTTGGTTTCTTGTACACTATTTTTGTAATTATTTAGGACATCATTTGCCAACTGAAGATTATGAAAATAAGAAAGATCTAAAACCAGAACACGTTTTACTGCTGTATTGAAATATCCGTTCTTCTCGAAACGATTTTTTCCAAGTGTGGTCATACATGATTTTATTTACAAAACAGATTTCGTTCTTTTCTGAAGAAACAGCAACATGAAAGAGCATTGAAAAGACGCTTCATAAGCCTATATCATATTTTTCACTTCTCTCCTACAACGTTCGCTACATATAGTACATGCATTAGCATGGTATGGTAGTTCTACCAGAGAGAACTGTTGAACCGTTTTGTTTGTTACTTTGAACTTGTAGCTTAGAGTAATTTATTTTAAATGTTCAACAAGCCACAAGGAAAAAAAAACTAAAATACTTGTGAGGTGAGTTAGGACAGGGATATTTAAATGATATGGATTCGTCACTGTCTCTTAACACTACAAAACACCACCCCAGACGCCTATGAACCAGAAATATAAAATCTACGTTGTTGGTTAGGATTGTAAAATTCCTTCAATGCGTTATACATTTACCAGGTATTTGTAATACTAGTTTTCTTTATATAATCATCATAGCATTATATACATTTGTATGTTATTCTCTATAGAGTGTTTTGATAGGCTTGACCTGTTGTCATAACATCAAACAAAATATTCTGAAATGAAAAAAAACCCGTTTGATCTTAGTTATGATTGATTTGAATACTTTGATATAACAAAGAATGCATCCTTGACATTTGAGGAGTTACTATCATTGTCAGTATTCAGGAGAAATAAAGTGACCAACCACAGGCCTACAGAGAATGACGCCCAACTTATAAATAGGAATACAGTGTACTATTATTTGATTGTTTAAATGTATAGCAAAGAACCAACCTAGCTGCCTCATCTGTTTTCACACACAGAGTCTTCACTCAGTATTAATGCTTTGATATAGTCTAGGGGTGGATATAACTAATGTGTGATAGATATCCATAATGCATGGAATATCGAGGATGCAAGGAATATTGTACCTACATATTTAAAGTTTACATGGTGTATGATATTCCTGATATCAAATTATTATTGCTGTCCTAGATCCTGAAGTAGCAAAGTTCATGAATTCCATCCCCCCCCACCCCGCCCCCATTCAAGGATTTAAATTGTGTCCTTTCAACAAATCAAAAAATTAATCTGGAAGAAACACTTCATGTAAAAACTCAAGTCAGCTGCGAAGAACAGTAGTGATGCTTTGATCATGAGATGAAACACATTTCAGCAAAATTTACAACAAAACATAAATTTCAAAATATAAGTTTATTCATCATTCAATCTCTCATACATTTCCTATACCAATCAAAAATACAGCTAAACCTCCATTCTACAGTCAAATCAAACTGGATCAAGTTGAAAATGAAATTTAACAAAAAATAACAAAATTGTACACATCTGGAATTCACTAAGTACATAATAGCAAATTTGATTTACTCTCACACTTTTCGATATAATACTTAAGAATTGATGTCACTATCTTTTAACTTCATGGTGGAATGAAAGAAATTTTGTTTGCAATCTGTGTGAATCCGCGTAGAAGTTAAAAAATAGTGATATCAGTGCTTATAAACATTTTTTCAGACTTCATGATAACATCAAATACGTTTAAACACTCTATTCCATTACTTATTTTTTTCTAGATCAATACGTTACATTGACATCTCTATTGTGGCGTCATGATAATGTCAAGATTTCATGCCATTCTTAGATTTTTTCTTCATAGTAGACTACAACTTCGCTAGCCAAGGGTATTTAGTCCGATTCTCTTCCTACTACCCTTGGCATATCTCACTTCAGAACAGGTGTTTTTGCTTTCAAATTCTGATTGGATGCGGCTAGGTTTAGGCGACCAATGGAAACGCAGCTTTGATATGTCAACATAACTGAACTGAAGCGATAGTATAGTGATAGTATAGTGACCTACATTTGTATAATGTAGCATCAGGCATGTCATGCCTGTCAACATCAACTCCTAGCGAAGTTATATTACTATCTATTTAATCAATTAGATGTTTTATACCAGCTAAATGAACGTCTTGGAGACGTTGCTCTCCAAACAGATTGGAAAGTATGTGCATGGTTTATGTTTCACAAATTGAACAATTAAAAGATATACTGCGATCTCGTTACAAAATTGGACATTGCAGAACTTCTGCATAAAACACAAAAAACTGGTGTCCGAACTTACTAATTAACAAATGATTCACACATATGTGTATTTGGAATCTGTCGCAAACAAAACATGTGTTTGATAGGGCACTGCCATTTTTTCAACCATACAACAATGATACGAGCTTTTAAATTGGTTGGTTATTACGTAAATGGAAGGGGCGCAACTGCTATGATCCAGCAGGAGGCCAAGTGCAGGACCACCCGAGAATCGAAAGAGAATCTGACTAATACCCTTGGCTAGCAAAGTTGAGTAGACTAGTGTGAAGAAACAGTATCTGCCAATCAGAAAATTGGATTAAGTATGAAAACAAATAAAAATCAATTAAATATCTATGAAAAAATTGATGAATCCCGTATATTTTTATGGTAAAAGATCAAATTTGGAATTTTTTACAAATGGAGTTGCTTCCCCTTGTACAATAATCAATAATGGTGATTGCTTTCAAAAAATATTTTTTCTCACAGAATTTTGATTTAATAATTGAGATTCAACAGAAATGTATATGAAATATATATATATATATATTATATAATATGTTTCTGGATTTAATCACGATTTTCTTCATAACAATGAATTCACCACAGTACTGATTTTTTTACAAAATGCATATAATATACAATTAAAAATATATGGCATCTTGGCAGTGTATTTCAAATACTAAATCAAAACTTAACAGTTCTGATAATCACAAAGAAAAGAAAGTTGTGTCAAAGTAATTGACAAATTAAAGACTTGTGAATAGTGATGAAAAAATCCAAAGTTATCTTCACCATACAAAGGGAATGGTGTGGCAGAAATTGATCTACATTCCATGTTATTTAGGGCTTGTTTAGAGAACTCAATTTTTAAATCTCATAATGTCTGTCATTAACAAAATACGTTAATTCACTCATTGACCCCTGAAAACACAATAGAACTCTTCTAATTCAAAGTCAAGGAGAGTTCATTATGAATATCTAGGGGTAAATGAGTTAAGTTACAACATTTAGAACAAGTTTACAATACATGCAGGGTTTATCCAGCAAACCCGGGGACTATTTGTCAAAAAAAGTAATTACAGATAAATATAAAAATACTTGATGCATCGATGTGTTAATTATAACTGTTTATCTTATTGTATTGTTATCTCAGCACTTTATAATTCATCAATAAAATTTATGTTATTTTTTTAATTGAACATAGATATTGACTTAATAATCAAAAGATCTAAGTACAACTGAACTTTATCAGAGATATGATTTGTATTACAATCAATTTTGAGTTACAGATTGGACTGTCAAAACATCACACCAATAACTTTATGATTAAACTTAACATATATTGTAAAAAGCAACATAATTATGAAAGCATTAAATATGAATTGACAAAAACATTTCTGATTACAAAATGAAAAAAATATCAAAAACAAAAACATAGAAACAAATAAAATATCTTACTGTAACTACTCTTAGTTATAGACAGGGATTTTTGTACATTTTTTAAAAATTAAACTTAGATAACCTTATATTTTTTTCATTTGAGAAAAGATCATTAAAGTTACACTGAAGAAAAAAAGTAACATCTTTGAAGATAGCTAATTCGAAGAAGTTGTTCTTTTCTTGGAATATTTATGGAGTCTCCTGACTTTAACCTACTGAAAATCTCATAAACACATAATGCTCTGCTTCTGACTTAAAATCTAATGAAACCCAGACATGAAATGCACTCTATAGAGCGGAGAGCTTGGAAACAAAATTGCTCGAAAGAAAAAGAAAGAAAGAATTAAACAAACAAAAGAAAATCCATACAAGCAAAGATGAAACTTTCATCCATATCCCAAATGATTTATCTTTCCAAACATTTTTAAACTGGCTAACTGATCACTTATTGATACAAAGAGGCAGACATAAACACACCAACAAGCCTCTCATAAAATAAAGATTGAAAAAAAAAAACAGAAAAAGAAAATATCAGAAAAATAAGTTTCATTTTTAAAATTACCCCACTTACTCTTGCGAAGTTTTATAGAATGAAACAAATTAAAGCACATTTATGAGCTTGTACTGCATGTTTATATTATGAATTTAGATCAGCGAATAACCTGGTATTGGGCAATCAGTTAATCAATATAATAATTTATAAGTAAAATCACCAGAACTTCATGCATAACTTTTTTAGTGATTTTACTGAAATACAAACCACTTAAATATTTTGCAATGTTTTCCGACTTTTTATTATAAATGTATAGCACAATTGTTTATTTTACAAGGATAAAATATCATGATTTCTTTTTTGTGGCTTATTCACACATTTCTCATGAAATTTTGTTGGCATTTTCTTTCATGGTATGGAATTTTAAATCGTTTTGTGGGTTAAAATTTTTTTATGATTAGCTGATTTCATAGTAATGTAAAAAACAATTTTGTTGTTTTTATGTTCATGGTTCATTAGCAGCCACACAAACAAAAATTGATAAACAACTAATATTTCATGTTATACAGTAGTAATATGCTTACTTTGTCATTCTTTAAATCTTATTTGCAGGTATTAAGGTCGTGGAATTTATGAGTGCAATTTCCCAATATAGCAAAGTTGAATCCCTCGTAAATAAAAGCAATTATAAGATAATCTGTTTTAATCCATACTGTAGCACTTTATAATTTCAAATAACATGCTTGTTGATATATATATAAACTTTACTGTAAATAAATCCCATTCTTATCTATCAGAGTTCCTTCCCTTCGTTTCACTCCATTGGTACTGACCGAGTAAAACAAAGGGAAGTAACTCTGATGAATCAGAATAAAGATATCCATTATCGAAATGGACACCTGCTATATTACCTATGAAATCCAATATGTAACATGATATTATATTGGAAGAAAATTATGCATAATGTACCGGGGTATGGTGTTAAATTACTAATATTTACTAATAATTTCATAAGTAATATTTCACAAGTAATATTGGACCAATGATATTTCATGCTGAGGCATACCTTAAGATATTTTTTCCACAACAAAAACAATGGTCATCGTTGATATGAAAAAATTACAATGGACACATAATCATTTATAAATATAAGCCCACTAAGGACAATTTCAAAATTAGGAAAGAGATACAAATTTTCTAACTCCTTTTAACATCTCTTTTAAATTAATTACTTGCCTTAAAAATCAAAATCATTCAGCTCAAAAAAAATATTCATTTTGAAATGCAAACAAATTTCCTTGACATATAAAAGGAAAAATATGTGTGATAAAACTGCATTTATCTTTTTGCCACCCATATAGCTCCGAGTTCCTCCCTTTATTTTACTAGTGTGATGGCGTAGCAGTGGCTTGCTACACTTTTGAGTCCCAAGAATGTGTAAATGATGTCGTGAAAAACAGTACCATATAACAGTTGTCTGTAGCTTTTGAAACAAAAACAGATGTAGCCAGACAGATCATAGCATCACACAAGGTTATGTCATAATTTCTGTTTTTGATTCCGTGAAGAAGATTAAGTAGTTATACTCTAGTACTGTGGTTTGTATGTAAAATCACATCAAAGAATGCAATAATCTGGCCTCAGAAAATTTTACATCTAATTTGTTTTTTTCTATTTATTTGTTTTTTGTAAATTTTAAGTTTAGCTCATTTACTGTGTTTTCATTAAACCATTTAATAGCAAATTAAACAATTCTTTACATTTCAATTGTCAGAAAACATAATTAATTTATAAGAAGTTTTTATAAACAATTATATATATAACTTTCTGCGCATTCTTCCACAAGCCTTAGGGTGAAAATGTCTTAAGTGGACAGTAATGATTTAGGATGAAACAAATTATAGTGAATGGATCACATCATACCCTGTTTGAATTTGAATCTTAATAATAAATATATTCAACAGATTAATAAGTAATTTGCGATAAAAATATCAAATACAATAATTATCTCATATAAATTCTATTCCTTCAAATTTAAAATCTCCTATTTTTGTATCATGAAGAACTATATCCCCCTTAACAGTAAACACGAGTATATAGGAAGCAACCTTTCCATCGACTTCCTCTGATTTTAATGCAACTATCATTTGATCATTTGTCCCAGGAATAAATTTGAATGAAGAAAATCCTCTCACTTCATTTTTAACACCTATATATCTTATTTCTATGTCATCAAATTTGTCGTTTGCTATAATCATCATGTTGGTTGCTCTTCTTTCATCTATCTTGTCGTCATACTTAGTTCTGGCAGCTCGTCGCGGAAGGAAGAACCAACGCTTGTGTATATCGCTCCAAACAGAGGATTCATGGATCATATACCCTGAAAAAAACCAGGAAATCATTAAGAAAATTAAACCAAAATAAGATAATGAGTCATTAACAGGACTGACAAATATCTGGATATAAACTCAATATTTCTTACATATACAGTGTGTAATTCACTTAATGTCACTTTCCACTTTGTATTACGTTTTGTCTGACAAATGGAACATGATTGATATTACCAGTACACTGTATTACTTTCCGAAAGAAAAGTCAATACAAACCTGGGAGACCATATCCTGTTGCTTTTCTCATAGCGTTGTAGTTGGTATGCCAGTCATGATGTGCAATCTGTCCAGTGGCCGAGATAGACTTTATCCACTGAGGGTTCAAATTCACTACTTCCCCAGTTTGTGTCGTCCATTCTTTACCTAAACCACCAACATATAATTTTCCGTTTTTGACTGTTGCCCACTCACTCTTGAAACCTATAATGACAGAAAAGATTACAAATTACCAAAGCAAAGTCATGAAAAATGTACATTTATACAAACAGGTACAGTGGAAGTTTTCTTCTCAATTACAACACTGCCTATAATTATAGATAATAAATCAAAGAAATTCATGGTGATTGGTGGTAAGTATTGTGACTTGTGACTTTAAATAAAAAATTGGACAAATTATTTGAAATAATATCCTATATACTAAAGTTCCATGCATCTTAACTCTAAATCAACTTAAACATACATTACCCAACACCATGTGTCAGAGAAAACTAAGGCTAATTAGTTATAGGTATATTATAATGATATAATGGAAACAAAAATGTCACTAATGTAAGAAGTTTTTTTTTAGCACAACGAGATACTTTTGAAACATATTGCGCAGTTTTTAATCAGAAGTATCTCAACGTTGTGTGTTTATATCTAATATCATACTGGGTTAACTGAAAACATACCATTCATGCACAACAGCCATAGTTTAAATATCTTACTTATCTATAACTTATCTGGCCTATACACCCTGCATACTTTTTTGAAAAATAGAATACCCTACATGTAAGGATATCTGATAGCCATACCAATATCTTGTGTCTTTGTACAAAGGGGCAATAACTATTTCTAATTCCAAGCATCAGCTTACATATATAAGCTAAAATTAGAACAAATATATTAGTTACGTATGCAGTATGATTGTAGTTAAAATCAGTATAGAGTCATTATATTGCATGTTTGTATGTGTACATACTTGCCAACCCTCCCTATTTTGGAGGGAGACTCCCGATTTTTGATCCCCATTTTAGGCCATTTTTGCAAGTCCAAATTCTTTAATATTCCAAATGTCTAAAATCTGACTATACCATCAGAAAGAACAGGTCAAAATATGCAAATATCAGCCTTTAATTTCTTCATAGGGGTTAGTTTAAACATGTGAAATTACCCCCCTGGGAATTTCAAGAAGTTGGCAAGTATGTGTGTACTTATTACTATCGTTGATACCCCAGTGCTTAGTTCAGCTATCACTGTCGTTATATCCACCACTAATATTTCATAGCAATTAAAACCGAAGGTATCACATTAAAGTGACAGTGACGCCCAACTTAAAAGCCACACAGTCAACCCCAATGTACCATATTATTTAATTCTTCTAATGGGTAATTATACATATAATAGAAGAGGAGGCTGGTATTTGAACCTAGGATCGCCAAATAATAGCTGAATGCTAGATACAGACTGAGCTATAGCTAGCTATAGTGCTGATACATACTCATGCACTAATAATCGACCAAGTCCAATATGTCCTGCTACAGATGTACATCAGAGGACCAGACTACTTTCTCATTTATAGTCGCACAGAGAGCTTTCAGTTTTGCTGTGAAATAGTCTAGGGGAGGATATAACTAGTGATCATATACATAACCCCTGGAATATTGATTTCTATGATGTACTGTACACAAGGCATATTTATTAAATTATTATTATAGAATTTCCTATACCTTTTTGTGAATTGCCATCCCCATCTGTCAGTATGACCCAGGGAATCACTTTATTGTCTATGATCTCATACACAACTCCAGTTCTGTCATCCACAGTGTACAGTTTTCCATTGAACACCACAAGCTCAGACAATTCCATTCCGCGGCCCCCGTGACTCCAAGTGGATTTTAGAGTTTTGGGCTCCAAATCAAAACTCACAGCAACATGTCTTTGGTCTGTAGATATTGACAAAGTTCCATGTAACAGGTAACTTAGCCATGTATTTTTGTCCGTTTTACTCTTAGAATCTGTATCCAGATCTGTAACAACAGCTATTTTATAATGGACCCCAGATTCATTTGTAATTGGGGATGTAAATGGATAATTAAAGTCATGTAAAACAGGGTATATATCTGGACAATTTCGTTGTATATATTGTGTGGGAAGGATGTAGAGAACAAGTATAAGAATTGCCGAAATGAACAACATCCCATATGCAACTGTGCGCGTTTTAACGTGGAGACGTGCATTGCCAACTCTGTAAGGTACTGGGCGTCGTATGGCCTGCATCCAGTCATGGACGGTCGATGGATATGAGCTAGAACTCATTTTGCTGTCACAAATCGACATATTTAAAACTTTTCTTTACTCTGACGTGGCTCGCCATCCTTTTTTCGTCTGCCCAAACACATCTAAGTCCCTCGGCGTGTATTAAACGCTTACATTCAGATAGATATTGTACCGTTCGATTCAAGCTCATTAATGATTTATTTACGTCATTTCTAAACTTAAAAAAGGATATCGGAGCAGGTGCCCGTTTGCGGATCAGAATGCATTTCTTTTTCTAAATTTATTTTCAAATTCAATTATGAATTATTTAAATATAAATTTAGTACAATATTACATTTAAACGAAAAGAAAAAATAATACATATGATAAATAACCGAAATTCGATGGAGTCGAAATAATATCTAAATCCCTTTTCACCGAAATCCGTTTCATAATTTATTATTGACTTCCCACGTGTTTACAGACTGGCGAAAGTTTTACGTTGCTGAATATTGGACCGTGTATACTTAAATGGGAGAAATGAAGAAGGAAAAGGTATATCCAGTATATAGGGCATATAACGTGATAACATCAAATGGTTATCTTAGATTGCTCAAAGTCATATTAACTGAATAAGGTTTACTTAGTAACTGGAGTGCATGTGCTTTCAAGAGGTGGCTCGCACTGGCTGATTACAGCATAGGTGTGTTTAGCACGCTGGTAAGTCAAGACCAAGTATAGACTAATATAGATTAGTCTATAGTGGGTCTCTGACTTACCAGCGTGCTAAAAACCTATGATTACAGTACTCAATATCATCATTTTATTTGTATTTAGCAGTAAGCAACAGCTGCACAGGTACATGGCTCTTTTAAAATATCATATAATGTAGTACATATTATTTGAATGTTATTAAATAACCCTCATGCAAATTATGAAGTCGAGATATACTATGCATGTATCTGTGTATTGTTCTAAAATGAGTGCATTTCCGGCCTTCAGTAGATGAATAGAAGCATCCTCAATACTCCAGGGGTTACCGCTGTCGTTATTGTATATATTCACCCCTGGGATATATGTCATAAAACTGAAGGCATTTCAGGGAAAAAATATCAAACAAAGGCCTAGAGATATTCCTTTGAAGATTGCAGATTTAGAGACTCGGAGCGACAAAGTCATACCATGTACCATTATTGGATTATTTTGATGTTCTACATCAAAGAACATCAAGGAAATAACTACCTGTCTCATCTCTTGTCGCATAGAGAGTCTTCAGTTTTGCTATGTCCATTGACCAAAGGTGGATAAAACAACAGTGATAGTAACCCCTGGAACATCGAGGATGTGAAATATTAAAATAAATATGTACTAAGATTATTACAATCATTAAACTGCCTATTATCAATACATTTTTTAGAATCTTTAAATTATTGATTTAATATTTCCATCAATTAAAAAAAAACCCAGTGAAAATGAAATATAAACATTGAAAAAATTAAATATCAAGGGAGATAGCTATATGTACATTTTGGTAAACAGCTTGCCAAGACTTTCATAGGGGCTTACAAGCTTAAATCTATAGTCAAACAAACACATCTAATAATTCTATGAAGATGTAATTTTGTATCAAAAGAACAAATTGCATTTAAAGTTGATTAAACCTATCAGAGAATTGCTACTTCACAACATACATGTTAATATTTACACCAACATTAAAGACCTTGAATATCTCAATGAACTTGGATCTATTTAATTGAATGCATGACTGTTCATGTGCTCCAGTTATTGGTTAGACAAGTACACAGATAAAATATCCATTAAAATTTGTCAGTTACCCACAAAAATGGTATGAACATGTATAATTACCCCTTATACGCAACCCAATTGTTATATAAGCTCTTATTTTTTACATCCAGAAATAAAATCAGAAGAAATTTAGTAAAATCACAAGAATTCAAGCCATGCTGAAGAGCGCATTAGCTGTGTTTTTTTTTTTCTTTTTTTGTTTAATTTGAATTAAAGTCTAGAGTTTTACTCCTTCCTTTTCAAAAATATGAGTTCAATTATATCCACATCTCTGAAAATTATCTGAGGCACTGAAGGACTATATAATATCAGACAACTTTGGATTTCAAAATATTTGTATCATTATTTATTTAGTTTTCTTTTAGAAAACAAACATTCCTGAAGAGCAATCATGACATGGTGAAAGCACTTGAACATTTGTTGTTGGAATTATTTTTTCACTTGTATTTCTGTAATTGTTTTTGCTCAAGAAGGTGACAAAGATCAAAGAAAAGAAAATGAAGCAGAAACCAGTTGAAGCTACAAAGAAACAAGAAGTATGTTCTAATACATATAAAATGAAAATCAAATTTAAAAAATAGAGCGGTTAGAGGAGATTACAGATTATTATTGGAAAAATTTGAAAGTCAATTTACATCCATAATGAGTAATTCCTTGTCCTCTTTCCTCAAAGTACATCAGTAGTGTGTTTGTAAACAATTCAAACAATCATACTTTATTATAAAAATGATTGACACATTACCTACATTCAGTTATTATTTTATTCATGAGAAGATATATATATATATATTATACTTTTTGTTGTACATAGCGCTAAAGAAAGATTTTTATTTAAATGATAGGAGGAATCAAAAGTTACAGAAAAGACAGAACAGGAAACGGGAGAAACAAAAACAGAGGTTTGTACTATGACAGTTAATCATATATACAAATATACTCAAATGACAAGTTTATTAGAATGTAGGAACTTTTCAAGGTATCTGTATTAAAGAAGAAAACATATCTTAGTAACTGTTTTAGATTTTATATTTATATATGCACCTGTAGTGAATTTTGAACTTCAAAAGTTAAAAACTTTTAAATTAAATAATTTTATGAACTAGTTTATTAGGATCATATTGCATTGCTTGGCCGAAATAACGGGTCGAAATGATCAATCAATTTTAAATTTTAAACATTTTTTTTCTGTGACATTTAAGAGATGGCAGAAAACCTGTTTGGAGGCCATGGATAAAGATGAGGTAAGAATCAGAATTTTTTACAACATCAAACTACATCTATTTAACAATTAAAGGATTGTTAGATAGCATTTATATCTCCAATAAATGCAATCTAACAATCCTTTGGTTGTTATTTTTACATTTTACTTTCTAGTTCAAAGTAAAACATAATTTAGATGCAAGTGAACATTTGAATTTCCCACTTCAGCCATTTAACCTCAACAGCCAAGTTCAAAGTGATAAAACATAGTCCCTATAATAAATTGAAAAGACAAAAAAATTTCAATGTTTTTCAGTAACTTTTCAGTTTATTTTCAATTATTCAGACATTTAACAGATTTTGTTATAGTTTCATAACCAAACTAGTTCATTCAACTACAATGTCAATTTTCCTGCACGGACTAACATGATGTCAGTAAACAAGACTCACATCCATTTATATAGATATTACTACACCAAGTCTAGGCTGCATTTATTGGCTCATAATGCAGATCATGATTATCATTAGAGTAATGGGAGTCTCTGTGGCAAAATGTAAATATAAAGGTATAAACATTTTCTTTATGTTGGAAATTAAGTTATGGTTTATATGATGATATGTGTTACACAACCAGTAAAAATTTCATTGCCTGACAATTCAATAACTATAAGTACAATTAATGTGTACACTGTCACCTTCATCAGACAAATGACCAGGCAAGTACACAAAGATATAGGAATTGTCTTCAAAATGACAAGATGTAGTGAGAATGAGTCATTTTTAAGCCAATTACAATGCTAAAGCATAATGTTGTATACTTCAGCAGTGGTGAAATTAATATTCAGCATCAATTGTCGACCTAAGTTTTGTTTACTAGTCATCGAAACATCACGCATGAAAAATATTTATGGCCAATATTTTACTGCCTGTTTACAACATTCGTACATTGAATTGCAACATTGAATTGGGAGAAGACTAAGATAGGCTACGCCTGCTGTCTAATCCAATTGACACTAACATCTTTTTGTCAATAAAATATTTGGAAATTGAAATTGAAATTGCAACGAGTTTTGAAAGTGCAAAAACTTATATGAACTACAAACAACTTGTGTTTCTTCTTACGTAGGTGGTGAAAACTTTGCAGTTGTTGTTACAATCGGTGAAAAAAGGCACAAAGAAATCCCTCCTTGATGATGAAGACAAAAAAGAAATTCACCTACAGTTTGCTGTGAAAAGAATTCCTAATGTCAAAAACAAGATTGTGAAGCTGTGAGTAACAGACAATTAACCTAAATAATATACATTTTAGCATACGGGGTAAAGGTATGATCCTACAAATTAATTTCATTGATTCTGAAATATCTTTCATCATTTTAAATCCAGATCTTAGGCAGATACATTTTTTATAGTGTAGGAAACTATAAACATGGGTGGTAGCTGGTGGCATCCTATTTTACAATAACTCAGTATTGAAGTCCGCCATTAAGAAAATAGTCAAATTTTTCGACTTGATTAAATGTATTCCTCTTATGTGTTCTTAAGGAGGCTTCCTCATTCTGTGTGGACATCAGAACAGGAAGTCTGTCTGATCGTGAAAGATATCGACAAATCTTCAAGGGAACACGAGGTCACAGAACAGCACTACAAAGATCTGTTGTCCTCTAAAGGAATCACCTGTATAACACAGGTAGGTCATGATTTTGTTCACCCCTAGAATTTCAAAGTGGTATGTTCCTGTGTTTGAACTAAAAGAGTCAAAATGTGTCTCCAGGGGTGAATGTACAAATAATAAAAGTAATTTTAATTTAGGACACAATTTTGAAAGCTTAGTTATAATTAGAGAATAATTTCAGGTGGATAAGAATAATATCAAAAAAGCTGTACTTAAACATGTTGGACGATATAAGATATTCCTAGGCTTGTACAAATTATTGAAATTCATAGATATATATTAACACTGTAAACAGTTATTTTGTAAGGTTTTCTTCGGTGTCTTAAAGAGTTTGATTTTATTATGAGATTATCTTTAAAGTTTTTTACTTGTTTTACAGATCATACCATTAAAAAGTCTAAAACTTGAATACAAACCTTTTGAGGCCAAACGAAATCTAGCCAATATGTTTGACCTGTTTGTAGCAGATGAAAGAATCGTGCGCCTTTTACCTACTTTGCTTGGGAGAAACTTCTACGGAAAGAAGAAGTATGTTAAATTTAAAGATGCTCCACCGCTGACAAATGGTATTTTTTCACTGTCAAAAACAGGAGCAGACGATTTAGTATTTTTCTTCAGTAGCAAAAGTTACTTACTTTACACCATTACCACTTTTGAAAAGTTTGAGCTTCTCATTTTAATTCAAGTTAAAATTACAAAAAATTATTAATTGCATCCCGAAAAAATTCCGCGGCACTATATCCTATATGGAATGAAGTACTGATTGCGCATGCACCAAAGGCAAAATAAATTATTTTATATTGCTTTTTCTGTTAATTAGCCATATATATACACTTTTAAACACCAATTATTGTTCAAGTGATGAATATCATTTATGCTCTGTCGGCGGTGGAGCATCTTTAACCTTCTGAAGGCTATATCAAGACATTTATATTAATTAGCTTTGTCCAGACCATTCTCGACTATACCCGGGTAGTAGACAGAATTTTAGCCTCCCTTTTCCCTGTTGTTGAGTTAACCCTCACCTGTCATAGTCAACATCGAAATTGATGTATTTCTGTATTTTACCTTTGCAAGGAATATTCCTTAATGCTATTATATATTGCAAGTATAGGTTATACTAATTTTGAAGCACACATTTTGTAGGCTAAATTAATATTTATTTCGACCAAGTTAACCATTTAACTTGTCAGAGGAATAAGATATATCAAGCAAACGTTATCATCATAAACACGATGGCAGCTTGTTACAATGCTGCTTCGGATTACATTATTTTATCTTTGATAAACTTTGATGCAGGTCTAACATGAAAAAATTTCTAAGTCCGTTCAAATGTTTGCACTAACTTTTGGGATGTTTAGAGTTGATAAATTTAAACAACACAAAATGTTGTCCAATATTATGTGGAAAAAGCAATAACTATTTTTTGGAATCTGGAGAGAACACAAGTACAGGAAGGTGTCATGACAATTTGGTTATTTATTTCAGGCATCCAATTCAAGTTAACATGAAAGCAACAAATTTGAAAAATGAAATAGAGAAAGTTGTGTTTGGTAGCAGGTGTATCATAACAGGGCATGGAGCATCAAGGTGAGTGTTTGTGTTGTTTACATTTGTTACCTCAGAACTTATTTCCGTGTGCGGTAAATTTATGTATATTTCACGAGAAATAGGAAATCATGAAAATAAATCACCGCAAAAAATGTTTCTAATAAAGTAGAATCGTAAGAGTCCAGAACACGATATTTAAGCGTCTGGTATAAGTTGTTCGTCAGAAAAAAATTGTGAAATTAAGTCAATGTGAAAATAAATTGGCTTATAATGATTTTATTTTTATATCATTAATTCTATTATAAAGAATGGTGCTTTCACTAATTGAACATTAACTATGAATTGCATTGAAATGAATAAAAAATAAAAGGTTAATTCAAGAAAAGACAATTGATATTTCCCCAATTCTGAACATAGAATATCAAATAAGTTTGTCATATCTAATCAGATTTCTAAAAATGAAATGTTGCTTACCACCTTTAATTTTTGAAATCCTGATTTTTTAACATTTCATGTTACTTGTTCTTCTAACAATCGATATTTCCCCAATTCTGAACATAGAATATCAAATAAGTTTGTCATATCTAATCAGACTTCTAAACCAAATGAAATCTTACTTACCACTCTTGAATCTATTAAAAAGATTGAAATATTTGTATCATCAGACACAAATCTGGATATTTCGTGTTACATTTTCTTTATTTGTACAGTACTTCGACTATAGGACACTCGGATATGTCGGCGGAGCAGCTGGCTGAGAATGTGATGAAGGCGTTGGAGTCTATATCTGGGGCTTTACCTGGGGGTGCCAGTAACATACAAAGTGTCTATGTACGCACAGACAAGTCACTAGCTCTTCCTTTGTACGCAACCTTCAGTAAGTAGTGCTTCTTATCAAAGATAACATATTCATGTTTATATTTTGAAAAGAAAGCATTAAATTGTATTTACTTCATCTTTGTTTTCGAGATAGTGATAAGCTTTTTACTTAAGCCTTACCTTTCTAAAAACAATTCCCAATTTTTTCCAAGTGTGGAAAGGGATTAAGTTAGCAATGTGTACATGTGCATCCATCTTTCTATCCCAGTATATGTCCTACTGTATCCTATCTTGTTATAGCTTCTCCTTAAGTCTTATCTTTGAAACTTCATATATGGGTAATGTGCTCACCATTTTAAAGGTAAAATGTTGTCTCATATATCATAAGTAGATCAATCAGACCTACATTTTGACCTTTGACCTCTTTCAAAAACTCATTTACCAAACTTTTTTAATGAAATGAATTGATTGTTGGTTTTGTAATTTTACATTATTTAGCATCCAAAAAAGAAGTGAAACTTCCAAAGAAGCCTGAAAAGCCAGCTCCTGTGATGGGAGAAATCAGCACCCTCATGGACGGCCATGTGCTTGTTACAAATATGGGTCAGGTAAAGGTCGGAAAATTGGACGAAAAAGGACAGTTCACAACCATGAGGAGGAAGAAGATACCAGAGAGAAAGACCAAACGAAAAATGGAGGAAGAGTCAGATGATGAGATGCATTTTGAGGAAGTGGAGAAAAAAAAGAGGAAAACCAGTTCAAAAGACAACAAAAACAAAACATTAAATAAACAAACAGATGACAATGTTGATTCTGTATCAAGAATGGATACAACTGTGACAGATGAAGCCGAGCCAGCTGTGGAAAAAGTCAAGTCTGCTAAAGTTACATCTAAAAAGGGAAAGAAAGAGGAAATGGAAAATGTGTCCACAAAAACTGCGAAAAATAAAGGAGGGGAAAAAAGTTTGGTGAAAAAGTCTAAATTGAAAAAGACAAAGAAAGGTAAAGGCATAACCACATAAGGCATAACAAACATTTACTCTTTATACCAGTGGTGATTTTTTTTTTAGAAAATTGGGGAAAGAATGACTTATTTTAGATATGTTTTTAACATAATGAAGTTTAAAAGTGGCGATTCCCATCGCTCATTTAGGTAGAGTGGATACACAATTATACTAACAATTACCTGCTGTAATACATTGAAAACCAAGGTAATTCTGGACACATTCGCCAAGTTACTGTTAAAGTAAAAAAAAAAGAGTACAAATTGACACTAGACCTGTAAAAAGTATGAACATTATAGAAATGTGTTGTTGACAAATCCAATAAAAGTTTTATGTGATGTTTTGAAAATAGTTAATGAATAAATAATTTGTTCAAATGGAAGCTCCTTTTAAATAAATAGTTGAGTACAACACAAAATTGTTTGCATTATAATGCTACAAAGACTGGGTCTGATGGCTGACTGTCATCATCATAGGGAGGAATGTCATATACGATATACATTTTGATCATAGTCCGTTATCCATAAATTAAACATTAAACTGGGTTTCCATGCAACATTAAAAACTGTAAAAAGTGAGGAAAATTGAAATAAGAAATCAGGGTAGGGAAAACCTTGATAAAGCCTTGAATTTTATTACTTGCTTTAATTTAGTAAACCGTGTCCGATCAGCAACTATGTAGCTTATTTGTTAACTCGGAACATGAGATGCATGAAGGAAGCTACATGTATACAAACAAACTAATGTTAATATATAGTTTATTCATTGTTTTCTTTCATAATGAATGCAGTTTTATGTTAAAATAGGTCCAGTCAGCATCATTCAAGTTGCATTTCTCTTAAAAAATGAGCACTCAACTTGGCAAAGGTATCTGAAAGTGTGAAATTATTACTTGAATTTCACGTTTTGTCCTTGGAAAAAAACTTTGGAAAAGCCTTGAATTCTGGTCCAAAAAAATTGTGGGAACCCTGAATTTAAAAATGATTTCGAGATACCACAAAGACGTCTGTAAAGCATAATTTACCGCCAGTTAGTCATACCTTCTGGTGTGACGCCATATTCCACATTTTGACTTTTTGTAGGCATGCATATCTATGATCACTATTTCTCAGAAAATACAAACTAGGTATCATTAGAAATTTTTGGCGTCTGCTAGGTCCATAATGCAAAAATTTATTTTTGAGGTAATTCATTTAAGTGCAGTGTACCTTTTTTGAATATTTAAAAGAGAAGTTTGAAAGAAGAGAAAATTAGTAAAATTCTTCTTTGTTTTGACTGTCACATGGATCACTTTGTGGTAAGCACCATCCTCGATACTCCAGGGGTAACTATTACTGACGCCTTGGGTATTGATGATGGTTGGGTACTAGCACCCAACTGAGATCTCTTGTTATACAATATCGATACACTTCCTCAATGATGCTTTACATCAAATATGGTACAAATCAACATTCTGCATGGGGACTTTATAAAGGTCATCAGCAACCTTGATTTGATAAAGTTCACAAAAAGGAAGGTAACTACAAAATACAAAGCACTTGTCCAAGATACCAGGTACTTATATTCTTATTCGAATTGAAGTCATGAGAGCGCTGACAGAAATTTTCTTCAAATAGAAAGTGACCTTCAATGTAGACCTTGACCTCATAACCTTGAAACAAAATACTATAAATACACACACATATATATATACATAATATTGTCTATAGTTCCTGTGTAGAAGTTGAGTGATAATCGGCGAAGAAATGAAGCCATGGTAAACTTTTGGCAGACAGACGGACGAATGTTATTATGCGCTATTACTTCATTTCCTCACCATCACCAAATCAACATCAAATACAAAACCAAGAGACCCAGAGCTCCTATTTTACTCACCTGGTTTGTTATACCAAGTAATGTAATGAATATAGATTTCCTTTTAAGTTTTGAGGCCTAGACTTTCTATTAAAGCTAAACCATTGCACATTGGATGGTAAGGTGTGGCGGTAAGCTGTCTGATCGAAAGTAGCTGGCATATATCTGACATCAAGCCCGACGTAAATTGAGCTCCTCGATTTGTGAGGACTTCTCTCTGAATCTACTAGCTAACAAAGATTTCCGCACCTCTATTTCTATCGTCTTAGAGCCTATAATAGGTGACATAACCCACACTGGTAAGTATTTTGTTTCAACGATCTGTCTCCGGTTGTAATGGTCAAATGATTTAAATCGCAACACGCTGAAATGGCTTATCAGTGAGAGGCTAAGCTCCCAGTGATACTTTGTACCATGGTCACTCAGCCTTTTGGTAATGTATTTTGATAAACGTCTCAAGAGCAGCAGTAGGGAGTGATATCTGCATCAACCTTTGACCAAGAACTTCGTTACGACTCTGTCGCTTGTCTTCTTAGCAGTCAAATGTCCAGCCAACCTACAGTCGTGTAGAACATCTTGCTGATACGTTCTTCGCACTACTAACTACTTAAACACCTGTCCGGTGGCTTTCTGTGGACTCTAAAACTCTCGATAGAGTATGTCTCTCTTTACCAAGAACTTGGACTACCCTCAATCTTTCCGGATACTCATGAGACTGGCATCGACGTTTGTACAGTCTTTATTTTATCCGGTGTCGCAGATGTAGACTTTGGAACATCTAAGGCTCTGAATGGCCGTTTCACCTTTTCAAATTACGCTCTAGTCAAGACCGCTATGGACACTTCTTTAGGCATTTTTTTCTCGTGTTTCCCCGGTTGATATAGCCGTATCGCCCCTTCACATTTCCTATCATAATATTATATACTTGTGAGTCCATGATCCAGCATCTATAACATAGTAAGGTGTATCCAAGAATACATATGCGATAGGACACACGCCATTGGCTAGTTGACATTAATCAACTCCATCTGACATCTGATCATCTGTTATCAAACTCATCCTTACCACTATGCCATCACAGCCTGAATCCCGTAATACGGTCAACATTATATCGCAGACATATCACTGGACGACTGGCATCTTCGTGCCTTTTTCATCCTCCTCTGGCGAACACTGCCTACCACCGAGTCTTTGCTCTACTCTTCACAGTCTTACTTTTCAGACAGGACAAAAGATCCGCCTTTTTACACATAACATCCGCTTGTCCTTTAGTGACTTGTGATCAAAAGTGCCTTTGGTGTTTATCACTTGACGATTCTCATTACAACACTTTACTCTGTCCTTTTTTCTTGGCGCATTCTTGTTTTCAAATTTATGCTTCATCAAGAAACTCGTTATGTTTCCTCTAGCTTATGCGAATTGGTCAGCAAGTGCTGTCATGTCTGTGATATTCTTGGATGATCTTTAATTCAGGAACAATTAAGGTCCTGAAAGAACTGATCCCTTACCATCAAGTCCTTGAGTCCAGTCCCTTATCTGCCTTCTGTACTGCCATCTACTAACCAGCTCGTCCTCCACCCTAACAGTGTGCAAATGTCCCTCCGAGATCAGGCCTCCCTCCCATCCTGTCATCTCAGAACGCTTTAATAAGGTATCCTTTAACACATCGTAGATGAGACTCTTCAACTGGAAGCATATTGAAGACATCTAACGCTTGGTCCATTTAAAAAATGGTCAGAATATGAGGAAAACCGTATGAAAATCCACCAAGTATAGCTGAAAACAGATATTTTCTGCGGACACCCGATGACTTTCCTGACCTCGTTTACATTGCTTCCTATGGGGAGCTGTCATGATTTGTAGCAAAAATGGCAGGGAGATGTCATAATATGATTGAGCTTAGATACCAAAGCAAGGCTGGAACTGCACTTATTCTTTGTTTTCACCAAAACAATATGAAATGATATGTGTTTACTTATTGTGCCAGAACAATTACTGAACACAAGAGATCATGCTTATCAAACTCGAGTTAGTTAGTTAACTAAAAATATTAACTTATGAGATTTTTGCGTTGGGGAACATGTTTATTCCATAATTTTAACTCTATATTTATACCGTGGTGATTTCTTGTCTACGTTCAAGGAAACTTTCCCCCATGCAATGCGTCATAATATCTTCCTGCCATAAGATATAGACTCACCTGACCAGTGCTCGAACAGGATAGTGCTCGAACACCTATTTTTCGCTTCTCATTCCTAAAATCAGTCGATTCTTTTGTTTATGGTGCATAATAATTCTTGTGTGTGTTGACACTTTTCTTCTGTCAATAAGAAAAGTTCGCTTAGCAGTTTCGTAATTTGAATATGAGCGTACGACGTCTGACGGCAAATCACAAAACTGATGATCGCCTAAACAAACTGCATCGCATGAAAAGTAAGAAGTATTCTAAAAATATAAAATTACATTAAAGGGACAATTCAGTGAGGCTAATTCGTTACATAACCACGAAGCAAAATATGACATTAATGTATTGTTCTACAGTCCTTATGAAACATATGACAAGAAATAGCGACAAATTCCACAACATTGTTAAGTATTTTGATTAATACCATTGAAATTCCAGGTCGTTGATCAACACGATTGAGCAGGTACAACATGTACGCTGTTCCCTTACCCGAGTCAAAGTCACGCACGTAAAACAAATGCAATACATAACCACTGAGGAGTTGATGAAATTATTTTTAGACAAGAGCATGCATCTAATAATGTTACCACAACTGTAAGAGCGATTTGAGTAGTTCTAGACAAAAAATGCTTTACTACACAGGCAAGGGTCAGGGTTCGGCATACAAGGCTATGTGTAATGGCGATTGAACATTTCACATACATTTGACTGCAGTGGTTTTTTTTGACATATCACAGTAAAACCAACTAATCTAATTTCCATTAGAACTGGTGTGTTTCCGAAATATGTGCAAGTTTTAATGAAGTCTTAGAGCGAATTGTCCCTTTAAAATGATAGCAAAACTTCTCTTCTTAAAGGAAAATAACACTTGCAACAGTTTTTCAGCATGAATAACTATAAAATGTTTTGGTTCACTTCCCGCCCCGTTCAAACGCGTGTTAACCCACGATTTCCGGTGTATTACCTACGAAATATTTGACTTAGTTTTTTGTCGAATATGAACAGGTTGTGGATTTAGAAAATATTTTGTGTTGCTGTTTTGAGAAATAGAGATATAAATATACCAGAATAAGTAGAAAACTTGTCATAAATACAATGTTTATTTATTTTTTGTTGTTAGGGTGTTCGAGGACTGGTCCCTTCTTACGCAATTTACGCCATTTTGACAGTGATCTTTGACTCGTTGTCGTAAACAGACCAACACGTGAACTTAATTTTAATTTTGTTGAAAATATTCGTCATAAGTCTGTCCTAATTATAAGTTACAATAATACAAACATCAACCATTACTTACTGTTTTTATTTTAACAGCCAAAAAACGTGTTTTTTGTTCGAGCACTGGTCAGGGGAGTCTAGTAGTGGCTAATGAGAGAGGCAATACTCTGTTGTTTAATACTGTGTATAAGCAACTACTTGTCATAAATAAATCTAATGCAATTTAAAAGAAAATGCGCTATGAAAAGTAGTCCAAATGCGATTTAGATGTTTGGGTATCGATCTGTTAATATCAGGGTATGCCTACTGATATTTACATTGTTTCAAAGTTCATCTGAAAATAAAGCACACGTTCAGATTGTGAATTAGATATAAGAAGTAATGAACATTGAATGTTGGGTGAATATTTAGTGCGGATAAAACTGAATGTGTTTATATAGGGATACTACTGGATGGATGAAATATATTTTGAAATAGGAAATGTAAAACGAAGATAGACAGCGGAAATGTAACGTAGAAACTCCCAAGTTGTCATGTGAAGGAAGGAATAAACGAAGAATATAGTCTGGAAACAGGAAACAAAAATGTATTCTGGTAACTGGAAATAAAAATGTAAAGTGGAAACAGGAAATAAAAATATATTCTGAAAACAGGAAATAAAAACGTATTCTGGAAACAGGAAATAAAACTGCTGTGTATACACGAAAAGAAACTCTACTGTGTATACAGGAATTAAAACGCAATCTGTATCATGCATACAGGAAATGAACCTGTTTTGCGGAAAGTGAAACTGTAATTTCAGAAGATCATTATACAAAAGAGGAGATCAACAAAACGCCTGCCAAAGAATGTCATTTTGATACAATAACGATATGAAAGTGTTGACAGAATGGATATCTGATTGCGATAAGATACCGACCAATCAAAAGTCAGGATATTCAGTATGTCGTACGGGAATAAGGTTTGTTGACATCACCTACACAATCCCGAAATGAAGACCGGCTAAAGTTTACTAATGAGGCAAGTATATTACGTTTTATTTTACTTATATCTATAATGTATCATACTGTATACCAACTTTCTTTCATGGCTACTAAATTTCGCGATTTCAGTTTCAAAACGAGTTCGCGAAAATTAATTATATTAATTTATAATGATAATATTATTAATTCGCGGAGATTTTTTTTTTGCGAATGTACTCCGATCGCGAGATTTGCGAAAGTAAATCGCACGCTTATGAAAGTTGGTATACAGTATACAAGTGAAGAAACTAAATTCCTGTAATTAGGTTATACCTTCTTTTTCTACACGAACACATTTGTGTAAACCACGAGTGAGAATTCATCTTGAATATGCAAATATGTTTTGAATATTCAAATTATAGCATGTCGATATGATTGAGAATGTACAGAGGCTCTAAATGAGTATATTCACAGCAGTTTTCAAAATTTGATCCAAAAATACTTCATTTCATTACCAATGTTGTTGATAGTAACAAATAGGCACAACTGGAATTTACTTCCTGCTCTGATATTTAAATATGACCATTTGGATGAAGCGATATGAGAAAAAAAAGATTTCACGGTGAAATATAATGTAAATGTATTACATTATAATATATGAACTAATCATGATTATCGTCACTTCATACCTCTTAAATATCACAAACAGTGCTACTGATCGAAGACACCGATAACTTTTCGTCACATTATACCGAAAATAAATACCAGGTAGTTAATCTATATTTTGTAAATTTATTTTCGCGATCGATGAACTCTACTGTACCTATACTGAAAACTAAATTGAGGTCTGTCATTGGAAAATATACACTTTAACTAAATTTTTGCTTTGGTTTTGGACTTTTCTTTCCATTCAAAGCCATTTGTCCGTCTCGAAAGCAACTTGTCTTTATCAATTTCAGTTATGAAAAGTTCATTTGTGAATATTGGTTTGTATGATTCATAAATGTGTTCGAATAGTTTCATATAAAAATAGTATTAAAGTATTTTGTTTCTATATTTTTTTCCTTATAATCAAACTGTACTTATATCTGCATAAGTACATGTCAGTATTTCTTTATTTGTATTAATCACAAATTACTGTATAGGACATTAAAATCCAGCTTTAAACAGTAACGTATATTTTACAACATACTTAATATATGACTGTAGAAATCTGACAGGATTATTATGTTTTTCTGTTTCATAAATTCGTCAAAATGCATCAAAGAAAATGTAATTTTCAGCGGTTTCACTTCACTGCAATACTTTAGATGATTTTTGCCTAAATTAGCAGTGGTAACGTATCTGTTCTCTTGGTATATATGTCTTTATGAAGTATTAGAAAATAAACGAATTCAATAACACGAATCTGCTTCAAAACTTGTAGCCAAAACTACATCATCGAAATTATCAAACGATAGATCAAAACTATTGAAAGCGGCGTTGATGAAGGGATGATTATGTGTGTACCATATAGGTAACGTTCGGTCTACACCGTTCTTGTCATTTAATTGGGGAAAAAAGACCCGCACGGCTGACAGGTAGATGTGATAACTCAGTATAAAAATTTCGTCTGATATCATTGGCCAACGAAACCTCACTTGTCCTTTGTTGATGTTTTTTGACATGAAGAAAAGGAATAATTCATTCTCATTGTCCTCGCCTTCCTTCAGCTGAGAAACGTATCAGTCTTCGTCATACTTGATTGCCACAAACAACCATGAACTTACACTTTCTGACCATATCTAGTCTGAAACAAATTGCTACAAATGAAACCAAGTTCACTCAAATTGGAGTTAAACGTACTAAAGTACAGATACGTTACCAAATATGACAGCTACGTCATCAAATTATTTCATGTTTATATATCATATTATCGTATCATTGGTATAACAAACATTTTAACAATATCTGGCTATAAAATATATTTGAATTAGTCGATGTAACACTATTTTTATTAGTTTTACACTAAACATTAGAGTTAACGGTACATCTTTTAACAAACAAATACGTGATCTTTTATACCAGGACCTGAACCCCATTCCCTAAACTCTATCATATTTTTTTATCTTATAACTATAAACTAAAAAAATAACCTGCACCTTCACAATCACTGTAAATAACTGTAAATAACTCTTTTTCACAATCACGCCTCTGCCAATCCATACAATATAATCATCGTCATCGATGGATTTGTGGCACCAATAAGAAGAAGAACCCAATGCTTAACGGCACATGATGCCCCACCTATACGAAATGAGTGACCCTTGAAGCGAGTGACATCAAGCCCGCAGATGGACAAGCATTTGTTTTGTCAAAGAGTCAAAACGTTTGCGTGAGAAAGCGTCACCGTGCTTAGTTTGAAAGAGACAGCCGGGTTTGGTACCGCGATGCTTTAGACGTCATTATGTATCACACTGGGCAGTGACTATGTGCTTCTGCCTTGATAGGTATAGAATGAGATTTACCGCCTAGGTTATGTTTAAAATGTCGAAATGTAATGAGTATCTGTTTTGGTGTATTGCTGTGAAACTTTAAAACTACATGCTGTAATTGAATCACCTGGTCATCATGTGAAGGGTAGCTTGAAAGTTATTAAAAAAATCTAGCTAAGGCTTGAATAGCTAATTAGAAGACAGCTGGCATAAGAGCTTATTATTGTGGACCTTACATGTTGAAAAGCAGAGGGACTGTAAAGTAATTATAAGTCGGAAATCAAGCGAAGGAGCTTTACGTGTATCACCTTGAATCGTTTTACGAACAAGAAAATATAGATCACTATACCCATTCAGCTTATGAATATGTGCTAAGGCTGACAGTTTGGACGTAATTGTGCTTGGTGCCTTGCCAAGTTGAAAGGCATGGGCTATATAAAGGCCAACTGTATCCTGACATACAGGTAGGGTAAAACAATGTCCTAGAACCTCGATACAAAATTTCTCGAACGTCATTAAGGACTGATCATACAGTTTTCTTGATGTTGGTGCAGGAGAAGCACTTATGAGGAAGGACAAGGTTGAAAGAAGATATTTTGATCCACTTCGCTGGGCACTGGCGTTGGATAACTCTCGGATCTGGGCAGCAACATTTGGAACTGCTGAATCTGCAAACGAGACAGCATCAGTCACAACCCTCAATGTGTCTAGCGTTAATCAATATATTATGTCGTAAACATACAAGCATTAGACATCTGACCATTTTCATGACTATAGGATCATGAGAAAATTGAGAGTTAAGCAATGGCACCATGTTCAAGTTGTATCCGAATAGAGCCAAATGGCTATATTGGTCAACTAGTCGGTCCAAGTGAACACAGCTACTACAATTAGTTATAATTCGAGCAAGTTAATGTGTGGCTTTGAAATGGCATTATGCCAAACCCCATGTAACCACTTATTACCAAAAACAGCCCCAAAACCTATCGAAGATGATGCATCAGTATACAGTTGCAATGTATTGGATGACTCCTAAATGTCAGATAAGAAAAAACATTTCCCATTGAAATTGTATAAAAAATGTCTCCACAGTCTGTTATCCCTCCAGAATTCAGACGTATTTTATAGTTTGGCTTCTGAACTTCTACAGTTGAATCATTAACCTTCTGAGGAATGGGGGTCCTGGTAGTACGACACTTGCATCATATTGTAAAATACATAAAATGACACATCACTGTTGCATCATATTGAGATCTAGGTATTTCATATGTACTCGCGTATTGCATCAATGGGTGAAACTCCCCCTATCTAATGTACATTTGATCGTATCCCTCGCACGTTTTACATTCACAAATACAAGTTTTTGCCACATCACGTCAGTATCAAATATCATAATAAGACTTTTGTGTATGTAGTCATGTTTACATACCATCTTTCCCTGATAATCAACACAAATTCGTCTTCCACGAGATCATAGTCGAGTTCGCTTCTCTTCTTCTAACATTCCGGCAACAAAGCACCATATATGCTGTTATCATCACCATCTGGCACTACCTACCTAATGGCATATTGGGGAAATAGTTTCTTACACACCACAATAATTATCCGACTTCATTCACCACGCTAGTATTTAGAAAAGGACTTTTGTCAGTATACATCGTGGTTGTATTTTGGTGTTCCCGTGTTGATAAATAAAACTTCTGTGTACGTTGAATGAGTGCTACGGGGATCATTCGACAAATCGACACTTACATGAACGGTTAACTGTTACTGACGATAACTGTAGCTTTCTCCTTCATAAATGATCTTATCCTTTGAATATATATTGTATATATTGTTTCTATATATAATGATTTTCAAATTTATCCTATTTATCAAGTCATGAGGGAAAAGGCGGGTCATGTGTTTGTGTATCGATCTGATTATCTATACCCACGAAACCGGATAGCTCATTTATATAAATCCAATAGTTCCTTGCTAAGGTATTTAAATGGTAAAAACATCAAAAAAAGAAACTCAACACTTTGCACATATGCATGTATATATGAGGGTATTGTACTGGTATTTAAATCTTAAACTTACATTGAAAGTCTAACGTCCATATATACATGTAAATGAAGCACAAGTTTAGACTTGGAATTAGATAAGGAAGTAATGAACATTGAATGTTGATTGAATATTTAGTGCGGATAAAAGTTAATGTTTAATATGGGTACTACTGGGTGTACAGTGTATTGAGGATAACGCAAGAAAAATGAGAGTATGACTGAGATAACAGAAGCTATTTGGATACAGAAAAGATGAAATGAAATGTTGAGACAGAAGGAAAATGTGGAAAGTTAGGAATAAACAAGTAATGTCTGGATACAAGACGTGAAAATAACGTGTATACAGGAAGTGGAACTGTATTGTGTATACAGGAAGTGAAACTTTACTGTGGATACAGGAAGTGGAACTATTGTGTATACGAGAAGTGAAACTGTACTGTGGATACAGGAAGTGAAACTATACTGTGGATACAGGAAGTGGAACTGTATTGTGTATACAGGAAGTGAAACTTTACTGTGGATACAGGTAGTGAAACTATTGTGTATACGAGAAGTGAAACTGTACTGTGGATACAGGAAGTGAAACTATTGTGGATACAGGAAGTGAAACTATTCTATGGATACAGGAAGTGAAACTATTGTGAATACAGAAAGTGAAACTATTCTGTGGATACAGGAAGTGAAACTATTCTGTGGATACAGGAAGAGAAACTGTACTGTGGAAACAGGAAGTTAAACTGTACTGTGGATACAGGAAGTGAAACTATTGTGATTACAGGAAGTGAAACTGTTCTGTGGATACAGGAAGAGAAACTATACTGTGGAAACACGAAGTGAAATTGTACTGTGGATACAGGAAGAGAAACTGTACTGTGGAAACAGGAAGAGAAACTGTACTTTGGATACAAGAAGTAAAAGTAATGTGGATACAGGAAGTGAAACCGTTTTGCGGATTTAGGAAATGAAACTGTAATGTGGATACAGAAAAAAATTGTGTTGCGGCAACAGGAAGAATCGAACCTGTTTATATATACGTACAAGATATAAAATAGAATGAGGATTCTGAAAAAATCTTCCCTTTACAATGCTGATACAGGAATAACCTTTTCTGTACAATGTGGATAATGTGGATACAGACAGAAGTGGAATATCATGCTGGTATATAGTGATCTGGACACGTCAGTAGACAGTGAAGTACGTAAACTGTCATTTTGAAGCATGGAAAATACTAGTAACATGGTAAACATTAAATATAAGTTCGGAAAGTTCAGGGAATGACTGATGAGAACATAAAGTACAGGTGATATGGATATGAAAAGAAGTGAATATGTTAATAAAGTAATCAAGAAAACACGTGTGCAAATCACATCGACTACCTTATTTTTACTATCACATATTTTAAGACGTTAGAAGGAAATTTCATAGATTGTTATACAAGAGAAGAAATAATGGAACGAAATCGAAATCAACAAAACGCCTTCCAATGAATGACATTTTGATACAATAACGTCATGAAAGGGTTGACAAAATGGATATTTGATTGCGAAAAGATACCGAATAATCAGGATCCAGGATATTTATAAAATTGCATACATGAATAAGGTGTATGGGCATCAACTACACAATCACGACACAAAGAACAGCTAAAGTTTACTTACAAGTAAGTATATTACGGTGTATTGTTTTCTACAACAACAATACACAATATTATCTTGTATTGACCTTTATGTTATAAAATCTGTACCGATAAATGCCTGAATGGGTAATTATTTCATCAAACTTTATTCCTCTTATTTGGGTTTAGTTCGATGTACTTGTCAGATAATTGTCAAAGCTGAATTAAGAAGGTATAGTTGTTTTTTTTTCTTTTGGAATACCATAACTCGTTTATATTGAAGAATTTTAATTTTAGGAAAAGATCTATTCTAGCATACATTTTATTACATTATCGTCCATAGAAATTTGTATGATTGTGTTTGATCCCAAAGGCTTTGCAACAGCAACAAAAGTTAAGTCATATATAAAGTTATACGATAAAGCGGATTCCATTATTGTGTAACAATAACTTGGGTAATTTGATAGGACACATTCTTTTGGGATGATGGTGTAAATCACTATTTGAATATATTATAAATGAACATTGTGACTTTTACTACGGCCGGATGCATACCTTTCCGGATGAAATTTAAGTTTTAAAGAGCATATGAGAGGAACTTAAATGTATTAGTGCCGTGATTTTCATACTAACGAATAAATAAGAGTTTTTTAAATGCATATATTATAAATTTACACGGGTAACGTAAGAGCTAAAATGGCTTATAAATAAATTATTATATTTACGTCCATAGTGCAGAAAAATGAGTGCACACGGTCAAATCAAAGAAACCAAACCAAATGATATCATTAATTTTAATTTGAATTCTTCAGACATGTTTTTTACCTGTTACCTCTTCTTAGACATCGTTATTAGCTGGTTCCAGCTAGTTGTGGCGCGTTTTGTTCATTTACTGAGTTATTGTCCGGTTGTGCCATATAAAAACTGGGGTAAAATTTACATGGTACTGAATTCCAGTGAGTGTTCAGTCGGTTTTTAAACGAGTTCAGAGTAGGGGCTTCTACTACGAAGTTTGGAAGGGAGTTCCACGAATCTACCACTCGCCGACTAAATATACTTTGTGTGACTTTAGTCCTGCTCTGTTTCTTAAAGAGTTTTAAACTATTACCTCTAGTACTAGCTGAAGACATTGTAAATAGCTTGTCTTTATCTAGTTTATCTATTCCATTCAGAATTTTATAGACTTCGATCACATCTTTCCTTTTACGTCTATATTCTAAGGTGGGAAGTCCCAACTTTTTAAGTCTTGAATGGTATGGTAGATCTTCAATAGAGTGAGCTCTTTTAGTAGCTCTTCGTTGGACGTTTTCAAGAGCGATCTGATGTTTTTTTAACAGTGGAGACCATACCTGGGTTGCATATTCTAAGTTAGGTCTTATCAGGCTTTTGTAAAGGGTTAAGAACATAGTTATCTCTATATAGACAAATGTCCTGAATATTAGCCCCAGTATGCGATTTCCTTTGTTAACTGCTTGACTAACATGCTGACTAAATTTAAGTTTGTTGTCAAAAAGTACACCTAAATCTTTCTCACACTGTACCTTCTCTATTTGTTCATTTTGTGGGAAGGAATAATGCGTATCTTGTTCTATATTACCTATATTGAGGTGTTTGCATTTTTTAGTGTTCAAGGCCATTTTCCAGTCTCTAGTCCAAGTGACTACATTGTCTATGTCTGCTTGAAGTTCTTGAGACTAAGTAGGGTTATTGTTGTTTCTAAAAAAATTAGAGTCGTCAGCAAATAATTTTATTGTGCTATGTTGGCTACTTTGGGTAGGTCATTGATGTATATCAGAAATAGAACAGGACCTAAGACACTACCTTGTGGTACACCACTAGTCACATCTACAAGTCCAGAAGTTTCACCATGAATAACAACTCGTTGTTGTAGGTTGGATAAGAAGTCTTCTATATATCCACTTCAGTACTTTTCCAGTGATACCATAACCCTTTAGTTTTTTAAGTAGATGTTAGTGAAGGACTTTGTCGAAAGCTTTACTGAAGTCTATATAAATCGAATCGACATTACTCCCTTTGTCTATGGCTTCTGTTCAGTGTTCAAGGACCTCCAATAGATTGGTAGTACAGGATTTACCAGATCTAAAGCCATGTTGATGTTCTGTGAAGAGATGATTCCTGTCCATATGATCTACGAGCTTGTCCCTAATGATTCTTTGGAGAATTTTGCTTGGGATTGAAGTCAGACTTATTGGACGGTAGTTCTCCACTTTGTTGTGATTCCCACTCTTGTATAAAGGAGTTACATTTGCAATTCGCCAGACGTCTGGAATTTTTCCTTCGTCTAAAGATTTCCTGAATAATATTTCCAAAGGTTGTGATATTTCATTTGAAGTTTCAACAAGAAGTTTAGGATGAAAGATGCCAGGCCCTGGAGATTTATTAGGGTTTAATTTCTTTATAGTTTTTTCAATTAAACTCCTGTCGAATTCGATATCATCAAGTTCTGTTTGATATGGTCTCTCTTGGAAGTGTGGTGGGTCTTCACTTTCTGGTGGGTTAAAGACTGATCCAAAGTAGTTATTCAGCTCGTTGGCGGTATCATAGTGGTTAGTGGTGTTAGTACCATCCGCTTTTACCACGTTGGTTATAGACATTCCTGTTCGTGTTTTTTCTCCGACATATTTCCAAAAGAGCTTGCTGTTATCTTTAATGTCTTGCACTAGTTTCTTTTCATAATGATAGTGTGAACGTCGAATCTGTCGTGTTGCAGTGTTCCTGGCTCTCTGATACACATTAAAGTTGCTTTCTGTTTTACAGTGAAGGTATCGGACCCACTTCCGCCTTTTTTGTCGGATGGACTGCTTGGCTTCGTTGTCAAGATGGGGCTTCCAACGCTTCCTAGCTGGGGATGTCTTGTTCACTGGTATTTTATCTTCAATTAGTTTGGTTATGGTTTCAACAAGAACATTCCATGCTTGGTTCGTTGACATGTCCTCAACCTGAATGATGTTCAGCCAGTTGACAGAGGTTAGTTCTTCGCGTATAGCGTCGTAATGCCCTTTGTGATAATTTCTCCTCTCCTGTTTAGTATGATGGTCACAATGTGATACACTCAGTTTAAAAGACAATAAAATATGGTCACTCCTTCCGATACTTGGAAGATAGTTAACATCGTTGACAATCTGTTCGTCGTTGCTAAAAACTAGA
>SAYR01010770.1:1211802-1240017 GCA_004382745.1 Argopecten irradians irradians | reverse complement strand
CACCAGTACAGATGGAATTTTGACCTTCCCTATATCTGGTAGGCTTTTGGATTATGTTGATATAAAAAGTATCTCGAACACACTCCAAGAAACGAGTAGATATATGGTTTTCTGACGTACTTGTTGTCCAGTCAGTCCAATTTATTTCATGAAAGTTGGAATCTCCAGTGATCAGAACGTTGTTTTACGTTTCTACTTGACACTTCTCTCATTAAATTTGTTAGGTAGGTGTACTGTTTTTCAGCTGTACTGTTGGGGCTACGGTAGATATTTGCAATAAGTAGCTTGTCACCATTACTCAACTTGATTTCAACACCTAGGTACTCTTCAAAGGTTGTTTGTAAATTTTACTTGCTGGACTGTCATTTGTTCCGAGATTATAAATAGCTACTCCACGTCTTTCGTTGTTGTGATGAAGCATCTAAATCCAGGTATTTTATTTTGCCTAAACAAGAACTATTTTGTGTTGTTACTATGTCTGTAAAGCATCATACATGTTTGTCCACGTCGCTGAGTTATGCTAACATCTTAATTCACCAAACCTGATGGGTTTTTAATAGATACATGTACACTCAAGTAAAGTAAGCAACTTCGTAAAATTATACTATTGTTTCTTTTTCTGAAAAGAACAATAACTTTTTCCAAAATTATATAAAACGATAGAAAAAAAATCATCATGAATATGGAATATGTGTGGACACCCTTTATCTCGATATGAATGAGACAGTACAGAAAAGTAAGTTCTAAATTATATTGACACTAGATTTCAAAATTTGATCCCAAATGTATCTCAAAATGTACTAGCAATCTTGTTGATAGGAACATCTAGGGAACAACTATGGGATTTACTTCCTGTTATGTCCTTCTTTGGATATGGCCTTTTAAATGAAGCGATATGAATTACATGCGTGATGTTAGAGTCTGTGGAATAATCATTATCATCGTCTTCTAATACCTCTAAAATAGCACGAACTGTAAATTGTTACTGATCGAAGGCACAAATCACCTTCGGTCACATTATACCGACAATAGAAAGTTAATTTCTGTTTTTTAAACTTATTTTCCCGACTGCTTGATTCTGAGGCCAGTACTCTACTGTGGCTATACTTAACACACTTTGAAGGGATTAGTCTTTGCTATTTCAATTTGCCACACGGCAAAATATTTGGTTTGTTTATTTTTTACCTCCTATTAACAGCCAGGGGTCATGTAAGGACGTGCCAGGTTTTGTTGATGGAGGAAAAAACCACCGATCAGCGGTCATTACCTGGCAACTGCCCCACATGGGATTCGAACCCGCATCCCAGAGGTGGAGGGCTTGTGGTAATATGTCGGGACATCTTAACCACTCGGCCACCGCGGCCCCCACGGCAAAATAGGTTAGTTATTCTATGTTAATCAGTAACGCAGGAAGATCACCTAATATGATGGTATATTGCATAATCTCCGAAAGCTATGTTAAATTGTATGGGTAAATATTGTCTATGTTAGAAACTGGACATTATAAATAATGGATACAATTTAATTTTCAGATTTGAACATGGAGAATGAAGAAGATCATCCGGCAGCAAGTTTGGCCTTTAAGTAATATTCTTGATAAGTGCGGGTTTTCCAGTCAGCATCGTAGAACTAAAAACAAAAAAGCTTTTGGCCATTCTTACATTTAATCACTGATATCGTTAATATTCCATTTCGATATGGCCAAGTATGGGTTTGGAAAACAGACTGATAGAAGTGCAGGGGAAGGGCTGATAAGGTATGTCCGCCTTTAACAATACTACATGTGACTGCGATGTGATGGCAATATTGGCTAATAGTGCTGCATATGAAGACAAAAAACTCAACTGTACCTCAAGGCCACTGGCAGTTTCGGATGGAGCCGTGTAACAAGGACATCGGTTATGTTTAGAATGAGGCTCGTGAAGGAGGGAAGTATATTTACTCTATTAGCCACGGAAAGCCTTTTATGAACGCGAAAAATGAAGATTGTTCGATTATCTTTCGAATAAAATCCCAGACCACTTTGAATAATTTTGGAGGGAACCTTACCAATTTGTGCCAGCATTATAAACAAACCTTGCAACTATCGGGTATTATTAATCGACCAAATTGTAACCAGGACGTCACTCTCCGCGTCACTAGGGGAGGATTGAAACCAAACATATTTGGCAGTAGATAAAGTAGATACGGTGATATCTATCCCTTGTCCCAAGTGGCCTGCTGTCGCGAAAGAATGGGCCGAAAGGAAAGCGCGAATATAACTGGCCTTCTGCTAACTTTGTAAACAGAACATGTAAAGAATGGCTGTTACGTCGTTCGGTTGGGTGCAAAGAATGTGAATCCGTACTTATCTTGATTGGAGGTTGTCGTTTGTTTTGTAGAACAAGCCCTGATTTGGGATTTTAAACTCCACGCAGCTGAAGTGTTACCTAGACTTATAACAAATTATATTGACCAAAACGATTGCGTGTGATATCTTATTGAAAAAATACAGCAATTTAAAAGAGAGAAAAAATATAAATCAATGAATTTATTAGATGTATGAGTCTATTTTCTGGTCCCCCTCACATATTCTTCGTGTACAGCAACTAGACCTGAGTGTTTCTCACTGAATGCGTATTAGATAATAAAGATGGATCGCTTCATGCACCATCATTTTCCTCCGACTCTCATAGTGAGCGCTCTCTCCTACTTATATAAGGCTTTGCTTAAATCCTAGCGAGTATCAACTCTTATCTTAATTTAGGGTTGATAGCATCGGGTAAGAAATATCTTACACCATGTACCCCAACAATGTTGAGCTCTATCCGGATTATCAACCTGTTGGCAAAAGAGGTGTCCAAGGTGTGTGAACAAAAACAAGAAAAACATACCAGTCTCTTATGCTTTCATGGCTATAAAAACGAATCTCTGATGTACATGTTGGTGTGACAACGACCCACCATTACTACAGATATATTTCACGGGTGCGCAAACAGCACGTTAAAACTGCCTGTATAGAGTGAATTATTAGGGCATTGTCTTCTCTTGTTGATTTGAACAGCGCAAGAATAATTTACAATGCATGGAAGCGACAAAATAAAACATAAGAAAAAATGTAATATTCTCGTAATCTAAATAACCTTAGGCAGCGTGAATTAATAATACTGTACATGGAGTTCTTAAGCGGTACTACAAGCTATTGAGCAGGAATTGCCTTCGTACATCAGGCCCAACAGTGCCTTGCTATATCATTAAAAGCATAGTACATGAGTGACAGTGTCTGTGTTCCAAACTACCGACCAGTAGTGCATAATAATCAAATGAAAGTTTCTGTTTTTATGAAAATCTTAGACTGTGACACTCTCTTAGAAATTAAAGAGACCGTCAACCCTGACCCTCTAAAGAACGCTCTATAAATGGGATATCTATAGCGGAGAACAGGCATTGATCGTAGGTAACAGCATAAATAACAATCTTGTTTCTATGCACGAATAGCGGATAACAGAACCCATACTAACTATAAGTTGTCATTGTATTACCCAGCCTATCTGTGTCTGCTAATCTCAGAAAGTTCACTCTGCGCGATAACTCTAATTTACTCCTCTGGAGTGGAACGAATAGTGCGACTTATTATCTCAATTGTTTATCAAACTTGTTACCACAAGTCCGGTATAATACTACAATCTCTAGCTATTTTCTGCTATCAACAATGTCTGTCAAAACTTGTCTATGTACTGACAACACCTTTGAGAAAAAGAAGATAACTTACTGAAGTTCCGCGCACAAATTGTCTGATGCCGTAATTGAAAGAAGATTAATGCAATTCAAATAGGAATATTATCGGCGAGGTGTGATCGTACATAAGCGAGGGATAATAGGCGTGCATCGTTTTGACGATGTTATGTCTATTAGTATATCGATCAGTCTATCAGTGAGGTTCATTAATAGAGGGTCTAGCCGCGGATGAAAGCGTTCAAAGTAAAGCAAAACTTGCAGACTTTCTTTCTTACGATTTGAATTACGTCCTTCCCTCAACCCTTACAGATGGAAATGCTTACCTCACACACAACAGAGTGTAACTTCCGACTTATCTTCTGGTATGCGGCATGATGGTGGCCATAGATTCCTGCGCTGTACGCGTTGTTTTCTCCAAATTGCTGTGTGTGCAATGAAGCTGAAGCGGAACATCGATATGTTGGTTTGCACGTGACGGACATGGTTATGGTGCTGAGTCATTCCAGACATCACAAACAAAGCTGTGGCATTCAAACCTGCTCGGGTACTGCCACAAACAAACTGGAGGAATACGACTCTGCCTTCGGAGCTTTTCTGTAGGGCGCTGGGAGCAACGGCCTCAGAGTGGAAGCCACCTTGGTCCACATTTTTTGCCTTAGTCATAGTTATCATTTCGACGTGAACTGGAACGAGACGTGGCCCGGACAATTTGCCAAATTATGTTCAAATTTTGATACCGAGCGGACAATGATATCTAACTAGCATGCAGAAGACCATGGTAAGAATAACGTGGTTTTTGACCAGCCAGATAATTTAAAAAAACTTAAAATTCACGGCCGTCCGCTGCTTATTAAAAAGGAGACTGAAATCAAATAGTAGATTCAGGTCAAAATAACACTTCTACAAATCATTTCTCTCTTGGCGGTCGCCATGTTTACAAACAACACAGAACGGTATTCGACAAGTATGTTAAATACTAAGTAATCTTGAGCGTACATATTGCTCACGGATTGCTGGATGTGGGAAAGTAACTGCTATATATTTTAGTTAGTTAGCATCAGATATTATACTATTGCCCTCTATAAGATAGATATTTCGACGTATTCTGATGTCTGGATTTTTTTTGCTAAGTATTTCGCAACATATTGCAAATACCCTTGAGCGCTTGAACATGCGTCATTCATCCAACCCGAAAAACAGTTGCCTTAATCCTCACTACAACTTTGATCGAAGTTTTGGATATATTTTTGGATATATTAATATTTAACGTGTCTGTAAAAGTAAATGATTTCGCTCATATTCCTCTGAAATTTGTAGATGTTAGTTCAAAAATGGATTATAAGGAAAATGTTCATGGTTAATGAACTGCTATACAATTACATATCCTTCCTAACTGGTTTGTAGTTCTGCACATTCACTCCTATTCTCTATGGGAATGTTGGCACAGGCAAAATGGTTCATTTTGCTCCAGAAGGATTAAGATGTCGGTACCCAAAATGTCGGGCAATTTGGGTTATATTAAGACATTCCCATATTAAATTATCTCCCAAAGTATTCATTTGAATTAAAGGCAATTAGGGTAAATTTGGCCAAAAGCATTCGTGATTTCTGTGAGGACTTGCATGTCCTTGTATGTTGTGTGTTGTGTATACGTATCTGCATATTTTTGGAAGGCTCACAGTATATTTGCTATTGTGTCACTTTGTAATGAGTACAACAAGCTTCACTTTATTTGTTTCAATGTTTATATTCATTTACATCTACATCAAAGTTTGCTGTACCTTTTATTTTCACAGAATTGTTATCAGATTAATAAATAATTCCGATATTATAATAAACATACTTATCCATATCAGAAAAACTTCTCATCTGACAGAATATAACATGGATGTTTAATTTCACACTTTGCGTCCCTGAATAATAATTATCGAAATATTATTGATTATCTTTAGGTTTCTCATCACTGACCCTTAGTCGACCGTTCGTTACGTGACAGTGAACATTTGTAGCTAGCCATATCTACCGGGTCAGTTGTTGTTTACCATATATGATACTTGTCATGTCAATAACTTGAATGCTGTAAGAATGAAACAACCCAAAAATAAGCGGTAAAACATTATTTGAGCAGTTATCTTTTTTTTGTCATTTTTAGCAATTGCTACGCTGTAATAAATAGTCCAAGAGTAATTTTGTGCAGCATAAAAATATTTGTTGTTTTTATGACAATATAAATTTATAATATAGTCTGTGATAAAATAGACAGGATATTGTAATGGGTGTATGTAGTTATGATATTTAGTCGGCTGTGTTACATCGGAAAAATGTTTTATTTTAAGGTCAATCGTTTGGCAAAACTGGAGATCAGCAGTTGGTGTGAAACAACAGATGTTACCAACACAAATATATGTAAACACATTTTTAAAACATGTCTGTTGTAAACGTTAATATATATGATGTAACGTCTATATATTATCACTTGCAATTAATTTAAACGGATGCTCCACCGCTGACAATGGTATTTTTTCAAACTATCAAAAAAACAGGATTCCCAGACGATTTGTATTTTTCTCCAGTTACAAAAGTACTTTACACATTAACACCATTGGAAGTAGTTGAGCTTTTCTTAATTTTACTTCAAAATTAAAAATATTTAGAAATATTTAATTGGATTTCCGAAAAAATTCGTGGCACAATGTTCTATAATTAAGACATTAGTTCTGACTCGCATCCACCCAAAGCAAAATCAATTATTTTAGTATTATTTTTTGTCGTTAACCTAGACATATATATATAGGACGATTAAACACCAATTGTTTTTTCAAATGATGAGTATCATTTTATAGTCTGTCGGATGTGAACTTCCAGCAATCACATTTCCTGGTGCTGATGTGGATCTGTGTGAACTTTCCACATCAGAATAATAAATCTCAGTTGATGATGCCACCAGAGAGGCATTCAGTATCGCAATGGATGATCTACTCGATGCCGAGGATCTTGGAGTCAAAATTACCTGAAGAATCAAACATTCAATATCTAATTACATGTATTGTGAAACATATACCACATCCATTTTTCAGAAGTGGTAAGGTGAAACGCCATCTTCAAACATTTTGAAAATAGCAACATCAATTTACAGTTTATAACGTGGAATTGTCACATTAATGTATTTTTTTTTATTTTGAAACTATGCATAGATATATATATATATATATATATACGAAAACACATAGCAGCAAACAACAAGACTTGAGCTATACAATACTTATCTGTGAAAACCATATAATCCTCCGAATTTAATTAATTCATAGACTTCGGAATACTTTGCATTTTTGATCAAATGGTTTTCTTTCATTCTTTGTGATATTACTGAACAGTTGACCACCATTAACATACCGAGTGGGGATTTCCAGTAATCACATAATTTCCTGATGCTGATGTGGATCTGTGAGAACTATAACTTTCCACATCAGAATATTGAAGATCACTGGAAGAAGCCACCATAGAGGAACTCGATAAAACAAAGGATGATCTACTCGATGGCGATGATTTTGGGGTCGTAATTACCTGAAGAAGCAAGCATTCATACAAAACAACAGATTTTGTCATTCATCCCACCTCGTTTTAAGTTAATTTAATGCATTACTGTAAGCAATCACATTATTATGATATTGCTTTTATCTCCTTTGATTTTTCTTATAAACATCTTTAAACCTTTTGCCGTTTTCGCTTTTGCTAAAAAAACCTAAATATTGACTAAATTGCATCGAATTTGCTATGAAATTATAAATACGCGGGCGTCATTATCTTATTAATTGACCTACATTACATTTGTTCCGAGAAGATTAATAATACTTACGGAATAGGGACTTGTAGACAAAACACTGATGGCTGCAGATAAGGATGTTAAACTGTCTACACCAACCAAAGAGCTGCCTTCAGAGTACACAACACTTGTTTCCTCAGATATCTCTGGTGCAATGTTCACCTGGAAAAATAAAAATGGTCAACATCCTGTTCTCTTACCGGTTTTTAAGTTTATATAAATTGGAAAAACAAATAAAATTATATTTTCTTATCAACGGATACAGGTTAAGAATCACATTAGGCTATATCAGAAGCGCGAAAGTTTTAAAATTTCAATTTGCATAATTTATCTTTGGAAAAAAAATGAAATATTTCAGCTGTACCTCTCGTGGTGAAAAACTCGGACTAAACATCCATGGTTCAATAAGAACAGACTGGCTTCCTTCTTCGTCTCTCTGAAGAAATCAATTAGTATTTCTTTTAATATGTTATATTTGACAATTTACTTACCAAACAGCTCATTTGATATCCATGCACAGCGTATTTTTTATAGGTAATAGCTATATATATATAGTATCTTTAGATGAGAATACTGAAGTTCTTTGAATTTGAAATATCTATCATTACTCGTTTGAAAATTATATCTTCAATACGCTGATTCATTATACATATACACAAACAAAAATATTTCAGCTCTACCTGTCGTGGTGAACAACTTGGACCGAACATCCACGGTTCAATTAATACAGACGGTCTCAGTCGTCTTGCTTCATCAAGGCTTTGGAAATCCAGAGCAAGTGCAATGAGATTTTCTTCATCCAACATTGATGGTAACCGGGGGACGTCCCCAAATGTACCGGGTCCAAGAAGATCGTGAACTATGTTTCTCTGGAAAGAATAATTTATCTATTGTTTTAGCATCATATTTTTGACGATTTGCAGACAGTAATAGAAAAAGTAATGAACGAGAAACCTGTACAATAACAATATGTAATACAGAAAATAGATACTCGTTATATAAACATAGTGTTTACCTGTACAGGTGTGGGCTTGCAGGTCATCACAAGGAACTTTTCTTGTATCATGTTTCTCCGGAATGTCTGTGAAACAGATGGACAATCTTGATTACGTGTTTTATTCTAATAATGAGTGACTAAATTGAGATTTTTAGTGAACATATTTGTCAGACAAATTTTAGCATGTGCATTCTTAAGGTAAAAACAAATTGCATACATTATGTTGAAATTTGCTTTTTTTTTTTTTTTTACAAAATACTCCATCTTTTACAATTCGAAAAGATACTGAACTTTACGTTAACAAATGTTTCTCAAACCTAAAGAAACCCTGGCTAGACACCAGTATGATAACAGGGTTCTAGAGTTAAGGTAACTCTTCTCTATTTCAGATACAGTAAAACCTTTGTGAGCGACCACCTCTGTACAAATGTATTAAGATCACAAACACACTAACAACAGTTCTTGTGGTCCAAAATGACCAATTTCAACACAACTTGGCCTGTGCAGAAAGACCACTGGCTCTAAAGACTTTGACTCATGGTTGTTTTTTATAGACAAGACTGTTAAACTTAACTCAGTTTTATATCAGGATTCGTGCTTACCTTGCTTCTGTTGACTGCTCTTGAGTCTGACCTTGGGTCAAGCACGAGACTTCCAAGGTCAAGTGGTGCCGGATATTTTGACGGTTGACACACGGACACCATGACCCTCTTTTGTATCCATCCTGGTCTCGGACGGCATTGCTTTTGGCTTGGTATAACATTCTGTTACAAAAAACGTATTGTCTCAATGAAGCGATAATGTTAGAAAATTGAATATAGTTAATGAAGGAATGGAAAGCATGTACATGTTTGTACAGTTATGGGATCACCAATTCTACACTGTTTGCGGTGTTTCAACGATGAGCGATTTGTGCGGTTTGGATCGTGTGCGCACATAATATCGTACAGATCGCATCTTTATGCGTTTCGTACCGCACACCATACACCGCAGATTTTGGGACGTTAGCAGTCGGAAATAGAGAACCATGTAAGTCGCCGGTTTAAAGAGAAATGGATGGGTTTTTTACATAATAGAATGCTTGCTGAGTAGTCATGATGATGTTTAGCTATATAGGTACGGTACTGCACGGACAAAAGTTCGTCTACGTGATATTTTGTAAGCTTTGAATAAAATCCAACCAACATATGCTTACGATGCATACTCAATTTCCTTTTGCAATTTCTTATGCGTCATCAACAATCGCTCTCGCACAGAAGCCGTTTCCATCGCTCATCCTGCATGCACGATATAGCCGTACCGACAACATCGCATAGACTTCATCCGCACACCGCACTTCATGTAACGTTGTGCGTTCACAAAAATTTAACAATTATCTAAGAATAATTCGAATTACAACAGCCTACCTAGTCTGAATACTTTGACAATTCATATTGTTTAATAAAAACGTCCCATCTTAACCGTATTAAAACAAAGGTCAAAACGCACATCCCTGGCGTAAACCTTATTTCCTGGTTACGGCAATATGAGCTGTAGTATCTAATCGGACTAGACCACACAGTGAAACATGTTCAGGGGCGTAGGAAGCGTTGGAGCAGGGTTGCACAATGATATGACGACACAATTATCAGAATTATCATTTATAAATGCAGGTTACTTTAAATCGAAAAAATTTCAATGGTAAGAACGCTTTAAAATTATTAAAATACATCGTAAAACTCATCTCAGCCATTCTAATTTTTTTTCCCGGGGGAGACCCCCGGACCCCCAAACACCACAATCTCGCGCCTTCGGGTGCTCGCAAATTCATCAAATGCATCGCAAAAACTCATCTTAGTCATTCTAAATCGTATTTTTTCCCGGGGAGACCCCCGGACCACCCAAACACCAAAATCTCGTGCTTTCGGGCAATCGCAAAATCATCAAAATACATTTTAAAACTCATCTCAGCCATTCTAAATCGTAATATTTTTCCCGGGGTCGACCCCCAGACCCCAAAATCTCGCGCCTTCGGCGCTCCCACGCAAATTTGGCCAATTTGCGTATTCGTTAATTTCCATTTAGCGACCTCACTATCTATAAATGTGTACAAGGATTATATTTAATGATTTATGAAAAAAGTATATAAAGTCTATATTGTTGTGTGTTGAATTAATCTCCTCCTGTAGGTGCGGCGCGAGGGGGGTGGTGGTTACAAAATATTGAGGACCTTTGCCCCCCATTACGTTTCATCTTCCTACGCCACTGATGTTTATAACAAACACGCTTGCAACAAGTTTTATCGTGATAACGTTGTAACTTTGATTTCCAGTCAAAGGTCAGTTACAATTCGTCTGTCTACATCCCAGACCTTCTGAATAAAGATTGCAATATGTGTATAACGAACTATGTTTATAACGAAGTGATTACTTTGGTCCCCAGAGATAGGTTCGTTTTAACCGGGTTTTAGTATACTCTTTTATGAAACAAGCTTATACACTCTCAATGTTCAATGAAACATCGATAACTCGAAGTCAGCGGAAACTTGATAAAACTAGTAATAGTCGAGTATGATTAAAATGTTCTCGGATATATACGGACAGTTTTTCTGGACTCTTTGAATTCAAAAAGGAAGTTCTTAATTAATTAGCTGCTTCAAAATTAGCATTTATAGATTTTATAAAATAAAAATTCAGTAATTTATTATTATGAATTATAATTATACAATAGCAGCCAAATAATTTCTTGTTTAATGTTAATTTAGCGTTCAGTGCGCAATAACAAGTCTCGAAATAATTTGACGCAATGAAGAGAAACAAAGAACAACTCAATATTAACAAGTATAATAAACAATTCAACATTCATTTCTCACCAGTTTTTACAAGACTTACCTTATATCGTCTTTGAATTTCACATGAAATATTGTTAATGTTGTTTCGATTAAAATTCAGTTGCTGCCTCAACTGATAACGAACGTCAAACAGCTTCATTCTTGTTTCTTAAAATGTGCGTTCTTCGTCTTCCATTTACCGCATCTTTTGGTTGTTAGGCTTCGGCTAACTATGACGTCACGATAATTATTATGTCACGCGCTATAAGTCACATGGTTACATCAGAGGGATCTTGTTTGTGACGTCACATAAGGTAGCAGACGACAATTTGCCTGACTGACTAATGTCTTTTAAAAGGTTTCGAGAAAAAAAAATCTATAAATCCGATGTTTGTATTTTAAGAGAGATACGTGTTTCATTGTTATCTTAATTATGAAGAAAACTTTGTATTCGCATTTCTGTATCGATCGAGCATACATGAACAGCAGTATGTTTCTAGTTTAAAACGTATTAATTGCTTATTTCAATTCATTACATAAATTGCAATACTACATTTGATGGGAGAGAATTCCATTCCAAGTCATTTGTTGCCAAACGGGGATATGTCACCTGCTATAGCAGATATATCAGTAAAATAGTAAATAGGCCATGGCATAATCCTACGCGTGTAGAGAAAATAGATTGCCGAATTTGCAATGTATTCCGCTCTTTTATCAATGCACACAGGTCTAAAACTAACACGATCACGTGATATAGAATTAACAATAGAAAATACAAATACTAAAATAATATTAATGAGCGGACTATCGAGGTCTCCCACAGGGTTTGTTCAGAGGCGTTTGGCTCTAAAGACATTTCTTTCTCTCCATGACACAGTATTATTATATATGTCTATAGAGCCAAACGCCTGTGGTTTGTTTTAATTTTTGGAGGCAATAGAAGCGAGGTAACTCTAGCATACTAAATGGGACTTTTTGCTGAATTACGTCCCTTTGAACAGAGTGTATAGGCGGGGAAAGTACAGTTGGACTTACATGTATTAAACTTAGTTTTAATGAAATATGAATGGATAGAATTATTTAGCTATTTTCTATAATACAATGACTAAAAAACATTTTAATGTCTTCATGTGGTGTTTTGGTCGTATTTTCATAAACATATATATACAAAGAGATTGGCAACTCCTCCATTTCTACGATCGGCAGATGTACCTCTGTATGTGCATGGGGGTGTTAAGATAAACTCTTAAATAGTTGAATATAGAAGAATAACTTTGATATGTTGCAAAAGTTCAGTAATTTTCAGATGGTTTGAGTACGATTTTGGATAGAAAAAGTAATAGTTTAACTTATTTATTAATAAAATAAAACGCACTTCCGGTTTTGAATGCCTGATTTTCGAAAAACCAGGTAAATTTGCTTATTTTCATGCTTTCAAAAATCGTATTAAATAACACAGTCAATCAGGAAAACTGATCACATCAAACCATGATATTATGTTTTAACTTTGTGTTGATGCAAAAATATGATGTTTAAAAGAATACACTTAAAAGAAGTTAGCCAAGGCAAAATGCCTATAAACCGGAGGTCCCTCTGCCTGTCAACAAAGACAAAGAAGGAGTTTCCAATTTCTATGTATATATGTTTCTGGTATTTTGAATCTTAAAATTGTCAAACAATTATAATGATTGTGTCCTTGGAGAATCTGGAGAGACAATAACCTGAATCTGTCAATCAGCCACAACAAACTGCATTTAACTTTTAGCGGGTGCTTGTTTGCAGTCACGTTCAGATATTTTGTGTTAGCAAGTAAAGATAAATATTCCCGATTTGGAGCTATCCAAATATGAAGCAATGGATATATTTAATGATTGGATGACAAAAAAACTGAAATTGAAACAAACCAAACCAAGAAAATAAAATTAAAAAAAAAAAGTGAAGAGTGAATAAATACATTTAATAGATAACTATACAAACTAAATTAAATAACATTACATTATTTTGAGGAATTTGGGGGTGTTTTTACTACAAGATTGTCATGAAAATCGACGGTATATACACCGTAGATCGAAACACAGAACAATGCTTTAAACCGGAAGATCATTGATCTGCTTGACACACGTACCCTAGTGCTACGAATGTCGGATACATGTATAATTGATTAATGCTTTCAATGAAATATCATACAAGCAGAAACATGAGTTATTTGCCAATTATTAAAGAAATAGTTAATGTTTTCAAGGTTATAAGCAGAAGAAGACTGATGGTCTTAGGTCACCACCCTGAGGAACTCGGCCGTTCAGACATATGTGAGTTTACAAGTGTAGTATAATAGCTACAGTAATATCAACTTATTAAATAATTGATATGCTAAATATCCCCCCTTAGCCAATGAGAACTGTGGAAATATATCTAATATTTCCAGATACTGAGGACACGTGCACTGCATACGAAGTAGCAGATTTCAAAAAGTTTTGAAATATGATCATTTTCACACACAAATGACTATGATATTAGGTGTCCGCGCGTCCTTGTGATTTTCCAGCTAGACTCAAAATGGTCATTTCCTTACACGTGTAGACTCTACGTAAACATCACATCATGACAACAAAATACATAAAAAAATGAATGAAAAACGAGTTCACACGTGGGTTTCTGACAGTATTATCATGTACATAGATTGTGGTCTTTGGTTTCAAAACAATGATGAAAAAATAATCAGAAAAAAAACTAGAATGAAATTAACATTTTTGTCACTATTTATGAATCACTTTAAAAATCATTATCACATAGGCTATTCCATGAAGCAACAACTTTAAATAAAAACTCATTTCACGACAGCTGTTAGATTATTTTCTGTTAATTCTTGTTGAGAGGGTGTCATTTATCTAGAAATGATATATTCTGTGTATTACACGTCTCTTTACTTAGTTTTAATGCTTTAGAATATATCGTTACCAGACCCTGAGCCTGAATCAGCTGACCATGTTTAAACCTGTGTGGATTTTTAACCAATCAGAAACGTGCATTTTCGCAGAAAGTTGCCTGGACTTATCGTTACAAATATCTTGGCTAACAAAATGAGGAGGTTTGAGATGGGTGATTATGTTTCTAATTACGGCGATGAAGACACAGAATTCGATGACGACACCTCTGACATTTGGGATATTTCACAGAGTGAGTAGCGTAAGGTTTCAGATGACATGTGCTTTGTAGCCTACCGTACTGTACATTGTCATTGTCTCTCAAAGGGAGACAACTCTAACAAAAAGTATGTACTTTGTGCCACAGGGATCTGGCACGAATAAACATATATATGGCCTATTAGAGTATCTAGGATATGACATATGACATATGCAGCAGAGAAAAACAAAACGGACAAATTATTAATCCTTGGGATATTTTTAGATAAACGGGCTCTGTGACGCATTCGAGTATGTCCTGATGAAAGTTTCCTTGTCCGTTTTAAAGGACTTCTCGTCTCTAAATCTACGCTTGTAAATAATTGAAATTTTGCTTGGTATTATTTTTAAATTTAATACATCTTTACCAATTATTCTGTTGATGATTTGACATCTACCGTTTCCCTACAGTACCTATACCCGGCTCCCCCGGGGAGAGGACATTCAGTGTATCACCAAAGGTAAGTTTTGTGTACAAGTTCAGTATGTTGAGGAGATAAGCCGAAAACTGTGTTATATGTGAGGCCCGATGCATTTAAAAAAAATACATTTCATTTCAAAGATGGAATTAATACATTCAGCTTGAAATTCTGAACATTGTCAATAATGTCTTTATATGATATGTGTATGTTGATCAAGATATATTTCTTGTAAAAGTGTTTAAAAACTCTTATGGAATTGTTTATGCCGTGACACTTTGAGCTGTGCTCAGGATTACCTATAACTGGTTTGTAAGTGACTGTAGTCATCGGTGCCAAAGTAACGGAGAGTTTGGGGTTACCAATTTAAAAATGTGTTGACAACTTTCCAAAAATTCAAATTTAAAAAAAAAAATTGCAGATAACGGTGCGTTCGTTAAAGATGCTCCACCACCGACAGAACATAAATGATATTCATCATTTGAACAATAATTGATGTTAAATCGTGTATAAAAATGCCTAATTTAACACCAAAAATAAAATAAAATAATTTATTTCGCCTGTGGTGCGTGTGCAATCAGTACTTCATTCCATATAGAATATAGTGCCAGGGAATTTTTTTCGGGATGCAATTAATTATTTTTCATATTTTTAACTTGAAGTAAAATTAGAAGCTCAAGCTTTTCAATGATGGTAATAGTGTAAAGTAAGTAACTTTTGTAACTGAAGAAAAATACTAAATCGTCTGCTCCTGTTTTTGATAGTGAAAAAATACCATTTGTCAGCGGTGGATCATCTTTAAGAAACTTGGAATCTCAGCGAAAATCACCAGCTATAATCAATACACTGTTGTATGATATCATAAATACTTCATGCATTTTGAAATCACAAAAACAAATAGATCATATTTTTCTTCATTATAAAAAAAATTCACGATGATTTTCTTTTTAGCCGTCCCAGTCAAATTCTACAGGAAGCCAGAATTATGGTGAGGAATATAAAAAGAGTTCAAGAAATGTTGTAAATCTGGAATCTGGTATATATGTTTTTACTACTCTGTCTATTTCATTATCTGATTTAAATCATACCTGACGTTTCTTTACTCATTACACTCATGCCATGTTTCGTATTTGTGTACCTAGAGAGTACGTCAAGAGCCAAGGAGAGCTTGGAGGTAAGATATCTCTATAACGCAGGGTTATCTTCCATTGTAATAATGTCTTGTTTGTCACGTCGTGTGTATGTGAGAAAAAATATCTTCGTTGTTTGAGAAAATGGCGTAATTTCCTGTTAGACTAAATTGTCTGCTATAGTTTTTCAACGCTCTATCAAGCTTCGCACCGGAAATTATCAGTAACGCCGCCTGACGGAGCGAATTGTTACTAAGGCAGATAATCCACTCTAAGTTTCTCTTCCACAAGCAACTCATACTTCAAGAGTATGTAACTCGTTCACGTGTTTTAGTGGTCTGTTCTGTTTTTGTTATTGTGTTTTGTTTATTTAATCGGGTTTTTTTTTTTTTTTTTTTTTATCAATTCCTTTAAACTTTAAACCATTAAAAAGTTAGTAACCGGATCTTGCTTCCATCCAGATATACATATATTTATGGACGCTTTGAGCGTTACCATGTGTATAAAATGTTTACTACAACTTTGCAAATATTTGTCTTTTCTTTTTTTATTTCAGTCTACAAAATACAACAAACATCGTATTTTGCCAATCGGTGAGTTTACTCAGTGATCATCTCATACTGTGGGTCGGATAGAAATAAGGGTTGTTGTGAACTACGGAAAGTTTGTTTGAATTTAGTCAGTTTCCAAACTTGACCATAAACCATTTTTGTGATGTACGTTTCATACCAGAGTTATTTCCCTTCATTTACAGTACATTGTTCTAATAAATGATCGCACAGTGAAGTAATTCTGGAACTTTGATAGACTAGCTATTGAAATAAAAATAACAGAAAATTACAGATTTAGTCATCTCTTATCTTCCTTAAACCTACATTCGGCTTAGTGATTTTTATTTCTTCATATCTATGCCCATTTATCTAATATTTCATTTCTATGTCTCCCATTTTTAGCCCCAATCCTGAAGTGCTACAAAATCATTGGGCCTCCACGGATTTCCGCTGGCCTGCGTAATTTTGACGACCTCCAAATCCTACAAACAGATGAAAGTGAATATGATACCAAAATCCCTACTGAAGGTTACTGACCAGAACGAATTGTCGAGTTTTTCAACTCCAGGGAAAACTCGGCGTTCCAGGAGAATATTTGCGCCGGATATACTCCCGGATCTTGATAAGATCTCGGAGGAAGAAGAACTGTTGTATGAATCCACTGAGGGTGTGACACCCATCACCAGTACACCTACCAGGGACAACAGTACTACCCTCACATCATTCAGGGGCATCAAACTATTGGGCATGTCCATCGAGTGATGTGTAAGGCGTAGACTAAGTCATCCACTGTACATACCTCACTCAGAAGTTGGGGAGAAGGAAGCAAAAGACGATTATGACAATTAATCTGTCAACTGATCTTTCAAAGAATACAAAGTACCGTTGTGTTTTATTTTTCTTCTTGTTCTAATTCTACAGAGAGTGAACTGATTCCATTGCATCAACGATTTTAAACGAAATGCATTACTTCGAAACATTCTCTCATTTGGAGAATAACATATATCATGACTGGATCTGCATTTCAATGAAAATAAAAATATTGACAGCATACTTAAGTATGTGATTCTACCGTATCCCATTGTCATCCAATAAATTAACTAACCCTTCACTGTCATAACGGATCGATGATGTTTTGATAAAATGGCTGGCATATATTTGCTGTTATAGTGAATGCATGTCGATCACACTCAATAGCAGGTAATAACGAGATCAGACAGGAATTTATTTTATTTATTGATCAAAATATTACGTGATTAGAGTGATGTTAAACATTGTTATTTGTGTGTTTGTTCGTAGCTGTCGCTTCAATGGTAGCTATATCCGGTGTACCGTCAGTCAATTAACACTGGAATTTTATAAATGTTTAGACGATTCATTAACAGATTCTTCATCCACTAAAGTCACTCGAATGTAATAGACCCTCTCATATACAAAGTACAGATATATGTATGTGGACATCATTACTAATTACAATTTTAGTCCCCCGTCGACAGATGAGTGGCTATTGAAATAATCTTTCGTTTTTCACCCGTTCGTTCGTACATTTACATTATTGTTACCGCTACATGTATTTTTCAGTGAGTACAGAAGAGAGATTTCTCTTAATGAAGTTTAGTATTTCCTTGGACCCTAGTTGTGTATATCGAATTTTCTGACCAATCAGAAGACTGACAGGCAGCCATTTTGAATTTTGATAGTTTAATATCTTATCGCCATTTCTCATTCTATTCTAATTACATTTTAAAATGACAAATTCGTTGAATTCTGAAACTTCAAATTATACATTGAAGAAACCCAGTTATCACAACAAATGTCACATAAATTATGGGACTTTTTTCCTGGTTAGATATAAAAAAAATTAAGGTGGGGAAATGTACATATGCCATACTCTATTCTCTTGACATACGAGTATACACATCCTATGTTAGACGTCGCTTCGGATTTCTTACCAGTCTTTTGTAGCGTTAAGTGTGGATGGAGTAACAAAGTCTGCGTGCATGGAACTCTAATGTTTCTGTGGTCTTTGAATCCAGTTGAAGTTTAGAGTCGAGAATACATTTTAGAATGGTTTCTCCATCGATACAGTTCTTGTTTAATTTCTGATATAAAATTGATGTGATAGTCTCTAGAGCCGACAATCTGCTGTCATGTAGTTCGAGGCAGTGTAGTAGTAAATGACTTGCCGTTTTATCGGCCTGTTTGCGGAGAAGACACGTGGGGTCAACTTGGTTCTGGTTGAAGGCAGCCCTTTTGGTTTGTAGTATATAGGTACCGGTTAAGATTTTAAGCTTGACGGCGATTCGAGCTGGTTCACGGTCGTTTGGTAGACTGGAACATACAGTTGGATGTAGCTGTCCAGGTTTGAGTACTTCGATGTTTAGATGTTGTAAGGCAGAGTATTATGCCGCTAGGCGGCTGATTTTTATCTTTCCAGTGCATGTTGACTTGTTTGTTGGCTCTGCGTTTCCATTGCTTCTTGTTTTCAGGCACGTTGTCCTGTAGTAGGTCAATTTCATTAGGGAGGTCGTATAGGACTAGTAGATTTTGTATGGTGTACCAGCTGTTGGAATTTTCCGTTTTTACACCCAGCTGACGTCTGGCTAATTGTTTCTCAATCGACGAATCACTCAGTCTTATGATGCTAGAGCACGTTTATGAATGAAAGCTTCAACCAGTAGAATTCAACTCAGAATATATACCGCGGCGTCGACAGTAGTTGTTGCGATGGACAATTTTTGTTTGAGGCTCTTTTTAAGGAATAGTTCTGCATGTTCAAGTGGTTTTCCACACGTTAGTAACAGTTCCAGACCTTTTGTTTGTTTGATTTATTAATTAAAGTCCTATTAACAGCTACGGTCATGTAAGGACGGCCTCCCATGTATGCGGTGTGTTGCGTGTATGTTGTGCGAGGTGCATGTTTTGGGAGACTGCGGTATATTTATGTTGTGTCTTCTTGTATAACGGAACTGTTGCCCTTTTTATAGTGCTATATCACTAAAGCATGCCACCGAAGACACCAAGCAACACGCACCACCCGGTCACATTATACTGACAACGGGCCATACAGTAGGACGAGCATTACATAGACAATTAATATATTGATCGTTGAAGCTGGGTCTAGACCATTTTCTCCATGTAGGCCAGATCCTACCAGTGAATAGAGTGTCCTCCTTGTTTTTTATGTTTCCGTCAACAACATGGTTGTCCTGGTTGGTTGTCGATCTTGATACTCCGATATGGGTAGTACTATCAACAATGAGCATCTTTACGTCGTCGAGTGTCCAACCTTTTCTCTTTTGGTATTCAAAGTCCTCTTGGTTTTTTGTTGATTTAAAGGTAGATATTGGTAATATCACACGTTTTGTTGGTTGCAGACTGTAGCGCTCGATTTTGCTGTAATTCACCGTTGTGTTGATGAGTATTTGTAGCTCGTCTGCGTCGTTAGTGAGCAAGGTGACGTCATCAGCAAATGTGGGCGCATTACATAGAATGTGACCCATTTTGGCACCGTAGCCTGCTTTTTCAAGTCTGTTGAGAAGTTGGTTGATGACGATTTTGTACACATCTGCACTAAGCACACCTTGACGCACACCTTGTCGAATCGGAAATGTTTCTGATATTGCAATATCCCATTAAATGACACTCGTCGCTCCAGAATGTAGACTGTATAGCAGTGACCAGATATTGGCGTCGATCCCGAGGTCGAATACTTTCCTTAGGAGAAGTTCATGGGACACAACATCGAACGCAGACTTGGCGTCGAGAAAAGCAATGTAAATGGGTTTCTTGAGGTCTTTACTCTCTCTAATGAATTCCTCAACTAAACGCGCGCAGAGAATGGGCGAGGTATTTGTAGTGAATCCCCTCTGCATGTGGTTCTGCATCGAATCAATAAAGGGAAGTAAGTGTTGTTTGATGAGAGATTCAATTACCTTTAAAACGATTTGTGTTACAGTGATTCCTCTGTAATTCTTTGTGTCAGATTTGTCATCTTTCTTTTTGAAGACAGGAGTAAGCGTTCAAACTTTCAGTTTATCTGGGATATGGCCTTTAGTGGATCTTTTGTTGAAGATCTCGCATAGTACCCTAATGATATTGTCTCCGGCATACACAATATGTTCTGCCGTAATCCCGTATGTGTCTGGAAATTTCCCAGTGTTGAGGTTAGACACTGCTTTCCGTACTTCATCGCAGGAGAATTTGACAGGATCTGCATTACTGCACATATCGGTGACAAGGTCGACATCCAGTTGCGCATGATCACGGTGGGTATCGTCAAATTCTGCGTTAACAATATCTGCAATGGAGTAGCTAGTTTGCTCAAGTGTGTTGTCCAGCCTATCATTATTCCTTTCTTCTCTGAATAGATTTCATCACCAACACGTAGCTCACTGATATTAACACAGGCATTCTTACGTTGGAGTTGTACAAGTTTATGAAATAGCTTTGTATCAGAGGTTCTGGTTTCCATGATAGAAGTATGTTGTTGGGACCGTTGCATGGCTTTCTCGATTCGCACAGCTTTTCGTAGTTGTTTTTCCGCAACCTTTATCGACCTAACGGCAGGGTGTGACGAGTCGTTTGGTTTATCACAATCTTCCCACGATTTGAGTGCAAGTTTGTAATGACACTGGAGTTAGGAGACATACGACGGACGGAGATCAAATGTGATACCGTGGGTCTGACCCTGGGTGAAATGATCTAAAAACAAGTTGACACAATTTTTTACATTTATACATTTTATTATCAACATATGTAAATATTAATTGCGATTGTTGTCTTCAACATTGAAAATAGATATTCCAAAACGAAATTTAATAAATTAAATTTCATAATTACTGATATTCAACATTTTAAAATAATATCAAAACTGATATTGTATAATTAAAATTATGAAAAAATTAGATCAAGCATCATATGGTAACATCTACTGTTATTATTGAAGTTCACATAGACAAAAGATTATAAGAATAAATATCCAGCAAATTTAGAAATAAAAATGTAGAATCTTCATTACAAGAAAAGCATTGATCAAAGACCGCCATCCTGAAGAATGCGGTGTTTGGGCAATAGAGTTCGCAAAGGAATATCGACTCGGTGTTTCTAAAAATGGAAATACCGAGTCAATATCCTTTTACTGAACGTCACGTGACCATGTATTAGCCAATAAAATAGGGGGAAATCAGAGCATATCTGATATATATCAATTATTGACCTTAATTGAGGTCCATATTGGTGTTATTTCGCCCGCGTAGAATAAGTAGTGACCGAAGGCGTAGCCCGAGGTCATTATTTTAAATTCTTCAAGGGTGATATGACACCAAATGAATCGAGACAAAGATCATTAATTTTTATATTAGATATATCGTTTATATTAATTACAAGAAAAACAATGGTCAAAGAACACCACCCTGAAGAATGCAGCGTTTGGACAATGAAGTTCCCCAAGGAATATTGACTCGGTGTTTTTAAAAATGGAAACACCAAGATCAATATGCTGTATTTTGGACTTCACGTGCTAATGTATTAGCCAATGAAAATAGTGAAAAAATAAGAGCCTATCTAATATAAACAGATATTAAACAACTATAAATGTAAAATGAGATATATTATCAATACACTACTTGAAATCAATTCTTAAGAATCTATTGTTGTATATATATTACGTTCCATTTTCAGCTATTAGATCATTCAGAATATTTCGTTTAATTTTTATTGGAAAAACGGAGAAAACAGATGATATTCCTGGTGTTATAGTAGCTGATACACAATACCCATGTTACACATATTAATTGTGTTTACTTGTATTTAATCTTTATTCATAGTGATAATGAATAAAGCAACAACAACAAAAAAATAATAATTAGAACATTACCAATCCAATCTACCCATAATTATAAATGTTAAAGTGGCAATCTCTGATGTACAGCAGGCCAAGTTTACGGGCTTATTCCATCCACGCCAGTGACTTACGATCTTACAACTTTTCACAGTGTGCCAGAGGATCGCATCCTGTTCTGTACAGCACGGTATGCCACACCCATTCATCTAAAATCACCGACCCACACTGTTTCGAACGTTATTGAACTTAAGATGTACATGGAATATGTATAAATATTGATTTGAAAAACAATCAACCTTAAAGAATGCAATGTAAATGTGAATATCTGGGGGAAAACCCCTATTATTATGAATATTGAATAAAAAATATTTTATAATATATCAAATAGTGAAACAAATAACTTTCAAAAGTAGAGTGTAAATTTAACAATAATATACAAAAAATGTAATATACAAAAAATGTAAGTATCGCAGTACATAGTGAGCTATCTATTTCAACAATTCCATTAATTCCCCGGCCATGTGAGGAAGTAATGGCCTCTCCACAGGATCAGGCCGTTTGCATCGGTATACAAGACTATTGAGCTTGTTGACAGAGAAATATCCCAGAGTATCGCCTAGACTATATACGTCCGATGCAGGGGTTGTTGGATTGTGGTTCCTTACCTCTGGAGCCAGATGGAAAGACCTAGATGTGTCCCCTTTGTAGGTCTTTTCAAATCCACAAGAGGCGTGGCCAAAATCAATGAATCTGTAATACAAAAGTTAAATAACAAAAGGTGAAAATAAGATCATTGCTGATATCAAATTTTAAAAATTGAAGATCTCTATATTCCAAATGCTCTTTTGTTTTATAAGGAAATTATTCCGTATAATAATATCCATAGAAACAGCAGTTATCTTTGAAAAACTCAGATGCAATGTGTAGTATAACGATGCCTTGAAATGGAAATTTAATATATATAACTTGATAATTTGATTGACCAATGTGAATATGTCTTCAGGCAGTTGATTCAGGAACATCGTCTAAGAATTAAGCCCACATAGGAAGTTAGTTCATATCTAGGAAGTTGTTATTGAATCATTGCCTGACATAATTTTAGGAAATCATGACCTTTACACCATTCCTGCTTCCTGGTATCGAATATATATGAGACTCGAGATATTCTTTAAACACACTCCACTCTACACTCCATAGACACTCCGGACACAACATACACTACAGACATGGCACACTTCACACCAGGACACTTATGAAGATACCAACACTAGGAAGCATGGAAATAATTTTGTACATGTATTTTAGTAGACGGAGAAGTTATGATTGTAATTCCCGTCAGGATGTATAGGACTATACGGTCCTTTATCCACTGTACTAAGTATGCATATGGAAACAAATAAAAACTACGCAACTGAAAGTCAACGCCTCCATCATCATTCAACTCTACAACTACACCGACACGAACATCACGAGCCATGGGACAAGAACGACCCACATCCATCATAAGCCCATCAAACATGAAAATATTATACTGATGCCGTGACAATGCGATGGAATTTTGGGTTTCGCGGATATCACCAACGGAGCTACGTCGCTATACGATCATCAGTGCCACAAGAACACAGCCACCCAAACCCATCACCACAAACCACACAATGAACGAAACAAGAGGAACCAAAATGCAAGAGACCACCAACAACACCCTATTGACCACTACAAAACCAGCGTCATGAATGAGCCATAAAGTTAAAAGACAGAAGATCGAAGACAGAAGACAAACAAAAATGAACTGTAATTACTTCTTAAAATTTTGGACATTTATAAATGTGTTTTTATATATTGGAACTTACTTTTTGGTAATGTATAGTGTTTTATTGTTTTATAAACTGATATGATTATACATTTTTTAAAAATTAATTCCATCTAAATATCATATGTTTTAAGGTACAACGTATAAGTAAATTTATTAAGATTTTTTTTTACATACATATAACAGGATGATAATTGTTCTCAGCGAAACGTTATGTAGTAATGTAATACAATTTTTTTAATTCAATGTGGTAAATATAATTTACTTCATTACACTTGAATATTTGATATTACCATACTATCAATTCCATTTTCATATTTTTTTCCGGAGCTAACAGATTTTTGAGATTTTTGGATAATAATGTTTTGTAAATTTCATTTCTATTAATATGTTCATGACTTGTGCTGTTCATTTATGTCATTTACGGAGAAAGTTCCCCAACATACCTTTTATAAAATTATTATTTTTCATTTACACAAATACATTTTTTTATACAATATATATTTAAACGTCTGGAAATGTTCTGCTGACATGGTCTAACATGCAGTTTTAAAAGTAATTGGAACTTCCAGTATGTCTGAGAACAATAGGGTGGTGAGCTATCTCATTAAGGCCCATTTTCTCGATATTAATGACATATTTACGTTTATATATATTATTTCACGTTGGGAGGAATACCCGATGCAGTTTAATGCCGGGCACACTCAAGTTTTTTTTATGTTCCTCTCAAAGTTTACTTATACAAACACACAATATGGAACTTTCTTTGTAAAATGATTTTCATTTCATTTTATGCATTATAAGATCTTAGCCTGATTGGCGTGCAAGATTTCACAGCTTGATTGTTAAGACGGTATGACGTCAGCACAAGCATTTTTTTTCTTCTCATTAACGTCATTTTTTATATACAGCACAAGTCTTAATAGTACTAGATCAGGATAATTGATTTTTTTTCTTTTGAATTTAACAACTATTTACAATTGATTTTTATTTTGCTTACGAACTGTTATCATCCTATATTTTACAAAATCAAGACATTTCAATATGGAGCAATTACGTTATTCATTTCAGTTAACACATGCTGTAATGGTTGGTCAGGTATCTGCCTGAAGACATATCTGCTTTCGCTATGACAAATTGTGCCCCAGGTCAAAAAACACTTATAGATATCTTATTAATATATATTTGATAATTACGGTAGCTTAACTGTTCATATTAACAGTACAATTTTTTTTGAAGTTTTATAACATTTTATTTTTAAATTTCTAATACACGTTACATCTTACTTTAAAAAAATCTCATCCAAGTCGCGTTAATTTTTTTACAGTGACTTGTTCATGATTATGCTGTTTTTATATACTTAATATTCAAATGGAAGTTCTTTTAACATTTTTTTACTTTATTTGTTGACACGTATACACATTTTACATATTATATATACTTATGGGAAGTTACTCACGTGCTAATGCATGGAGAATGAAACGTATTCATAAACTTCCCATTTTTTATGTTAGAGGCGGAGTAGTGATGTGATATAACACACACACATTTAATTGTTGTTGCTCCGACGTTCTAATAACATATCACGCACAATTCACAACATTTTTTTTTACACAATAACAAAGAACTTCCAATTTCATTTTCATTTGTTCCTTCTGATAACAGCATATCATGAACCTTAAAAGTCATACAGAAGTTAGGATTTTTTTTTATTGTTTATTTTTTTATAACATCATTAATTTACATACCACTTAATATCATCAACATATGTCAATCCAAACATCATTGTTACATTGTACATTTACCCGAAAATTTATTTTAATGTGTTTTATTGAAATATTTACATTGTATGGCAAAAGAATAGTGTACAGTTATGTTATTTTTGACAATATCTTTTTTTTTTTTTTGCACATTTCACAGTGAACTTTCTTCAGATGTTTTTAGTATAAACGATGCCTTAATATGGAAATTTAATTTTACTTTTGTAGCATAATGATTTCAAATTTTAGCTAATTTGAAATCATATATGAGTATATGGCGAATGTAGTATAACGATGCCTTGAAATGGAAATTTAATTTAAAGATTTAAGTGAAAGTAAGCTATATATAACTTGGTAATTTGATTGACCAATGTGTCAATGGATTTGTTGAAGATGATTGATAGTGGTTTAGTGATTGAGTCGCGTGTTCTCCATATGAATTTAGGATGAAATTATCTGGTCCTGGGGCTTTGTTTGGGTTTGTTTGCTCTGATGGCTTTTGCTACTTTCTCCTCAGTAATTTCTATCAAGTTCAGGGTTTTTTAATATACTTTTTCAGTGAGTGGTGGTGGATCACAGTTGTTATCTTACTGAAACACTTGAAAAGATGTTATTCATTGGTGTTGGCAGTTTCGTTGTCATTCGTAGAAAGTTCGCCCAATGATGTTGTCTCCGGCATACACAATATGTTCTGCCGTAATCCCGTATGTGTCTGGAATATTCCCAGTGTTGAGGTTAGACACTGCTTTCCGTACTTCATCGCAGGAGAATTTGACAGGATCTGCATTACTGCACATATCGGTGACAAGGTCGACATCCAGTTGCGCATGATCACGGACGTCAAATTCTGCGTTAACAATATCTGCATGGAGTAGCTAGTTTGCTCAAGTGTGTTGTCCAGCCTATCATTAATTCTTCCTTCTCTGAAAAGATTTCATCACAAACACGTAGCTCACTGATATTAACACAGGCATTCTTACGTTGGGTTGTACAAGTTTAATGAAATAGCTTTGTATCAGAGGTTCTAGTTTCCATGATAGAAGTATGTTGTTGGGACCGTTGCATGGCTTTCTCGATTCGCACGCTTTTCGTAGTTGTTTTTCCGAAACCTTTATCGACCTAACGGCAGGGTGTGACGAGTCGTTTGGTTTATCACAATCTTCCCACGATTTGAGTGCAAGTTTGTAATGACACTGAGTTAGGAGCATACGACGGACGAAGATCAAATGTGTTACCGTGGGTCTGACCCTGGGTTAAATGATCTAAAAACAAAGTTGACACAATTTTTTACATTATTACTTTTATCAACTATGTAAATAATTGCGATTGTTTTCAACATTGAAAATAGATATTCCAAACGAAATTTATAAATTAAATTTCATAATTACTGATATTCAACATTTAAAAATAATATCAAAACTGATATTATATAATAAAATTATGAAAAATGAGATCAATCATCATATGGTAACATCTACTGTTTATATTGAAGTTCACATAGACAAAAGATTATAAGAATAAATATCCAGCAAATTTAGAAATAAAAATGTAGAATCTTCATTACAAGAAAAGCATTGATCAAAGACCGCCATCCTGAAGAATGCGGTGTTTGGGCAATAGAGTTCGCAAAGGAATATCGACTCGGTGTTTTCTAAAAATGGAAACACCGAGTCAATATCCTTTTACTGAACGTCACGTGACCATGTATTAGCCAATAAAATAGGGGGAAATCAGACATATCTATATATATATCAATTATTGACCTTAATTGAGGTCCAATATTGGTGTTATATTCGCCAGCGTAGAATAAGTAGTGACCGAAGGCGTAGCCCGAGGTCATTATTTTAAATTCTTCAAGGGTGATATAACACCAATGAATCGAGACAAAGATCATTAATTTTATATTAGATATATCGTTTATATTAATTACAAGAAAAACAATGGTCAAAGAACACCACCCTGAAGAATGCAGCGTTTGGGCAATGAAGTTCGCAAAAGGAATATTGACTCGGTGTTTTTAAAAATGGAAACACCAAGATCAATATGCTATATATTGGACTTCACGTGCTAATGTATTAGCCAATGAAAATAGTGAAAAAATAAGAGCCTATCTAATTATAAACAGATATTAAACAACTATAAAGTAAAATGAGATATATTATTATCGCATAC
>SAYR01010770.1:1195514-1211777 GCA_004382745.1 Argopecten irradians irradians | reverse complement strand
AATGTCTCAGGCAGTTGATTCAGGAAATCGTCTAAGAATTAAGCCCCATATAGGGAAGTAGATTCATATCTAGGAAGTTGTTATTGAAATCATTGCCTGACATTAATTTTAGGAATCATGACCTTTACCCATTCCTGCTTCCTGGTATCGAATTTATTATGAGACTCGAGATTTCTTTAAAACACACCCACTCTACACCCATAGACACTCCGGACACAACATACACTACAGACATGGCACACTTCACACGGACCACTATTGAAGATACCAAACACTAGGAAGCATGGAAATAAATTTTGTACATGTATTTTAGTAGACGGAGAAGTTATGATTGTTAATTCCCTCAGGATGATAGACTATACGGTCTTTATCCACTGTACTAAAGTATGCATATGGAAACAAATAAAAACTACGCAACTGAAAGTCAAACGCCTCCATCATCATTCAACTCTCACTCTACACTCATAGAACACTCTACACTCTACACTCTACACTGCCATAGACAACTCCGGGACAAACAGACACTGACAGGACATGCACCACTTCACAACCGGAACACTTATGAAGATACCAACACTGGAAGCATGGAAATAATTTTGTACATGTATTTTAGTAGACGGAGAAGTTATGATTGTAATTCCCGTCAGGGATGTATAGGACTATACGGTCCTTTATCCACTGCACTAAGTTATATATGTGGAACCAAATTAAAAACCATGCAAACTGAAAGTCAACCGCTCCATCATCATTCAAACTACAACGACATGACATACACAAGTTACATCAAGCCTTTAAACCCATTTTAAAAGAAAAGACATTTTATTATAAATGATGCAATTAACAGCATTATATTCCCCATGTCACCGGTTACAATCTATCTATTTAGCATATTATTCGTTATGTTCAAAGTACTTGTACTTCAAAACATTACGATAACTTACTTTGCTCTGAGGTCAGTGCCGTATATGATGATATTATCGTCTTTTATGTCGTTGATTAGTACTTTCTTCTCGTGCACGCTGTGTAGTCCAATGACAAGTCTTAATGCTATTGATAGTTTGTCTTTTTCACTAAGGTCATTCTCCTCTAGACGTTTACGTAGGGTGACCCCCTCCCCACCATTTCCATCACGAGGTAGATCTCTCTGGGATCTACGGGGTTGGGGAGAAGCCCGAGAAGTTGTGGCGTAAAGCCTGTCGTGTTTAGTAGTTGTAAATACCTCGCCTCGGCAACTATGTGTTTGATATCTTCATTATGATAGGCTTTGATGGCCACCCTTTTGCCCGTGACGAGGTGTTTTGAAGTAAAGACCTGAAAATGAATTGTAGAGACTTGTTCAGAAGTTCATTATTTCTGGATAAAACTACGATTTTCTTTTCTTGTTTTCTTATGAATACTAGACATACACTTATTGTTGGCATCGCAATGTTCAATCCTTTACATAGTGTGATGACTCCTGATTTATTTCATGATTTATAATATTAAATATTAATGTTTAAGTAATAAGGATAGTTGATGAACGTCTTAGACACCGTATGTTTGCGTTTAATTTCATATAAAATAATGATATTCTTCAGATTTCAATGAAACGATACCCTGTTTGGCAAATTGAAATATTATTTAATATTTCTAATAATTAGGATTAATGATGTAAAAACATCTGCTAAAATTTACTTCCTTCTTCTCGAGAAGTTATTGCTACTCACCGACCCAAACACACCGGATCCCAGGATATTTAGGCCTCCATTCTCTGGGTTGATTTCATTCAAAAAGTCAACGCTTGACAGTATCTCAATTGTTGCGTCGACGGTTCTGACTTGGTTTCCAAGGACAGAAAAGTTGAAGTGGAATGTTGGTACTGGTATTCCATGCCACCTATTAATACTAAATCAACGGACCATTTTTAGTAAGTAAATATTTTTGAAGTTCATATAAAAGCATATATTCATCAGATTTCAATGAGACGATACCGTGTTTGGCAATTTTCAAATGTACGTATTAAATAATAATAATTAAAAAAAGAAGGAAGTCTCTTACACTTTGTTTACAAAATTAATTAGACTCTTGTTTACACATGACTAAACATACCACACAAGCTAGTTGAAGTTTGCTGGTGCACTACACGGGGCGAATCCATAAGCGCCATCAGCTCGTTTTCTATTCTGCCATGGATATCTAAAAATCCAATATATACAATATACAAAAGTCCATTAGTATACAACATGTCAATTTTTCACCATTTTAGAATTGTCTGAACTATTTCATTCAATTCATTGAAAATGATATGTACGTGTTAGTCACTGACTTTTACATATTTAATTCGAAAAATCCACATGATAACAACAGTGAAGACGATCAGAGCTTGTGCTATACTTGTTTTTTAAAAACATTATTACATCCGAATAATTATATTATTGATCAATTATTTCTCTTGTTCATGTTTATTTATGCATTTTAATATCACTGGACAGTTGACCAACATTAACATACTGCGTGTTGAACTTCCAGCAATCACATTTCCTGGTGCTGATGTGGATCTGTGTGAACTGTCCACATCAGAATAATAAATCTCAGTTGATGATGCCACCAGAGAGGCATTCAGTATCGCAATGGATGATCTACTCGATGCCGAGGATCTTGGAGTCAAAATTACCTGAAGAATCAAACATTCATATCTTATTACATGTATTGTGAAACATATACCACATCCATTTTTTCAGAAGTGGTAAGGTGAAACGCCAATCTTTCAAACATTTGAAAATAACAACTACATTAATCAATTTTAAAGTTATAAACGTGGATTTTCACATTAATGTATTTTTTTTATTTTGAAACTATGCATAGATATATATATATAATATATATATACGAAAACACATAGCAGAAACAACAAGACTTGAGCTATACAATACTTATCTGTGAAAACCATATAAATCCTCCGAATTAAATTAATTCAGACTCTCATAGACTTCGGAATACTTTGCATTTTGATCAAATGGTTTTCTTTCATTCTTTGTAATTTTACTGAACAGTTGACCACCATTAACATACCGAGTGGGGTATTTCCAGTAATCACATAATTTCCTGATGCTGATGTGGATATGTGAGAACTATAACTTTCCACATCAGAATAATGAAGATCACTGGAAGAAGCCACCATAGAGGAACTCGATAAAACAAGGATGATCTACTCGATGGGATGATCTTGGGGTCGTAATTACCTGAAGAGCAAGCCATTCATACAAACAACAGATTTTGTCATTCATCCCACCTCGTTTTAAGTTAATTTAATGCATTACTGTAAGCAATCACATTATTATGATATTGCTTTCATCTCCTTTGATTTTTCTTTAAACATCTTTAAACCTTTGCCGTTTATCGCTTTTGCTAAAAAAACTAAATATTGACTTAATTGCATCGAATTTGCTATGAAATTATAAATACGCGGGCGTCATTATCTTAATTAATTGACCTACATTACAATTGTTGCGAACAGATAAGACTTACGGAATAGGGAGTTGTAGACAAAACACTGCTGGCTGTAGATAATGATGTTAAAACTGTCTCACCAACCAAAGAACTGCCTTCAGAGTACACAACACTTGTTTCATCAGATATCTCTGGTGCAATGTTCACCTGGAAAATAAAAAATGCAAGATCCTGTTTTTTTAACCGGTTTAATTTATATAAATGGAATACAAAAACAAAAAATTATATTTCTTATCAACGGATACAGGTTAAGAATCACATTGGGCTATATCAGAAGCGTGAAAGTTTTTAAAATTTCAATTTGCAATAATTTATCTTTGTGAAAAAAAATGAAATATTTCATCTGTACCTTCTCGTGGTTGAAAAACTCTGGACTAAAACATCCATGGTTCAATAAGAACAGACTGGCTTCCTTCTTCGTCTCTCTGAAGAGATTTATCAGTATTTCTTTTATATGGTATATTTGACAATTTACTTACCAAACAGCTCATTTGATATCCATGCACAGCCGTATTTGTATCTCTCTACTACTTGAAATCAATTCTTAAGAATCTATTGTTGTATATATTACGTTCCATTTTCAGCTATTAGATCATTCAGAATATTTAGTATAATTTTTATTGGAAAAACGGAGAAAACAGATGATATTCCTGGTGTCATAGTAGCTGATACCACATATTAATTGTGTTTACTTGTATTTAATCTTTATTCATAGTGATAATGAATAAAGCAACAAAAAAATAATAATTAGAACATTACCAATCCAATTTACCCATAATTATAAATGTTAAAGTAGCAATCTCTGATGTACAGCAGGCCAAGTTTACGGGCTTATTTCATCCACGCCAGTGACTTACGATCTTACAACTTTTCACAGTGTGCCAGAGGATCGCATCCTGTTCTGTACAGCACGGTATGCCACACCCATTCACCTAAAATCACCGACCCACACTGTTTCGAACGTTATTGAACTTAAGATGTACATGGAATATGAATAAATATTGATTTGAAAAACAATCAACCTTAAAAAATGCAATGTAAATGTGAATACCTGGGGGGAAAACACCTATTATTATGAATATTTAATAAAAGAAATATTTTGTAATATATAAAATAGTGAAACAAATAACTTTCAAAAGTAAAGTGTAAATTTAACAATAATATATAAAAAAATGTAAGTATCACAGTACATAGTGAGCTATCTATTTCAACAATACCATTAATTCCCCGGCCATGTGAGGAAGTAATGGCCTCTCCACAGGATCAGGCCGTTTGCATCGGTATACAAGACTATTGAGCTTGTTGACAGAGAAATATCCCAGAGTATCGCCTAGACTATATACGTCCGATGCAGGGGTTGTTGGATTGTGGTTCCTTACCTCTGGAGCCAGATGGAAAGACCTAGATGTGTCCCCTTTGTAGGTCTTTTCAAATCCACAAGAGGCGTGGCCAAAATCAATGAATCTGTGATACAAAAGTTAAATAACAAAAGGTGAAAATAAGATCATTGCTGATATTAAATTTTAAAAATTGAAGATCTCTGTATTCCAAATGCTCTCTTGTTTTTATTAGGAAATTATTCCTTAGAATAATATCCATAGAAACAGCAGTTGTCTTTGAAAAACTCGACAGATGCAATTAGTAGCATGTGTATTTTCCATGTCACCGGTTATTCGTCTATCTATTTAGCATATTATTCGTTATGTTCAAAGTACTTCAAAACATTACGATTACTTACTTTGCTCTGAGGTCAGTGCCGTATATGATGATATTATCGTCTTTTATGTCGTTGATTAGTACTTTCTTCTCGTGAATGCTGTGTAGTCCAATGACAAGTCTTAATGCTATTGATAGTTTGTCTTTTTCACTAAGGTCATTCTTCTCTAGACGTTTACGTAGGGTGACCCCCTCCCCCACCATTTCCATCACGAGGTAGATCTCTCTGGGATCTACGGGGTTGGGGAGAAGCCCGAGAAGTTGTGGCGTAAAGCTTGTTGTATTAAGTACTTGTAAATACCTCGCCTCGGCAACTATGTGTTTGATATCTTCATTATGATAGGCTTTGATGGCCACCCTTTTGCCCGTGACGAGGTGTTTTGAAGTAAAGACCTGAAAATGAATTGTAGAGACTTGTTCAGAAGTTCATTATTTCTGGATAAAACTACGATTTCATTTTCTTGTTTTCTTGTAAATACTAGGCATATACTTATTGTTGGCATCGCAATGTTCAATCCTTTACATAGTGTGATGACTCCTGGTTTATTTCATGATTTATCATATTAAATATTAATGTTTAAGTAATAAGGATAGTTGATGAACGTCTTAGACACCGTATGTTTGCGTTTTAATTTCATATAAAATAATGATATTCTTCAGATTTCAATGAAACGATACCCCGTTTGGCAATATTGAAATATTATTTAATAATCTCAAATAATTAGGATTAATGATGTAAAAACATCTGCTAAAATTTACTTCCTTCTTCTCGAGAAGTTATTGCTACTCACCGACCCAAACACACCGGATCCCAGGATATTTAGGCCTCCATTCTCTGGATTGATTTCATTCAAAAAGGCAACGCTTGACAGTATCTCAATTGTTGCGTCGACGGTTCTGACTTGGTTTCCAAAGACAGAAAAGTTGAAGTGGGAATGTTGGTACTGGTATTCCATGCCACCTATTAATACTAAATCAACGGACCATTTTCAGTAAAAAAATATTTTTCAATTTCATATAAAAGCACAATATTCATCAGATTTCAATGAGACGATACCCTGTTTGGCAATTTTCAAATTTACGTGTTAAATAATAATAATTAAAAAAAAGAAGGAAGTCTCTTACACTTTGTTTACAAAATAATTAGACTCTTGTTTACACATCACTAAACATACCACACAAGCTAGTTGAAGTTTGCTGGTGCACTATACGGGGCGAATCCATAAGCGCCATCAGCTCGTTTTCTATTGCTGCCATGGATATCTGAAAAATCCAATATATACAATATACAAAAGTCCATTAGTATACAACATGTCAATTTTTCACCATTTTAGAATTGTCTGAACTATTTCATCAATTTACAGTTGATAATGATATGTACGTGTTATACTTGTTTGTTAAAAACATATCATCATCCGAATAATTATATTATTGATCAATTATTTCTCTTGTTCATGTTGATCTATGTATTTTAATATCACTGGACAGTTGACCAACATTAACATACCGAGTGTGAACTTCCAGCAATCACATTTCCTGGTGCTGATGTGGATCTGTGTGAACTTTCCACATCAGAATAATAAATCTCAGTTGATGATGCCACCAGAGAGGCATTCAGTATCGCAATGGATGATCTACTCGATGCCGAGGATCTTGGAGTCAAAATTACCTGAAGAATCAAACATTCAATATCTAATTACATGTATTGTGAAACATATACCACATCCATTTTTCAGAAGTGGTAAGGTGAAACGCCATCTTCAAACAATTTGAAAATAGCAACTACTTTTTATCAATTCACAGTTTATAAAGTGGATTTTTCACATTAATGTATTTTTTTTTTAATTTTGAAACTATGCATATATATATATAGATATACGAAAACACATAGCAGTAAACAACAGGGCTTGAGCAATACAATACTTATCTGTGAAAACCATATAGTCCTCCGAATTAAATTAATTCATAGACTTCGGAATACTTTGCATTTTTGATCAAATGGTTTTCTTTCATTCTTTGTAATTTTACTGAACAGTTGACCACCATTAACATACCGAGTGGGGATTTCCAGTAATCACATAATTTCCTGATGCTGATGTGGATATGTGAGAACTATAACTTTCCACATCAGAATATTGAAGATCACTGGAAGAAGCCACCATAGAGGAACTCGATAAAACAAAGGATGATCTACTCGATGGCGATGATCTTGGGGTCGTAATTACCTGAAGAAGCACCCATTCATACAAACAACAGATTTTGTCATTCATCCCACCTCGTTTTAAGTTATTTTAATGCATTACTGTAGCAATCACATTATTATGATATTGCTTTCATCTCCTTTGATTTTTCTTATAAACATCTTTAAACCTTTTTCCGTTATCGCTTTTGCTAAAAAAACTAAATATTGAATTAATTGCATCGAATTTGCTATGAAATTATAAATACGCGGGCGTCATTATCTTATTAATTGACCTACATTACAATTGTTACGAACAGATAAGACTTACGGAATAGGGAGTTGTAGACAAAACACTGCTGGTTGTAGATAATGATGTTAAACTGTCTACACCAACCAATGAACTGCCTTCAGAGTACACAACACTTGTTTCATCAGATATCTCTGGTGCAGTGTTCACCTGGAAAATAAAAATGGTCAAGATCCTGTTCTCTTACCGGTTTTTAATTTAATATAATGTATATTACAAAATAAAATCATATTTCTTATAAATGAATACAGGTTAAGAATCACATTGGGCTATATCAGAAGCGTGAAAGTTTTAAAATTTCAATTTGCATGATTTATCTTTGTGAAAATAAATAAATATTTCATCTGTACCTGTCGTGGTGAAAAACTTGGGCTAAACATCCATGGTTCAATAAGAACAGACTGGCTTGCTTCTTCGTCTCTCTAAAGATATTGATTAGGATTTTTTTTATATGGTATATTTGACGATTTACTGACCAAACAGCTCATTTGACATCCATGCACAGCGTGACGTTTTCATTAGTTAAAGCTATATCAACTTTAGATAACAATATTGAAGTTCTTTAAATTTGAAATTTTCATCATGGCTACTTTTAAAATTGTATTTTCAATATACTGATTCAACATGCATATACATAAACAAAAAATATATCGGCTATACCTGTCGTGGTGAAGAACTTAGACTGAACATCCACGGTTTAATTAGAACAGACTCTCTTGCTTCTTCGTCTCTCTGAATAAATCAATTTGTATTTTTCAATATGATGACAATTTACTACCAAAGACCTCATGCACAGCATAACTTTTCATTTGAAATATCTATATTTTGATTTATCTTTAGATAACAATACTGGAGTCGTTTAAATTTGATATTTGCATCATTGCTATTTTGAAAATGATGTTTTCAAAAAACTGATTCAACATACATAAACACAAACAAAAATATTTCAGCTGTACCTGTCGTGGTGAACAACTTAGACCGAACATCCACGGTTCAATTAATACAGATGGTCTCAGTCGTCTTGCTTCATCGAGGCTTTGGAAATCTAGAGCATGTGCAATGAGATTTTCTTCATCCAACATTGATGGTAACCGGGGGACGTCCCCAAATGTGCCGGGCCCAAGACGATCGTGAACCATGTTTTTCTGGAGACATTTATTTATATGTTTCAACATGATATTTTCATTAGTCATTCATGCACATCACATTTGAAACTAGAAATTTGTTGAAATGTAAGAGAATACCGATATAAACACTTTCATTTATAGATTGGAAAGAAAAATCAATGAATTGAGGACAAACTTGTGCTTAGAAACTCGTTAAATAAACATAGTGTTTACCTGTACAGGTGTGGGCTTGCAGGTCATCACAAGGAACTTTTCTTGTATCATGTTTTTCCAGAATGTCTGTGAAACAGATGGATAATCTTGATTACGTGTTTTATTCTAATAATGAGTTACTAAACTGAGACTTTTAGTGAACTGTTTTGTCAAATGGTGAGAAGCGCAAATTAATTAGAACAAATTCAAACATGTGCCTTCTTTAGGTAAAAACTAACTGCATACATTCTGTTGAAATTCAAGTTAATGTTTTTTTTTCCTAAATACTCCATCTTTAACAATTTGGATTGACACTGAACTTTACGTTAAAAATGTTTCTAAAACCTAAAGAAACCCAGGTTGAACGCCAGAATGATAACAAGGGTTCTAGAGTTAAGGTAACGCGTCTCTTTTTCAGATACAGCAAAACTTTTGTGAGCGACCACCTCTGTATTAAGATCAAAAACACACAAGCGTCAGTTCTTGTTTCAAAAATGACCAATATCAACACAACTTGACCTGTGCAGAAAGATCACTGGCTCTAAAGACTTTGACCAATTGTTATTCTTATGGACAAATTTGATTGTTATACATAACTCAGTTTTATATCAGGGTTCGTACTTACCTCGTTTCTGTTGACTGCTCTTGAATCTGATCTTGGGTCAAGCACGAGACGTCCAAGGTCAAGTGGTGCCGGATATTTTGACGGTTGACACACGGACACCATGACCCTCTCCTGTATCCATCCCGGTCTAGGACTGCATGGCTTTTGGCTTGGTATAACATTCTGTTACAAAAATGTATTTTCTCAATGAAGCTATAATGAGAAAATATCTTGGTAAAACTTATTATGTGAGTAAAATGTTTTACACTGTGTATTGAAAGTTTTGCAGACCAATTTTTGATTAAACACGGAACCCGATATAAAAATACAAACTCTATTTATGCGGAATGTGTCTAAATGTATAATAACGTATTAGTGATAGCAGCTAATTAAGAATATAAGAAGCAAAAAGGAAGTCTTTATTACTAAAATTAACCAGTTATTCTGGCGGTTAGAGGGCAATTACAAGACTTGAAATAAATTGACGCAATGAACAGTTCCAAAGAGCAGCTCAACATTAACCATTTTGATAGGCGATTCAGCATTCATTTCTCAACGGTTTTTGCAAGACTTACCTTATATCGTCTTTGAATTTCGCTGGAAATATTGTTAATGTTGTTTCGATTAAAATTCAGTTGCTGCCTGAACTGATTACGAACGTCAAACAGCTTCATTCTTGCTTACTAAAATGTGCGTTCTTCTTCTTCTTCCATTTAGCGCATCTTTCTGTAGTTAGGTTTCGGCTTACTATGACGTCACGGTAATTATTATGTCACTGGCTTTAAGTCATGTGATTATATCCGGGTAGTCTTGTTTGTGACGTCACATAAGGTAGCAGAGGACAATTTGGCAGACTGACAGAGCGACATGGCTGTTTTGTCGCACTTTCGCATCATTACATCGTATTTGCGATGATTTTTGTCGCATTGGCGCCTTCGATGATATCCGGCAACATATGTATCATATTTCATAAACTTAACACAGTATCTTAAATGCTTAAATATTTCACAGAATGCAAAGTAATTGGCCATAATGAAGTACACAAGTGAAAATTTTGCCATGTATTCTTATTGATTTAACATATATTTAATTGTGTTATTTCTAACGTCATTTTGCATTCAATCGTGACAAAATTTTGTGACTGACTCAGAACTATCATTTCATTACAGATAACTTATCCAAACTATTCCTCGTGTTATATTAAAGATGCTCCACCGCCGACATATAGTATTTTTTCACTATCAAAAACAGGAGCAGACGATTTAGTATTTTTCTTCAGTGACAAAAGTTAGGTACTTTACACCATTACCAACATTGAAAAGTTTGAGCTTCTAATTTTACTTCAAGTTAAAAATATGAAAAATAATTAATTGCATTACGAAAAAATCCGTGGCACTATATCCTATATGGAATGAAGTACTGATTGCGCATGCACCAAAGCAAAATTAATCATTTTACATTATTTTTGTGTTAATTAGACATATATATATACACGATAAAACACCAATTATTGTTCAAATAATGAATATCATTTATGCTCTGTCGGAGGTGGAACATCTTTAAATAAATACATATTTCATATTTTTGATATTATATATTGCAACGGTAGAACATTTACAGTTTGTGAAAATAAGCGCTAGAAAAAGGCCCACTTACCATACTATGGTGGCATATTTCTGCTATCGAGTTGCCGACGTACGACTTAATGATGTCGACATAATTAAGGTATTATGTCGACATCATATAGGAAGATGTCGACATAAACAGAAGAATATGTCGACTTACCACATGTACCTGCCCAAATAATGATTCCAAGATATTTATGTAGAAAGTCGGTAACTCGGCGATTAATGTTTATGCTCGGGTGTGACACCGACTTGTCAGTTATTGATGTCGACATCTAAACTAAAAGATGTCGACATCTGGTCTTGAAAGTGGAAATCAAAGGCCACACTTTCATGACGCACTGTGTATATGCAGCAAGGTACCATACAGCAGAGATCGACGTTGATTTTGTTAATTCAGATTTTTATTTATTTGATTTCAAAACTAAAAATTGTGATCCTGCACATCCCGGCCATGCAGCTGTAGCCTGCGTGTATGTACACATTGTAACTGTTAGTCCGAGCTGAGGAAGTTAGGAGTGCAAGAGGACTCTGCTTTATACAACGAATTACCATCCTCTTGGCCATAATTATTTACTAATATAGGGGTATAACCGTGAGTTGAAAATTCGTTTAAAAGCTCTGTGTGTGTTTGTTGATTGGCATTCGTACCAAGTCCATGTAGTACATACCGTACTATACTATATTAAAAGAATGAATGAAAAATTAAAAAAAAAAATGCAAACAATGATTTTTTCATGTTTTGTTTTCTTGCGAATCACGAAAAATACCAGTTACTGAATTTAAAAGCCATAACGGTCACAGAACAGGTACACAATACACATTGGGAAACCAGCTTTACTTGTTAACTTGCCCTGTCCATATATAAATACATAAATATTTACATCCCTCGATACACTTATATAAAGGCACAACGAATTTTCCTTACGGTCAACCTTTCGACTAAAAATCCTCCCGGAACGCAGTTTTATTAGGATTTATTAGGACAATTGATGGATGCAGGCTGGAAGCCTCTATATCCATATCAACAATATACACATTCATAAAATAAGTGAATAAATTCCAGTATATCAATGGCTATGATCCTACAATATAGACTATTAGATTTTAAAACAAATGTTTTTCTAGTGTTCATCTAACATTACTTCAAAGTTGTATACAGTATGTGCATCTATAATATGTTGCGGCAATTTATTCCATATGTCTACTATTCTGTTACTGAAGATATTTCTATCTTGATTCTAAATTGCAACGTTTCTTAAAAAATTTCTCAGAGTGACCTGTCGTTCTGCCTGTACTGTCCATTTGCAAAAAGTTCTCAGTTACTCTACGATCATATTATGGTTTTTTTTTTATTTTAAAAACATTTATAATGTCCCCTCTAGTTCTCCGATGGTTGTAAAGTTGGAAGATTTAGTCTTTCTAAGCGTTCCTCGTATGTTAGGTTTTTGAGGTTTTAAGCTCCAAACTCGGGATACATAGATCTGCATTTATTTTTCGTAGTAAAAACACGCGTTCATTGTAGTCAAACGTAGTAAAAAAAAGTCACGTGCTTATACTTCATTCATGCCATTGGTCGGAATATACAATTGTATTATGGGTAACTAGTGATCACGTGATTGTGTGTTTACTTCCAAATATGGTGATAGTTTGCTTGCCATTTCTTCGGAAAAATTGATCTATTTGAAAACATTTGAACTCCAAAATGTTATTAGTATTGCATGCATATCATTTTGACTTGCACATATGCACTGTTTACTATAAATAATGAACTGATTTGAGTTATAAAACTGACATTTCCTCGTTTTGTAAATAAATGATATAATGCGAATTGACCAATTCAATAGGTCTAACCGTCTAATCTAGGATCAGCGAAGATCGGCTACTCCCGGCTAAATTCGTAGAATTATAAATTTATATTGATATATAATTACCTGCTTTAGGTTTCAGAACAGATACATGTAACACAGAGAAAATAAGATTACTAAATACCAGGTCAGAGAAATCACTCTATTTGGAAGTAAACACACACTCATGTGATCACTAGTTACCCATAATACAATTCCATATTTATTTCGGCCAATGGCATGAATGAGGTATAAGCACGTGACTTGTTTTACTACGTTTGACTACAAAGAACACGTGTTTTGTGCCATTATTGGGCAAATCCCCCGCGGATCGTGGTTTCATTTACACCATTTGAAATTGCTAAGCAATACTATCATTTCATAGTTTAATTTCCAAATTCTTTCCAAACAAATGGTTAACTTCCGCGTAGCCTACTTAGCTTTTTGGGAATCTAATACATGTACTTGTACACATGCTAAGGAAAATGATGTGCATGTACGGGCTAATGTGCTAAATTGGGACCTACATTATGCTTCGGTAGGTTCCGTACGAAAATGCCTAGATACTACTGGTTATTTGTATATCATTTTGTTTGCCAGAATTACTCTTCATAGATTGAAAGGTCTCAAGGCCCTCTACCAATTTTATGAATTTCATGGCCCTGCATGGGGTATCGGAATTTTCCCCAGGGGAGAGGGTCAAATTTACCATAGTTTATATAGGGAAACACATTTACGAGCATTATTTGCTCGATTTTCATAGGAAATGTAGCAGATGTAATGGAATCAACATAATGGCAACAGAATTGTCCGTCTGACTGTGTTTTGAGCTACACAAGCGGGTGGGAGCAGTAGACAGGTAAGTCATATAGTCAGACTAAATTGATTTTTTACAGATAAACACTTTGTTGATAGATTAATAATATGAGAGCCATTAAAATTTAATCTGTTGAAAAAGATTTGGTTACATTGTAAATATACTATATCACCAATGCTAGGAGATGCGCACGTCAGTAAATGAGTTTATTTTTATTTCAAATTCTTTAAAGCATTGTTGGTTTTTCCTAAGTTGGACATTGAAATGGTGGAAGAAGTTTTTTTCATGTTCTTGACATTGCAGTCTTTACAAAAAAATGAGTCAACACCCAGTGCTTCAAAGCAGAAATATATATAATATTATTTATATGTGTTTCTGTTCAAAGGGTATCAAGGTGATGAAATACAAGTACAAACACATAACGTCAGCTGATGAAGCATATGTACTATGGAAAAGAAAATATATCTGTCTTAATTCTTAAGGATTCAATAATTTGGGCTTTGAAGTTGCATTTCATTTTAATGCTAAAAAAAACAATAAAGAATCCGGAACTTTGATCAAGTACATATGAATGTTTTAAAGATGCTCCATCGCCGATAGAACATAAATGATACACATCATTTGAACAATAATTGGTGTTTAATCTTGTGTATATATGTCTAATTAACACACGAAAAATAAAATAATTAATTACTCTGCAACCAGTACTTCATTTCATATAGGACATAGTGCGACGGAATTTTTTCGGGATGCAATTAATTATTTTTAATATTTTTATCTTCAAGTAAAATGAAAAGCTGAAACTTTTCAATGGTGGTAATGATGTAAAGTCAGTAACTTTTGTAACTGAAGAAAAATTCTAAATCGTCTGCTTTTGTTTTTGATAGATAAAAAAAATACTATTTGTCAGCGGTGGATCATCTTTAAATTGGAGCATAAAATATTTACATCAAAAGCTTTTTGTGTGAAGTCATGAAAGTTAACATTCTCATAATCTATTAATTTCACAATTTCAGAATAGAAATTATCTGCGATCATTTCATGGAGGCTGATGTTACAGGACCAGAATCTAAAGGTAGGAAGAAGGGAGACAACCTTCAGCGCCTGTCAACGAGAAATTTCTTAGGACACCTTCCATCCAACGGGAACCAAAATCTGTGGGCCAGGTGAGATAGAGCTGTATAGAGCTGTGTTCCATTGTGTTTTGAACCCTGTTTGAATTATATCACACAAAGGCAGAGTTTGTGTTAGCTTACAGAAGGCTTAGAGTAGACTTTGATTGTGAAACATTGATAAATTGAAGATTACATATTGTGCCAGATGTCAAAGTTCATGTATATACTTGAAAATTACTTGAAATATCATCTAATAAATTTGTGTTGAAATTATAATTGACGTTGACCAGGAAATGTCCCAGGCTAATTTTTTGGTTGAATAATGCATGGAAAGTGAATTATAATCTTAACTTTTCCACTTTGTGGAAAATCCCTCAAAACGGATTATCTCCCTTGATTGAAATGACAAACCGTGTACATTTGCTAGGATATTTTTTTTTTTCATTTTTTTTTTAAATTAAAAAATAAATGCAGATTGAATATATTAATCAAATATGTGTATTAATATAATTTGAAACATGTTTGTTTTGCTGAAAATTTGTAAAAAAAAAAATAATAATAATAACAATACAAAATATTCATGATCGTAATTTTATTGTTGTTGTTTTTGCACTTGCTGTAAAGTGAGAAAAACTATGTTGTGGAGAAAGAGTTTGTTAGAATTAGAATTGCTTACAAATGGATGACAGTTGAGAATGAGCAGAAGGCAATAAGGATATATATCTAACAGTCACCTGAATTTCGATATGCACAGTTATAAATAATGTTTTACTTTTAAACAAATAATAGATATGTCTCAGCCCTGTGACTTGGCACATAGGTCAAGATCATTGATTTGAACAAACTTTGTATCCCTTAATCCCAGCATGCTATGGCCCAATATCATGTCCATGTATGAGGTTCTTGGTTATTAAGAAGATTGTAAATTGTTTACAACAGACACTGGAAGATGCCGGTGTAACGTTTAAAATGGACCTTCGTTGAAAATTGACCTCGGGTCATTTTTCAACATTGAAAACGGACCCCGAATGCCGTTGAAAATTTAACATGCCGTTTTAAATTGACAGCGTCTAGGGTCAATTCTCAACGGCAGGTCTGTTGAAAAATGACCGTTGAAAAATGACCTTGGCAAACTCTCAACGGACGGTCTCTTGAAAATGACCTTAGTGCATTCACATATATATACCTGTTGCATAGACATAATTCTCGAATTCTGTTATCGCCATTCTTAATATAAGCCCC
>SAYR01010770.1:1135962-1195504 GCA_004382745.1 Argopecten irradians irradians | reverse complement strand
ATGTACTGATATCTGAATTACGTAATCACCGCGATTTGAAATGAAATTTTGTATTGTTATCATCGTTGTGCTTTGTGTTTTGTGTTGTTGTGTTATGTTATTATGTTGTGTGTTATTGGTGTGTTGTGTGTTGTTGGATGCTGTGTGGCTGTGTTTTGTACGGTGTTGTGTTGTGTTGTTGTGTGTCGTGTTGTTGTGTGATGTTGTGTTGTGTGATGTTGTGTGTGGTGTTGTGTTGTTGTTGTGTGGTGTTGTATTGTTGTTGCGTGGTTGTGTGTTGTGGTGTTGTTGTGTTGTGTGTTGTGGTGTGGTTGTGTTGTGTGGTGTTGTTGTACAAAAGATGTTATGTGTCAATGGGATCAGACAACAGGCATAGCCTATCTTTGTCTTTTCCTGAGAAGTGTCACTTTTCAACGGGGTCCATTTTCAACGGGTCGATGTGAAAAGTGCGCTGAAGTTCAGTTTTCAACGGTTTTCGGGGTCATTTTTCAACGTTGAAAAATGACCCGAAGTCAGTTTTCAACGGGGGTCCATTTTCAACGTTACACCGGTCAAAAGACACTTGAGACTTCACTCCCACACGAGGAGATTAATTCAACACGCAACCATATATACTTTCATGTTTTTCTCATAAATCATTACATATAATCCTTGTACACATCCACATCTTTAGACAGTGGCGACGCTAACAGGAAATTAATGAATAAGCAAAATGGCGTGCGAGCGACGAAGGGTCGAGATTTTGGTTTTTGGGGTCCGGGAGTCTCCCCCAGAAAAATATTACGATTTTGAATTGCTGAGGTAATTTTTTTTATGTATTGTAATGATTTTTTTGCGAGCGCCGAATGCGCGAGATTTTGGTGTTGGGGGGGGGGGGGGAGGGTCCGGGGGTGTGTTCTCACGGAACACAAAAAAAAAATTATTTGCGAGCGCCGAGTGCGCGAGATTTTGGTGTTTTGGGGGTCCGGAGGCCTCCCCCGGGAAAAAAATATTACGATTTAGAATGGCCAAGAGGAGTTTTACGATGTATTTTGAGGATTTTAAAGCGACTTAAAGTTACCTGCTTTTAGAAATTGTAATTGTGAATGCCGTCATATCATTACTGGCTTCACACCTTCAGCACATTGTTGATTAACTCAAAAAATAATGAATTGATTTAATTGTCTTGCTAAGACATATAAATAAATTAAAATTTTAAGAAACATTTTTGAAATAGTAGAATCCCTTGATGGACATTTTTAGTCTTGTTCATGTGTATTGAATTTTTATTGTTAAAGGTTTGAACATAACGTGATTGAACGTTTTAGGAAATGTGCCGCAAAGCTGCAAAAATTTCAAAAATGAAGTACGAAAAATGTGCAGGAGAACCCTTTTCTTCCTACGCCCCTACAGTTGCACATTAAAGTTTAATTATCTTGGTACCCACTACTGACTGATGTAAATCATGCCAATTAAAGATGGATCTTTTCTCTATTTCTGTAATTCTTTACCCTTTTCTTTCCTCTTGGAAATGTTTTATAACATGGGAAAACTGAAAATGAAGTCTATTTATTTAAATAGCAGTAATAGCCACCTGTTAGCCATGCTTTTTGTTTTCTGATTGGTCACCTGAGTTCGGATGCAGAGTGAAACAAAGACATACACCGTATATAAGCACCATATATTGGCCTATCAGGCCCATGAAATTAGTCAATAATGATATCAATTTAACCTTTTAATCTATGAAGAGTATTTGATTCTATTATATCTGTTACATTTCATATGAAAATTGAGCAAATAATGCTCATAAATGTGTTTCCCTATATAAACTATGGTAAAGACCCTATCCCCTGGGGACAATTCTGAGACCCCAGGGCCATAAAATTCACAATATTGGTAGAGGGCCTTGAGACCTTTCAGTATATGAAGAGTATTTCTGACAAACAAAATGATACATTTTCGTACGGAACCTACCGAAGCACAATGAGTTAGGTCCTAGGTCCCAAATTACCAGGCGTGAAGCTGCCATGTAAGCACATAAGCCCGTGCATGCACATCAGTGTCCTTAGTATGTGTACACATGTATTAGATTCCCAAAAAGCTAAGTGCGCTACACGGAAGCTTATAACTATTTGTTTGTAAAGAAAATAAACAATTATATGATAGTATTGCTTAGCAATTTCAAATGGTGGAAATGAAACCACGATCCGCGGGGGATTTGCCCAATAATGGCACAAAACACGTGTTCTTTGTAGTCAAACGTAGTAAAACAAGTCACGTGCTTATACCTCATTCATGTCATTGGCCGAAATAAATATGGAATTGTATTATGGGTAACTAGTGATCACATGAGTGTGTGTTTACTTCCAAATAGAGTAATTTCTCTGACCTGGTATTTAGTATATATAATTTGGCCTTTTGACGAAGATCTTATTTTCTCTGTGTTATATGTATCTGTTCTGAAACCTAAAGCGGGTAATTATATATATATATATCAAGATAAATTTATAATTCTACGAATTTAGCCGGGAGTAGCCGATCTTCGCTGATCCTAGATTAGACGGTTAGACCTATTGAATTGGTCAATTCGCATTATATCATTTATTTACAAAACGAGGAAATGACAATGTTATAACTCATTTCAGTTCATTATTTATAGTAAAACAGTACATATGTGCAAGTCAGAATCATATGCATGCAATATTAATAACATTTTGGAGTTCAAATGTTTTCAAATAGATCACTTTTTCCGAAGAAATGGCAAGCAAACTATCACCATATTTGGAAGTAAACACACAATCACGTGATCACTAGTTACCCATAATACAATTGTATACTCCGGCCAATGGCCTGAATGAAGTACAAGCACGTGACTTTTTTTTACCACGTTTGACTACAAAGAACGCGTGTTTTTACTACAAAAAATAGTCCCGGCAGGATTTTTAGCCCAAAGGTTGAATCTTGCTATTAAGACCGTAACAAAAATTCATTATGCCTTTATATAAGTGTATCGAGGGATGTAAATATTTACCTATATATATATATATATATATATATATGTATTGACAGGGCAAGCTAACAAGTGAAGCTGGTTTCCCAATGTGTATTGTGTACCTGTACTGTGACCTTTATGGCTTTTAAATTACGTAACTGGTATTTTTCGTGATTCGCAAGAAAATAAAACATGATAAAAATTATTGTTTTGCATTTTTTTAATTTTTCATTCATTTTTTAATATAGTATAGTACGGTATGTAGTACATAGACTTGGTACGAATGCCAATCCACAAAACACACACACAGCTTTTAAACGAATTTCCAACCCACGGTTATACAATGTACCCCTATATTAATAAATTATTATGGCAAAGAGGATGGAAATTCGTTGTACAAAGCAGAGTCCTCTTGCACTCTAACTTCCTCAGCTCGGACTAACAGCTACGTACACGTACAAATGTAGGTTAATTACAGCTGCATGGTCGGGATGTGCAGGATCACAATTTTTAATTTTGAAATGAAATAAATAAAAACCTGAATTAACAAAATCAACGTCGATCTCTGCTGTATGGTACCTTGCTGCATATACACAGTGCGTCATGAAAGAGTGGCCTTTGATTTCCACTTTCAAGACAGATGTCGACATCTTTTAGTTTAGATGTCGACATCAATAACTGACAAGTCGGTGTCACACCCGAGCATAAACACGATTAATCGCCGAGTTACCGACTTTCTACATAATTATCTTGGAATCATTACGTGGGCAGGTACATGTGTAAGTCGACATATTCTTCTGTTTATGTCGACATCTTCCTATATGATGTCGACATAATGCCTTAATTATGTCGACATCATTAAGTCGTAAGTCGGCAATTCGATGGCAGAAATATGCCACCATAATATGGTAAGAAACGATAACAACATCAGAAAATATATATCGATGTCCTAAAATAAGATTGCGAGATTTCCTGTGTAACATATGTTACATGTAACAGTTATGATTCAATTTGCTGTTTTTGCCGTTAGGTACAGAACGCTAATACGCAGTAATTAGGACGACGGCGGAAAATCATAAGACGACCCGCGTTATGAAAATAAACTTTTAAAAAAATTCACAAGGCGATGATTAGTGTGATGTTAACGATGTGCTCATAATTTTTGCGATTCTACAGAATTATCAATCTTTTTTTTTTTTTTTACATTCCCATATCGGACAAAAGTACTGAGTCTTTAATGGACTTAATCTTTTAAATGCATACATGAAAAAGTAGACTGAGATACTCTGGTCCTGACACCATTCTTATTAGTCTGTCATAATGTCAAAGTCTGGTGTCAGGGCCAGATTATCTCGGGCTACTGAGAGAGAGTAGTAATTGTTGATCAAGCGCGATAACTCTGTCAACCTTAAGCTTTGCAGTATATATATTCAAAACAGAGTTACTCAGTAATCCTGGATTTCAAAAGCTTTATTCAATCAAAAAATATTCTTCAAAGTGATAAATATAGTTGAATATTGATAATTTATATAGAATTAGATAAGACATATATTAATGTTTAGTCTTCAGTTGTAATATATACAGTACGGAAAGTGAAAGTGGAATTTTCGGTTCAATGTGTAGATTGCATAGAGTTATCTTCCCGGAAGTATACCTGACGTAAACATCATGGACACTTTCCGATAAACTTGTTTGGACAGCGTTTGTTCCACTCACTGGGTTGATCGTCGGTTAAGATATTATGGAATAAAACATACAGGTAAGTCACACTTATTTCTAACTATATATTAACACCGACTTTGCATTTTACAATGGACATATGAAATATGAAACGAAACAAGTTTTGTCGTGATTTTGATTTAGATTTCTAAATATAGACCTGAAGTTAAAAACTATTTGTGTCACAGCTCTTGGCAACGACCACACGCATGTGTATGTCAATTAACAATACTTTGACATCCATCGGTTAACCAGAATATTTCGTGGTTCCGCTACACACGTATTCGTCCTATTTATTCCGATTCACATGATTGAATCACCATTTTGAGGTTTTATCATCTGACTTTTGACAAGCATGTCGTCTGTCGACACAAATCACTGTAGGTCCATTGTTTGGCCTGCTGTGCAGTTGGAAATTTTTAATGTGCAACATTGTCTCATTTTCAGTATATCCGATAGAGACATGTTGTACATTGATGTTATGTACAATGTATGACTCCAGATAAACAAAAGATACATAAATAGAACACGGACGTGTGTGCATGCAGATGTGCATTCACTCATTCACCCCTGAACTTGGCTGAAGACACATTTAGACTCTTCTAAATCAAAGTCTAGACCAGTCACCATTCCATTATGACATTTCAGTGGTAAATCGGTTAAAATGTAATGTTTAAGTAATGTCTTATAAATAAGGCCGCAGACTATTAATATTTGCAGAAGTTCTATAACTAAGTTGATGAACAATATATATGTCACAAGCTTTTTAAATGTGCATTGTAATTAATTGCAAATCAGAACATGTACGTGTGACAGGGTGAGGGGCTCTACACATAATGATACTTGTTGTTATAGAGACATGCAAATTGTACATGAAAAAGGAATGTGATTGAGGCTAGTATAAAAAGAAATGTAATATCTTATACATACAATGAACATGCACATTTCTATTTCAGGGGTTTCAATATCAGGCGATACCCGGTGTCATATCAAAAAAGTATCCCCAATCAAAAAAGTATCCGGATACTTTTTTGATGGGGGACACAAATTTGATATGACACCGGTACTTTTTGCTGGTTAAACCTAGCTGTATGTGGTACCATCTGATTTGGGCTAAATTACATTAGATAGCATACAGATGGTATAGAAAAGTACCGCCTGAAATTGCACTTGTACCGCCTCTCCTGGAAGATAATGAAACCCATGCTATTTTCTACCTGTATTACATGTATGACAAACATATACCGGTATGTACACATGTACACTGTTGTACATTATATACAATGGATATATCTAAATATGGATATTTTACTATTAGTTTGTGGTTGCATATTTGTCAAATTCATTCTTTGAATTATTTGAAGCAATATGTATTCATCAAAGAACAAAATACAGGGGTTTATTGATTCAATATTATTAAATGCATATAGGAAATGATAAGGCATGCAGATATACCATATTTTATATACAAAGAGTATTGACTAAGTCTATAAAATATATGGAACATGTGGTCTATATACTGGTGTTGTATATATATATATGCTTTTTTTATAATTTTATTTTCGAAAAGAATATGATAATATTTATATATAAATGTTCCACCGCCAAACAGAGCATTCACAATACTCATCATTTGAACAAAAGTTGGTGTTTAATCATGTATATATATATGTCAAATTAACACAAAAATATATATTAAATAATTTGCTTTGCTTTTGGTACATGCACAATTATATAACAGAACATAGTGCAACATAATTTTATTCGTGAAGCAATTAAAAAGTAAAATAAGAAGCACAGACTTTTCATTTGTAGTATTAAATAATGATGTAAAGTAAGTAACTTTTGTAACTGAAGAAAAAGAAAAACACTTATTTGTCTGCTCCTGTTTTCAAATAGAAAATAAATACCCTTCGGCATAGAGTGTTAAGTAATAAAATGTTCATGTGCCCGTTAAAGATGCTCTACCGCTGACAGGGCATAAATGATACTCATCAATTGAACAATTATTGGTGTTTAATTGTGGATATATATGTCTAATTAAAACAAAAAATAATATGAGATAATTTATTTTGCTTTTGGTGCATGCGCAATCAATACTGCATTCCATATAGGACATAAAGTCAAAGAATTTTTTTGGGGATGCAATTAATTATTTTTTCATATTTTTAACTTGAAAATGAGTAAAATGAGCAACTCAAACTTTTCAATGGTGGTAATAGTTGTAAAGTAAGTAACTTTTTTAACTGAAGAAAAATACTTATTCGTCTGCTCCTGTTGTTCATAGCGAAAAAATGTCATTTGTCAGCGGTGGAGCAATTTTAATTAATTATCATTATTTTTCAAAGAAGATCTATAGAAGAATGCAATATTTGTCCTCATTTGGATTGTTTCATCATTATAATAATTGTTAATAAAATGTTATTAGTATTTACATGAAGATGACCCTGAAATCATGAGATATCAAACAGAAGAAATTAGGATCAAAATGATCGCCTTTAAGTTTAGACTTTGGCTTGTTTAAGAATAGTTCAGGGAAATATTAAAAGGAAACTTAAAGGGCCACTACTTTTCCGAAACGGCTTTTCATTTTTAAAATAGGAATGTAAAACAAGATCAATAATTTTGTAGAATCGCAGAAGTTATTAACCATACGTTTACTAGCACACTTATCACCTTCAGAACTGTTTAATTAGAATAAATAAAATGTTAATTTTCATAACGCTGGTCGTTTTATGTTTCTCGCCGTCGTCCTAAATGCAACGCGGTAGTTGATTATCACTGCGCCAGACGACAAAACAGCGAAATGAATCTCCACTGTTATCGTACATTAGACAGGAAATCTCGCATATGTTTGGTGTTGTAACCTCATCTTAAACCATCGATATATATTTTCTTTTGTTATTAATGTTTTTAAGAAACCTTTAAATTTTGTTCCGGAAAGGTAGTGGGCCTTTAAAAATTTTAACCTGAAATTCATTCATCTACCTACTTTTTTATCATCCTCTTGAATTAAGATTTGAACTAATAGACAAAAATGTCAATGAATTCAATTGAGTTACTTTATTTGAAGATTATAGACAAACTTTAATTGAAGATTATAGACAATATGTACAACAGAACTTTCTCTTTCGTTTTACCTTGTATCAAATTGCAGGTACATTAGTACATGTATGTCACCTATATACTGTATATAAGTTTATTCTTTTAAATGGTCATCCTATAAAATATTTTAAGCATTGTCATCTTCTATGAAGGAATTAAGTTCTGAACTTATTTTACACTTTACTTTGTATATGATATAAAAACAGCCAAAATTTAAACCAGTTTTTCTAATTTTCAATAAAAAATCATAGGAAATAGAAATAAATTCAACAGCATTTTTGAATATTTATTAATCTGAAGGAAGCCAGACTGTCATATGTTTATAGCTTTCGTGGACTAGTGCATTATGAAGTCATCATGTTAAAGTAGCTAGCTAAGTATAATGGCTTATGTATGTTAGTATTTCATGTAAATACTGGAAGGGACATACTTGATGTATGAAGAAAGAGATTATGAATAGCGCCGGGTTTGTTGTGTTATAGGCACTCAGAGGGAGTTAATATACACCTACAATATAGCACACCTATACTACGGTGTCACAGTTCTCTTCGGGGACATATACACACAACACTCCACCAACTCTGTCGTCGTGGTCGTGAGGGTGGACAAATAATGTTCGGCTGGATTTCGTAAAAATTTTAAGTGGTGTCATGTGTTCAAAGGGTCGGTCATCCACTTGACCACTTGAACACTTCACTTTGGAAATACAGTATATATATTATCACTGTGTGTTCAAGTTCATTCTAAAAGGCTTTACAGAAGAAATTAAACTCAACACGAAGGTATGTATACACACAAGTTTCAAATGTTATTTTACATCAGCTAGCTAAATCTTTTTAAATACTTCTACACTTTAATAAACTATGTCATTTGGTATGTTCTATGAATATCAAACATCATTTCCAGTGTTTATTTATTTAGATTTTAGAGTTTCTGTTATATGTTTTAGAATTCAAAATTCGTTAATATCTAAATAAAAATGCACTATATGAGCAAAAATATGATGATGAATATATAATGCCTCGCGCTCTAAATCAAGGATTTGAAACACATGAACCACAAAAGAATGAAATGTTTTGACCATTGATCATGGGTACTTGATCACTGTTATAATATAATTATACAGTGGAACTTGGTTGATACGAACTCGGATTATTCGACAACCCGGCTTAATACGAAGTACTTTGCCAGTCCCGGCCAAATTCCCTCTTTATCTTTGTTTAAAGAACTCGGATAATTCGAATTCAGAAAACTCGAAAAACTCGGATAATACGAAGTAAATTGTGGGTCCGAATTACAAAAATCATACATAAAATGTTCTTATAACTCGAAAAGAGATTTTGTGGACAACGAGTTCGCCGAAAATGCCGATTTTTCCCATAAATCTTCTGTAGAACAGCATTTCAAAATATATATCTCGGTTTTATTGTTATAATTTTGCAACTACAATCGGCGATTTTGACATCTCTCTTGTTCACATCATTTTACGACATGGAACTAGTCTATATATACCAAGTAAAGAGATCGTAAAATTTAGACATGAGAACTCGATTAATTCGAACACTTGGATAACTCGTAGTTTTATCTCGGTCCCTTCGAGTTCGTATTAACCGAGTTCCACTGTATATATAACACCATTTTATAAAAAAAATACGGTATATATACTGCCTACTGACCCAAGGATTTGAAATATACAAACCACAAAACAATGAAATGTTTTGACCACTGATCTTGAGTCCTTGACCACTGTCTAATATAGAATACACAATACAGTATTAACACTTCATATTAATGTAAAAGTTTTGATATTATAAAATCATTTTTAGGTGTACCAAAAAGATGGTGAAATTAAATGGTGTAGGATAATCTAACAAAAAAAAATCTTTTTATTATCATTTCTTGCTTGTTTCCTTTTTATTTTTCTCATAACACTTCAGTAAACCTCAATTGTCCTGTGTTTGTGAATGCTTATCTTGTTTGATAAGTGTCACGCCTGTTATAAGTTTTGACTCTGAACTTATTTGTCTTCAGATTGAATAACAATAAGTTACGAGATAGCTCTGTGGAATACCTTGTGTAGTGTTTCACTATAAATTTTCTTACTCTCTACGGTAAATAAATAATTTTCAAAGTACTCTTTGATAACATAATAAGTGTTTTCCAACCTTTGTTACGATTTTCATGGTTTGTAATGTGATCAGCGATAAATTGATAAACGAATCATCTCGTTATCTTTGTGATAACCCAATAATTAATCATAAAATCATTAAAGTAACCTAATACATATTATATATCACCAGTAAAAAGTATAAGCAAAAACTTTGTAGGTAAAATCATTTTCACCTGAGTTTCGGTAGTAATTAACTCAATACTTGGGCCCTACCTTTAGAAAATATATTTTAAGCACTTATGTGCGCCCCATTATGAACTTGTCTTTGACATCATGCATGTGTAGGCTTTGATTGCCTGTTCAATATTTAAAAAGCAAGATCAATTTCATTTTGGCTATGTAAGTACCTGGATATGTTTTTAAAGGTTTCCTTTTAAATACTGTGTTGAGCTTAATATTTGTAAGCCTATACACCTCACACTGCTCAGTTACATGTGGCGGTAGGGGTGTGGCGGTGTAGGGTGGGGATGTTGGTGTCAGATCATTAGCAATCAAGTTCAAAATGTTTTGCCAGGTTTAAAAGAAAACAGTTCCTGGAGAAAATCCAACAATCTCCAGTCAGTACCTGACAACTGCAAGCTAGAAGGAGGGCTAGTGGCGATTTACTGAAACATCTTAATACCTACCCATCTACCATATAGACACCAATCATTACAGATTGCTAATGAATCAACTAATTAACATGTGTGCTGTACTATCTAATGAATGCAGTCAATCATTTCCAAGCATTTATGATATGTTTATGGGTTACCGATATATAAATAATTTATTTAGTTCAAGTTTAGTTATAATCTCCTGACATGTATATTACCACAAGCCCTCCACCTTTGGGTTGGAGTTAGAATCCCATTTGGGGCTTTTTTCAGGTACTGACTGAGGGTTGATGGTTTTTCTCTGTGTACTCCGACTTTCCTTTACCTCCTTATCCTAGCAGGCACATCCTGAAATGACCCTGACTCTTAAATAGGACTTTAAACCAATCAAAGCTTGATGCAAAAATATATACTCATTCACCCCTGAAATTTCATATTGGTCTGGTCTTGTCTTTGATTTAGAAGAGCACACTAAGAAGAAAGGTTGAATTTTGCCGACTCTATGTGTAACATTATATTTCTTCACTTTGATAAAAAGATTAAAACATTTCTTTTCAATTACTACTTGACCTAGTTATAATCACTCTTAACAATGTGGCATTGACTTTAATCCAGCTTTGACTCATTCACCCCCAAAATTTCATAATAGACTGGTCTAGGCTTTGATTTAGAAGAGCCTAAATGTGTCTTTAGTGGTGACTGTTCAGTGGTAGTTGTTACCATATTTGAAATTTAAAGCTGAACGGTAGGAGAATGACCTGAGTGATATTTGAGCCAATGAAGTCTCCAATAGGAAAGGTTGATGGATAGATCAGGTGTACCCTATATAGCTACTCAAGGTCTTTAGTTTCACTTGGTTATCAGTCAGACTTTATATGATCAAGTCAAATGTAAAAGTATCATCGTAATTCACTGGCAATAAGCCCCTTTAGGCAATAAGCCCCGCTAGACAATAAACCCTTTCTCTAATAAGCAATTTCCCTTTTTACTGAATCTTTTAGATATGGTTATTACTCCACCTTTATATGATCAAAGATAATTGTATTATTGTAATACTCTTCCAATCCTCATTTGCAATAAGCCTTTTATCAGAAATAAGCCATTTCATTGCAATAATCCTCTTCCCCCTTTTTAAGTCATTTAGAATGTGGTTATTACTTGACCTACACATGGTCAAAGATAATTGTTTTACTCTAATTCACTCATAATTATAAGCGCCCACTTGGCAATTCTTCCTTCTCTGCAATGATTAAGCCTCTTTTCTGCAATAAGCCCTCTCTCCTTTTTTCAAGTCTTTAGAACATGGTTATTTCTCAGCTTTATTTCATAGTGTTTTATGATCTGAGCTGGTTCATATGATTGATAATGTCATTTATCTTATCTGATACTTTGATCCTGGCAGAACTAGGTTGATTACTTCAAATTCCTGGTGTGGTCAATGGTTTTTCTCTGGAGGCTGGGAATTGTACAGGGCTCTTCACAATTTTTGTTCATATTCATTATTCAATACATAATTGCCTTGCCGTTGTTACATGCAGATACACAGTGCTTCAATTAGACATATGCTCGGGTAAATTATTCTTAGAAAATTGTCAATTATCCCTAAAATGTACTAATTATCCTACAATATTTGCATTATGTAACTAAATTATTATGAGTGCTTATAAATCCAGAAATGTAATAAGAAGAAATTTAATAAAATCAGAAGAATTTTTGTCATGATCAATAATCTGCATCAACTGTGCTCTTGTTTCAGATAGTATATTTACACAATCGCTTGCTTGTCACCGATTACTTTATGCTGAATAACCACATTACATAGATATTTTTCTGATATGTCTCTGGTAAGTTTTGGGTCCAAACTTATGTCAAATTTTTTCTTCTTCAAAAGTGCAAGTACAATTACTCTGATTCAGATAAAGTCACCCCTCCTCAAAGGGGCTAGTTTCTTTGATGATAAACCAAGCACTTTGTACAAACAGGTGTGAACATATTAAGATAGGCTTTCAATTTGGATTTTATCAGTTTACCATCCTACTAACAACCAGGGTCATTGTAAGGATGTGCCAGGTTTGTTGGTGGAGGAAAACCAGAGTACCTGGAGAAAAACCACCGACCAGCAGTCATTACCTGGTAACTGTCCCACATGGGATTCAAATTCGCGACCCAGAGGTGGAGGGCTTGTGCTTCATATGTTTAGACCTCTTAATTACTCGGCCACCGCGTGGCCTCCTACTCTTTCAATTTATCTCTATCCACCGTCTTATTATATAAGGCTTCTGATGGTTCTGAACGACTTCTTCCAAAAAACTCCAAAAATTCTCATGAAGCTGACCTTAGGGTCCACATTTCTAAACTTGTCAATTAAAACAACAATTAATATTAATTGTTTACCTTGGAGCCTTGTGCTTCTTATAAATGCTGGTCTTTTGTTAGTTTATCTTTTGTTAGTTTGAATTAACAGAATCAATATTTAAACAAGATAATTATAACCATAAGGGGTATTTCACAGGTGAATTTACAGCATATTTGATCAATGTAACTGCTATAATATTTCCATGTACCGTAGGCCAAAAAATAGTTAAACATGTTTCATATTGTAAATATTTGTAAAATTATTTGAAGTAAGATTTATGTTTAAATCCGAAGGTCATGGTCATGGCGCTGCGTCCGTCGTCGTCCGCTGTCCGTCCGTCTGTCAACATTTCCTTTAAATCATTTCTAGTCATAGAGTTCTGCATGGATTGTAACCAAATTTGACCAGAAACATCCTTGGGGGGAAAGGGGAACAGAACTTGTATAAATTTTGGCTCCGACCCCCCAGGGGCAGGAGGGGCGGGGCCCAATAGGGGAAATAGAGGTAAATCATATAAATTGCTACTTGTTTTACAGTTCTGCATGGATTGTAACCAAATTTGGCCAGACTGCCAGAAACATTTTGGTGCTCGACACGGAAAGCAGAGATAACTCGGCAAAGCATCGTCATCTCGGCTTTCCTAAGTCTTGCACCAAAATAAACCTTGTATTGTAAGATACTTTAACCATGTATTCTCTATATTCACCATTGTATAGGCATAATAAAGATCTCCTTATAGATCTAGCTTTTGTCTTTTCAAGTGAGTGAGTTTTCAGAAATTGATGTAATTTGTGATGTAGTAATTAGACTCCAGGGTTCCAATATTTCAGTTGAAGTAAACACAAAAGAACCGTCTTCTTTAAAATCAATAATACATTATTTTAAAGATGTCTTATCAAAATTACTTCACGGTCAAGTTACTGCAAATGTATATCAGACATCCATTTTTTTCATCCAAGCTCTGCATTTAAAAAAATTTATTTTTATGACAATTATCATGGGATCTCAGCTCTTTCATAGAACAATGCAGCCTTGTTAACTGAGAAACTGTATTAGCGAGTGTTAATTTTGCGATTTTTTTTTTTTTTTTTTGCAATAAATATTCATGTATCTTTTTGCATAGCCATAAGTTTATAATATTACATGGGGTGATTGGATTTTTCCCTGCTAATTATACCTTCAGTACACGTAATCGAATTGGCATAAATTTTTCTCCTTACATACATAATCATCTATATGTTTACAGTTATAAAATGTGTGTATGAACAATCCGTCCATTCAAGAATTTACAATCGCCGGAATTAGAAACACCAGGTAATAGAAAGATAAAATGAAATGCATTATGTTTATAATGAATACAGAGTATAAAAAAATGTCTATAAATTTAAAACCTTGACACAATGATATCTTTAAATTTTATATACTCTGTGAGATTTATGATGTTCAGATGTATTTCTGTAAAGAAATATATTATGTAATATAAAGCATATGACTCATCATCACTCTTTTGAGTTTCATCATTACCGTATTTACCCTGCGTTAACTCTGTTTCTGTCATAATGAATTGTTTTTCATTCAACCTAGTCTCCCACCTTATATTGATGAAACAACAATATCAGTAGTTCTTTTAAGATTTAGTTTTGCCCCAACAGAAACTACAACTTTTATAGACTATATGGTGCATCTAGTTAATGGCAAATAACTTTACATAACAAGTTAAAAAATCTGAACATGTACAGGACACAAACTTATCACATTAACCCCCGACATTTCATAATGGACTGGTCTAGTCTTTGATTAAGAAGAGTCTAAATGCATCTTCAAGGGTGAATGTGTTTATAACATGGTGTAATTTGAAATGTGACATGGCTTTTACTCGGGATATGATTCATATGTTCACTTCCACGTACATAATCTTGATGTCATATTAAAGAATAAATCCTCTTTTCGGATTAAGGTGTATTGAAATACCGTATGTGGAAATATCGTGTTTGTCGGAGTATGTCTTTACCTTATGACTACCTGGCTTCTGAACCTTGATAATCAGCTACTGTTTTCATTTATCTTGCGACAGGCTTAAAATGATAATTACTAATAATAACGTAATTCTGTTGTTTATACAATTGATAAACTATTTCATTTGGCCTTTTAAACTACCAGATATATATGCATGTATAAAATATTTAATATATAATTTATTCTCCTTGTTGAGGCCGTGGTGACCAAGTGATTAAAATGACATGACACATTGCCATAAGCCTTCCATCTCTGTGTCGTGAGTTTAAATCTCATGTGAGTCACCTGTCAGCTACAGTCTGCAGGTGAATTGGTTTTCTCTGGGTACTCTGGCTTTCCTTCACCTTCAAAACCTGGCCCGGCGCATCCTTAACATCAAATGACCCTTACGTTAAACTGTTGTAATTAGGAGATATACTCGTAATTAGGAGATATACTCGTAATTAGGAGATATATATATTATTTAGGAGAGTTACATCCAAATTGGGAGAGATGCATTGTAATTTGAAGGGAAACATCGTAATTAAAAAAGAAAGTCATTGTAATTAGGAGAGATGCATGTATTGTAATTATATCTTAAATCTCAAGAACAAATTTGATAATCAAAAAATGATATAAAATCAAGGATATATACCGGTACATATTTCAACCATTTATTAGCTATTTCAGGAATCAAATCTTTGCAGCCATTCATGCATGTATGTAATATTTCCATAAAAACATCCTGCCAGTACGGTACATGTGTTAGAAAATATTGAACTGAATGCCAAAACTATGAAAAATATGTAAGGTCCATTTAATGATGACCAAAAGGCACAAGGTAATAAAAGAATAGAATTAGCTTTTGATGTTCACAAGGATTTTCTTGTAGCGTACATTGATTCCATGAAAATATGAACCAATTGATACCTGAATGATGATGTGTCGTTTACATGTGTGGTAGAATTGATTAGTTTTGTATTGGTCAGAAGTCAGCAAGCAGTGTCCTTTCAATAACTTCAGCTGTGTAACGAAGCATTGGTAAAGAGGTTTCTGCCAGTCAGAACTGGCTGTAAATTACATACAGTAAAGACTGTCAACTAGAAAGGCTGGATGAATTCTGTTAGCAGAGTTATAATACTCGTATATACAGGCTGTCGTTTATTACACTCAAGTTAATTTCAACATTTCATGGTTCTATTGGTGGACATGCAGGCTCAAATCATCAATATACAGTAAGTTTTTACAGTTTTATATTTATAACAACAAAGCAAATGGTTTTATGTAAATTTCCAAATAATCGCTGCTTCCGCTTAAGGATTAAACTTATGACCTCTGGCTCACAAGATGCTTTAAACGGATCAAGCTAATTAAAGAGAAGATTTCTCTAGCCGAGAGGTATATATTACTGCTAGTATTCACCACAGGGTTACATACTCTTACACAAAAAATATGTTCAAGAAACATGGAACATATTCATTGGTTTATTTGCTTTTTTGGCGACATTGATTGTGTTTGCAAATCAGATGCCACAGAAAAAGAAAAGATTATTGCATGGAATTACGTATGTTATTATGTAGTCAATGCTAAGTTTGTAAGGGGGAAAAACTTGACCCTGAACATTATTGTTGCAAAAATTAAAAAAAAAAAAAAAAAAGATTTAATTATTTCCATTTTTTACTCAGGAAATTGAGCCTTATTTTAATTAATCTCTAAAATATAATGAACTAATTGACCTCCTGAGTATTATGAAGGGTTAAGGTTTTTCTTAAGGGGTGAATATACTATATTCAGAACGTTAAATGTTCTTAACTGTCATCTTCAAAAAGACAAAAACACATGGATTTGTGATTGAATGACATAGGGATTTGTAATTTTGAGACACAGGGATTTGTGATTTAGTGATTACTAGCTATGATTGGAATAAGATCAAGTCTGTAGCTGTCCATTCATGCGGTGTAGTACATGTTTGTGCCAGTAGCATTATTGATGTTTAAATATCACGACAGCATGTTTATTAAGCCATGTTCATTATGAGAGCGTCCTTAATGTATTCTAATTTCTAACTTAGAGAATAGTTGTAGCTATTGACGTCAAATAGCGAAATGTTCGTCAATAACAGAAACCTGTTTACAGGGCCGAATCAACTCATTTCTGTCGATAGAGCTAATGTGTCGACTACCTGTTAGGAAGAAATAAATCAATTTTCCAGAAATTCAATACATTGTCTTGTGGCTGGGAAATATGAATAACTGGTCTTGAAGAGCTATTAATTATCATGTACTGGTAGCTTTCTAACAGACTGTATGCTTTTCAGCGTTCCTAAATAATATACTGGTGATTTTACAGCATATATATTGGAATCACTATATATATATCTTATATGATACTATACTGTTCCTGTAGACATTTGGAGACAAGTCACATTGATATCAACTTAAAATACATGTAACTCCATTAAAATAACAGATCTATCGCAGATATAAGCACAATGTTTAATGCACTCTCAGACTGAATTATCTCTTTCGTCTCATTGCAGGTGACCTATTCTAATCGCCTTTTGTCCGTCGTCCATCGTCCGTCGTGCAACGATAAACTTTTTACATGTTGGACTTCTTCTCCTAAACTGCGGAAGCAATTTCAATGAAATTTTGCTCAAACGTTTTAAGGCATAAGACCAATCAAAATTGTGAATTAAATGGTCCCCATCCCCCAAGGGGCTGTGGGATGGGCCAAAAGGTGTAAAATTGACTAAAATTTCAAAAATCTTCTTCTCTACTAGTATTTATATGTCTTTTTTTCATTCTATATCTGTACAGCAGGGCCTCTTGTTATAGATAAAACAATTTTGTCAAAAAATGCAGTGATGCTCCACCGCTGACAGAGCATAAATGATACTCATCAATTTGATCAATAATTGGTGTTTAATCGTGTATATTTTATTGACACAAAAACTAATATAAAATAAGGCATTTCGCTTCTGGTATATGCACAATCAGTACTTCATTCCATATAGGACATAGTGCTAAAGGATTTTTTCGGGATGCAATTAATTATTATCTTTAATACTTTTATCTTGAAGTAAAATTAGAAGTTCAAACTTTCCAATAGTTGTCATTGTGTATAGTTAGTAACTTTTGCAACTGAAGAAAAATACTAAATCGTCTGCTCCTGTTTTTGATAGTGAAAATATACCAATTTTCAATGGTGGAGCATCTTTAAACAAGTTTATTTTAACTGTATATATAGTTTTACTAATAGCACTTTTCACGCTGTCTTTGAAGCAGTTATTCATGTACAGCTCTAAACATTTGTTGTAAAAGGGTATATCCGATATTAAATCACTGAATTGCGTTATAATGTCAATCCATGCTTATAAATAATGATTTACATTTTTACACATTTTCACTAATATTTGACTGCGCTAAAATAATTAGTGGTATGTTTACTGTAATTAATTAAATATAACATCCATATACTTCCTGATTTGTTCTGTTGCTTTATATTGTATATTTCTAATTCTAGTCTACTGCTGATTCTAACAACGATTAATAATTCTTAGGGAGGCATGCAGTGTGCTGCACTACATTGTTTCATTTTGTGTGCGATACAGGTTAGGTTACTCCCTGTTGCGGAGATGTCATTGACAAAACTCCTGAGGGATATTAGAGTTTAATAGACCGGTGTTGTATGGTCTCGTGTAACAACAGACTTAATTATTAAGGGTGAGATGAGCTGTATAACATTCTGTCAGGTGATTAGTATCATTCGGAGGTGTTGTTCCGCGAGTTCGTGACACGAGGTCGGCAACAAAAGATTTCAAATGATTAATGACTGTTGTTTTGTGGTATGTTTACTACAGATAAATATTTCAGTCGTTGGTCGCATTGTACAAGTGGTTGTTATGTAAGGGTTTATTATATAGTAATTTAACATTGGAGACCACAAAGAAACGGTCATTATAGACAGGTAATCAGTATACACAGGTGGTCACTATGGCAGGTTTAACCACAGGGGTTTGTATTAATAAACTTAATGAAAATATAATATTGATCTCAAACATATTTATATTGATTTCTGGATTATTGTTATTTTCATTCAGTTTATCTTTACAAACCCCTGTGATCAAACTGTATTGTTATTGTCTATTTGTTTATCATTAATGAGTTTGATAAAGTTTTTCTCCTTATTAGGAAAATTATGATATTTTTGAAAAATTAAGAGTTGGTTTTCCTGTGCAGAATTCTGAAGTTAATGTTCTAGATATTTATTTCAACATAAGGTGTTCATGTAATTTCCTGGTGTGAAGTGTGTTAGATAATCGGTAATTACACCATTATGAATGTCAAATTGAATCCATGTCAGTTACTAGTTAATTTCAACTTGGACACAATGAAATAAATTATTGCTTTATTGAAGAAGCCCACAACTGCTATAATTATCTTCCTGCTGTTATTATGTATTCAATTTCGAAATCACATAGTTATCTGCCCTTGTGGGTAGTAATATTGATTGTGACGTCATGTGTTAACAAGTGAAACACCGTTCTTTACAGGGCAAGCTATGTTGGATGAGGATGAAGGGTTTGGGATAGGGACATAAATTGGCCGCCTGAATGAGGGGTGGTGGGTAGGGGGTGGGGATGGGGATATAAGTAGGCCTTCTGACAGTTCTAGTTACTATCTCATTCCATTTGCTTACTCTGCAAGGAATGGATGACTGGATATTATTTGACATGCATTATGTATTTTAGTCTACACACTTGAAGTATAGCTGAGACACGCCCCTACATTTAAGGGTTTGCTTTGCTGCAGTACATAGGGCGTATTTGTTTAAGGTATTAGGGGACAGTCTACATGATGCATTGAAATTTTGTTTGAAGAATGATATCCTTCAACGAATGATATATGGTATGGTAATGAGTGGCTTGTTTACAACAGCTAAGCTAGATATCAAAAGACTTTCATATTTCATCATTTAAATGACTAATGTATGGTTTTTCATTGATTTTTAAAACTAAGTGTTAGAAAGTACATTAAATTGTTGTATTTGAAATATTTAATTAGAACATCCCTGATTCAGTTGTAATGAAAGTTTTTTAATTTTACCGTTTTAAGTGCCATGGTAACCATAAAGATATGCAAATGCACCAAATAAGGCACAAACCATACATAGTCCTTATCTTGCTTTTAAATTTCATGAAATGTCATTATAGTCAAATTATATTGATATGGTCTGAAAGGTATACATTCTTTTTAAATCATTGGAACAAACAGAACACCAATATTTCAAGTTAGGTTCCATATTAAAAATATGAATTAAATTATAAATTAAATTACCGGTAATTTGAAAGAAAATCTTTATATTGAGTTTCAGTTGTGAATATAAGAAATTCATATACCTTCATGGGTGGAACTGTATGAACACAGATAATCAATCAAGCATTTTAGTTAGAATAGATGCAGCAATTATCAATATTGATATATACACAGTACACTCAATCCAAGTTCATGACTGTAGGTGTATTATGGCACCTGAATGCAGCTTCTGTTTAGCATAGAAACTTTTGTCATGTAAAGTTTTCATTTCTTTAAAATATGTCTGCATACAAGCTTATTAAGAATACCTCTATGTTCTATCGACATGTTCATTTTCAGTATATAATTTGACCAGGTGGGGGCATTTTGAAAAAAAAGTCTAATTAGGCAGTTCATATAAGTATGCTTCTGAAGGATAGCACTATAATTAATAAACTGATATAAATATTGGAATGGAGACACAATATGAGCTTAACCGCAGTCTTGCATTTAAAATTTGATAATTGATTATAATCAATTATTGATTGGTTTAGAGATACTGATAATTGTAAAAGTTAAATTCAAAGTATTGATTAGATTGTTTTGCATTATCTAACCCATTTTGCACCCCTAAGTTTTCATTATGAACTGTTCCAGTCTAAAAAACGGAAGAGTCTAATGTGTCATCAGGGGTGTATAGAAGTTTAAGTTTATCTTGGCATTAGATATCACTTTGGCTTTATGTAATATAAAATCATATTATAAAACTGAAAAGAATTCGGACCAGGCATAGATAATATAATTAGATTAAAAAGAACAGGTGTCAATATGGTATTACTAATATCGCAGATATCAAGGTTGGAAATATCAAATGAATTTGTGTACCAAAGTTTGGAAGAAAGGCTATATTGTTAAGTTCTTAGCTTCAGAATATTGTGAAGTACTTTGAAGTGATTTGTGTAGCTGGAAAAGTAGAGCGAAGTTTTTTAGAGATTAATGATAGAAATACTAGTTTATATTTGATAATTCAAACTTAAAATGTAGAATGAACAGTTGTCATAATTCAATGTAATCTGCTGAATTAATAGATTATGGGCTCGATCAGTAGTGTCATATTATAAATCTGATTTATATTTGAGAGGTTTTGGTCAAAGAAACCCGTTCATAATTACATATATTGATAAATCAAACTTCTGTATTTTTTATTTCAGATAAAGGAACAAGAATGTCAGCTTCTGTGGCTATTCCGCCGCTACCCCCGGGGACGAAACCCTTAGCCAATCAGGTGGCTGGACACAAGTATGGGGAGGGCAAGACAAAGCTAGGTAAGGTCAAATATTCAATACTATTTCATTAGCTAAATTAGACCACCATACTTGGATGTATTTCACTGAAAAAGACAGTATTAAAGTTTGCCCCTTCACTTATCCCCTCCTCCACCCTGAAGACACTATCAGGCTCTTCTAAATCAAAGACTAGACCAGTCCATTATGATTTCAGGGGTTAAAGCACAAAAAGAGGCAAAGATTGAACATAAAATAACAGATTCCATAAAACCAGTCAAACCTGTCTATAAAGACTACAAGTGAAAGGACAAGGGAAAATTGGTCACTATAGCCAAGTGGCTTTTTATACACAGGTCATATTGTGTTATAAATGACCATTATATAGATATCTTAAGAAAGTCGTCTTAATAATCAGGTGGTACTCATATAAAGGTAGTCACTAAGGCAGATTTTACTGTAAATCAAGAATTTTTTTTGTATTTTGATTGTTTCTATAATATGATGTAACTGACTCAAACCAATCATGACAAATAAATAAAGGTAAATAAAAATGAATAAATAAATAAATAAATACCAGTAAGTAGATAAATAAATAGATAATTTAACCCCTGTCTTCTCCCCCTCAATGTGGCCGAGTGGTTAAGATGTTCCGACATATATTCACAAGCCCTCCACCTCTGGGATGCGAGTTCAAATCCCATGTGGGGCAGTTGCCAGGTACTGACCGCTGGCCGGTGGTTTTTCTCCGGGTACTCCGGCTTTCCTCCACCAGCATACCTGGCACATCCTTACATGACCCTGGCTGTTAAGAGGAGGTAAAAATAAACAAACCCCTCAATGTTAAAAAAATGTTGAAATTGACTGCTTCTAACATCACTGCAACTGAATCAAACATAACAAATAAATAAATAATAATAAATAGATAAAAATAAATACTGGTAAATAAATGAATATTTTAACCCCCCCCCCCTCCTCTCCCTCAACATTTAAAAACCCTGTAGTAATTATGTCACTGATATGAATCAGTTGTGAATCATATTTACTATGAATACTCGGCTTGTAATGGCCCTGATTGACCTAATAAATGTGATTTATTTAATGATAAAAAACAATACCATCAATGGAATCTCAAAAGGCCTAACACAAGGTTTAATTTATAGTTTTATTGATAATCTGATAGTCTCCCTAGAACTGTAGTATAGTTGTACTTGAATTTGCTATACTTAATATTTGGCCAAGATTTCAGTATTGTTATCTTACGTTTGGAGGAAGGAAGGCAAGTCAGAGCCTACAATTTCTTTAATGATGAAAATATCGAATTGAAAAATTTTATTCTTAATTTGATTTACTTGTTTTCAAATTAGGATTTATGTTCCAGTGTAGTTAGATGTTGGTAAAAGTTTCATAGATATGAAAAATATGCACTCGGTGTAGAATAAAATCTTACAAGTTGCATGAACGTATGAATGATTTAGAAGAGCTCTTTTGATTTAATCTTATCAAGCGTAATCTTTATGATAATGAACATATTGCAGTAATTAACTGTTTAAAGGGTTGAAAACAAAATTATTTTAATATGGTATGTAATTATCCAAGTGACAGTTTACAAAATTTCTGTGTCAATCTAACAGGGTGAAGTAGTTTGGTTCCTGCTTAAGTCTGTAAATAAGTCAATTTAATGTACGGTTGACTTGATTGTGGCACTTATGAGACAATAGGGTATCATTGTCTAGAGTCAAGGCTATTTAAAGTCGACTATAGAGGTGTGTCTCTGCTCTCCAAAACAATTCTACCTGGTTTACCAAATTTATTATGTAATTCATAAGCAGAGTCATTTAATTGAAACAACTGAGCTTTTAAGAAAGATCATTTTCTAGTGATAAAAACCTAGCTATTTGTTAAGGATAAATATATGTGTATGTATTTGATTATTTGGTTTGTTCGGATGAATGTTCTATAACTAGCCATATATATATATATATACCCCACACTGTTAGATTTCTTCTTAAAAATGCCCTACATTTACTACTTTAAGTAATTTGCATCCTACAGACATATGTCTATACGAATCTAGTGTTATATGGAAAACAACCGTTGATATTACTTCCTTAACCCATAGCCATATATGTATATATATATAGTCATTAAAGACATGCTAGCTTTATATATAGATAGAGGAAAGCCAGAGTACCCCGAGAAAAAACAGCATCTTAGTAAATCCCATGCATGGGATTTGAACTCGCGACCCAGAGGTGGTGGGCTTGTGGTAATAATATGTCGGGACATCATAACCACTTGGGATTGTTGCACAAACAATTTATTATTTATTATTATTTAATCAGTTTAATGCCGTTCACCATTGCCTGCGAATGATGTACAGTATGAGCATCAAATATTAGAATAGAAACCATCCTATGAACAATGCTTTTAAAGTTTTGTCTGGGGTATTGAGTGGATTGATTTTGGGATTGTGGTAAGGGTTTTTTCCCAGCAATTTTGCCAAATCTGCCTGAGTGAAATTGTATAATTTTGTCTATCAAAAACAATTTTACCACACTTGAATTGTCTCATTAAAAATTATCATAATGTATATAATTGATCCTTTCAGGAAGTGTTTGAAGACCAACTATAATTATCAAATGGAAATTTTGAGACAGAATTTAAATTCTGGGTATTTTCTATTTGGAGTGGGGTTGGTTATTTGATCCCAGCTAAGTCCAGTTTCACAATCATTCCTTAACTTTAAGGAATTCCTTAACTTAAATTTCCCCTTAGAATTGCATTACTGTTAAGGAAAAAAGTAGCCATCCTTGAAATCTGTAATGCTTTCCTATAGAGAATTTTAAATTAAGGGATTCTTATAATTTAAGGAATCTTCGTGAAACTGGGTCCTAAACTATATCATAGGCATGCTATTTACACCCCTGCTATGAAGTGAGGGAAGATTCCTTACCCTTCAAAGTTCAAAGTCAGAAATTTGTTTAAAAAAACAACAACCAAAAAACAGTTAAAGCAGGAAGCTTGCTAATTGTAAGTAAGAAAGGCATGAATCGGTTCTTAGTCTTGGTCGAGTTCTACACCATCTTATCTGTCGGAATTACAAGTTTCATTACTGACGTATTCAAGTTACTAGCTGACATGTAATTGGCTTTCTGTGTGGGAGCAGGTTTTATATTATCTGGTCATGCCAGGAAGGTATGATTAATGTATTTGTCAGAAAATCATCATTTCATCACAGGTTATACCTATATGCAGAAATTGCACGAGATGAGGAATTAATGAGTTTGACGTCTGTAGTGGCCGGATATTGACCTCAAGGTACTTTTGGAGTTCAAATGGAATACAAAATTTGATAGAAAATTGCTTGTGGTATAATGATAGTGTATGCCTCTGTCTTGATCATAATTATGGCCCCAGGCGAATGAAAAGTCGCTCAAGACAGACTTTTAATGCGTAATACGTAGGGGGTCTCAAGTAAGGTCACAAAAGACAGGGAGTCGCTACATACAAGGGGTCGCTCACACAGTCTCGACTGTATACCTGTACTAATAGTACAGGAAGAAATGTAAGCTCATTAAAGACTGTTTTTGTTCATTATATATATTAATACATCATCTCTATATGGTATAATGGATTTCTAAAACTTCCTTTGTAATCAATATACCTTCGTAGTCACGTATGTTTTATCAGCGTATTAAGATCCAATGACATGCAGTCAAAGAAAAATGTATTGATAATCTATAATTAGACTAGACGTACTTGTATATAATTGATGCTAATTAGTGAAACGTGATTCACAGAAGTTTATTAAAAGAAATATTTAGAAACGATTTTTGTAGATAAGGCATATAATTCAGGACTTACTTTTCTCTAAAATTTCACAAGGAACTGGACATTCTATTCTTTGATTTAGAAGAGTCTAAATGTGTTTACTGGGGTGACTGAGCTAAGTAAATGCCACTTCCTTGTACATTATGTTTTCAATTATGGGAAAGACTTATCCTATTCATTTAGCTTTTATGTTCGCAAAAAGATATGAAAGGATTTCCAGGAGGTCAACTCGAGGTTGTCAGTCGGTGAGCAGTTAACTGAGGTGAATTTGGAGAACGCTATTTTCAAGTATGGCGGAATGACAATAAAAGTAGGTTACATTAGAGGCATAAGCATAAGCGTTACAGAATACCTGTTGATTATCGGGAGAAGGTCAAGTATTGTTGTCATTATTTTACTGTCAATAGTAAATTATGACATCTTATTATTTCACATATCTTTACAATTACCATGATTATTACCCACGCCTTACAGTGCTATCTAATGTTCTTTTGAAAATTCTTCATTCATGTCTATGTTAAATTGTGAAGCTTTTTAAAAAACCTTAATTCTTCTACATAGATATTATGCTTTCAACAGTTTTCAGGGCCATGTTTGCATATCAGACAGACTGTTGTCTATTATATTTCACTTCTTTGTTAATTTCAACATAGTAAGTATCCCTGCAAATACATGAATTTGTGATCAAGAGCTGTTAGGTAATTATATACCCCCACCCTCAACAATGAGTTGAGGGGGAATTATACTGGATTTAGGTTGTCTATCAATGATAAACCAACTACTATTCCTAATGTACTGGAGGGATTTTAACGAAACCTTAAGCTACTCCTATTAGAAATGCCAGAGGAATTACAATGAAACATGATGAAATTTTCCTTGTATAATGTAGTATGTGTAATCTAGATGAACAAAATGATTCATTTTGATAGCATGCACAATTGTATACTTATAGGCTAATCGAATGAAAGTATACGCAGCAGAGAAAAGTTCACTTCTTAAAGATTGTGCCATTGATTTTCCATGACTTGTGTAGTGTAATAAGCCATTCATGGGTACTTTATGTGACAAAAGGTGCAGCGCAGGGTGGGAAAGGTGAATCATTATACAAACAGACCCCGTTATCAGCTGACAATCAAAATGCGCCGCTAAAAATTACACAGTAGGTTTTGCTTGGCTGTACAGGTAAATGTAAAATACTTACCATTTTAGAGTTAAACCTGCCGTTTGACTTTGACAAAATGTCTCAATATATTACCACAAGCCTTTCACCGCTGCGTCATGAGTTCGAAACCCATGTGGGGCATTCGGCAGAATACTGACTGCTGGTTGGTGGTTTTTCTTTGAATACTCTGGCTTTCCTCCACCAACAAACCTGGCATGTTCTTACAGGAACCAGGCTGTTATAATAGGACATTAAACTAATAAAACCTAAACTTTAGTGACCACCTCTGTATAAAACTCACCGTTGTAAAGGTCATACCATTAGTCTGAGACTACTATTGACGAATCTTCTTCAACTACTGGTTGTACCGGTGAAGCATGGTATTTTGAATCAAGGTATATTGACCCATAATGGTATTTTGACCACAGGGTCATTCTACCATGGGGGTCAAAATACTATACTATACCGGTATGGCTGCTCGGATGGTTCCTGCATTATAGCATGATGGGCTCATTTTGAAGAGTGTTGTTTCTAGTCTGTATTCAGACGTGATTTGAAAAGAGTTCAGGGTCTTTGTAGTTACAACTATTGCCGATAATTTGTTCCAGATGTATGTGACAGGGTTTGAGAAGGAGTTTTCACGAAGCTGTGTTCTGAACCCCTTTTTGTATTGTTTACTATTGTGCTCTCAAGTAGTTTGGTCGTTTTGACCTAACATGATAGTGATAGAGTTTATCTGGTGTCATGGCAACTGATCCATTACAGATCTTGTATATATTTATCATGTTAGCTCTATCATGTCTATACTCCAAAGATGATAAACCGAGGCTTTTGAGACGTTCTTCATATGTCTTATCTCTTAGTTCAGGGACTAAACTTGTGGCGCGGCATTTGATGTTTTCGAGGGTTATTGTACTCTGTCTTTCTTGAACATTGGAAACCAGACTGTTGCACAGGACCACCTGCTTAATAAGACCACTTTTCTGGGATCTCTGGGAATTACCAATTTCAACACAATTTGACCTCTGCATAGAGACCACCTGGCTAATAAAACCATTTTGTCCTCTGTCCCTTGGATGTCTTTTAGCTTATTGACAACCTCTGTATAAAGACCACCTGCTTAAAAAGACTACTTTTATAGGACCCCAATTACCAATTTCAACACAATTTGAACTCTGTATAAAGACCGCCTGGCTAATAAGACCATTTTGTCCTCTTGTCCCTTGAATGCTTTATAGCTTAGAGACCACCTCTGTATAAAGACCACTTTATAAACATAAAGACTGCTTTACTCACAGATGGTACCAAATGTTCAATTTCAACACAATTTGACCTGTGTATCAGGACCATTCTGTTATTAAGACCTTTCTTTCTTTGTCTCTCGAGTAGTCTTTATAGACAGGTTTAACTACCATTGAATTAACTTAAATTAACACAGGTTGATTCCCTAGAGTCCAGATTTCAAATCGAATGTTCCAACAACGGAGATCGAATACTTTGGCTTAATTTTAACACTTAGATGTGACTTTAAAAGTTTGACACAGGTTTTAGATTGTATAATAAATTCACGGCCGAGGAAAGATGGAATATTTTTTAAATCATAGGTATGATTTTGAAGTTCTAAATGTACATATCAATTTAATGACAATCATCTTATATGATTATATTGTAATTAAATTAATCAGAAATTTCGTGCTGAAATTTAAATGGCATTAATTGCAATTTCTGTATGTTGCTTTATATTAAGCTATTATATAATTGCGAATGTGCAATTTTATCTCTATGCTAAATTGTTAAAAAGCAATGTTGCGTGAAAATTTGATTGATAATACATACGTAAATTGTGAGAATTCACAGACTGATCCCATATGTGTTGATGAAATAATACAGACATAATTTAAGAATTAAAGTACAGGTCAAATTAAACATCCATTTGAATCTTATTATATGGCCCTACATTAACTTTAATTTAATGGAAATAAAATTTCTTTGGTGCTAGTCAAGTGTTAACCTGATTCACCCCTGAAGATGTATTTGGACTCATTTTAAGACTTAAGATCAAGGACAGGAACAGTCCATTATTAAATTCCGGGGGTGAAATTCATTCCGAAGGATGACATGATATTTTACCATTAACATGTTTGACACAATAAGCGCAGAGGGTGCTTCAAACATTGAAAAAATAAGGGGGCATTTGATTAGAAAACATGGCACAAAGGAAGCCATAATTAATTCGCAAAAGAAATTAAATATATACATTCAATGTAAGGTTTTCATATTTTCAGTCTGCATTTAATTCGAGATCAGTGAAACTTAGGCTTTATAAATGAAGGTTTTCGCTTATTGGAATAGGGACGCTTATTGGGATAAGGATGCCTATTTGTCAAATATTAAGAATCCCTGATTATCAATCCAAAATGTTTTTAACTATATAATATGAAGCAACAATTAGGTTTGCCTGCAATGACTGTGGATGGTATACCTAAAGCCTTGCTGACATTGTTACCTTCAAGCGGAAGGTTTTTCACAGATCACTTAAATTGTTATAGGGAATCAATATTAGCTGCCTTTATTATACACTATATCAAACTAGGAACTACTTCACATAAAAAACTGGTATAAACCAACTTAATTATGATTCTGTTCTTACGTTCCTGTTAGTATAGCTCTGTGCCTTATAGAAAGTTAGCATGAATAGATTCTTCAGCTATAGCTCCAAGTCTTAATGTATTCGTCCGAGCAGAAAGGTTTCTGATCGTTTATATTGATTTCACATAAGGTAATTTGCCTGATGTGGTAAATTTGAATCCATGACCTATATGTGTTCCTTGGTGTGCTGTGTCATATATATTTGGATGTTTGATCAATTCTTGTTTAGCTATGGGTTTAATTCATACCTGGGGTACAATATTTGTATACGGCTTTATAACAGTGTATGTGTTGTCCAAATATGAGGTACATATCCTATCAATATCGGGTCATAAATAAGTTTCAGCTTGTCTGACTCATTGTAGTGTTATCTATTAATAGAGCAGTTCAGATGATTTACATAATCCATTTATTAAATTACTAGACTCATTATAAATATGTAGAGGTGTAATACTTCACAGATGCATCAATGTATTACATGGCTTGGTGGTGCATCGATGCAACGTGTGCAATTTAGTATCAATACCTAAAAACAAAAATTGAGCACTTGATTATCTCTCTTGGTCAACGTCAGACGAACGTTGGTTAGTAACAAAATGGCGGAATCCCATGAGGAGCAAAACACTAAACTTGTGTCAGCGCCTGTTGCTTATAAGGCCGCTTGCTGGTCTTATTTCAAGTTATCTAGTAATGGAACATGAGATATGAATAAAAGTAGCATCTTTTGTTATGAGTGGAAGCAAAAGTAAAAATATTCCATTAATACAATCAAACTAACAACACATTTACAACGACAAAATTCGAAGTGTCTATCAAAATATTGTGATACGTTTCGTATGGTCACATACCTCGTGATACACACAGTATATCATTTATTAATGTCATTGTATATATTTCAAAAGATGAATGAGAATGGACTAAAAGAGGTGTAGACTGATCTCGTATCCATTTGATGTGTATAATATCAATAAAATCCTGTTGAAATTGAAAACTATAATCATCTTATAATTGGTAGAGCATCTGACTAGTGTTCAGAGGTTCTGAGTTTGAGTTCAGATCTGGTCGCTACATTTCCCTTCTCCTGTTACATATATACTTTTCTGAAACTGATTTTATGAAAACGTAAGCAAAACAAGTTAATTTCTAGTTTCTATTCTTAGATGATTTTTCCTCTTTCTTAATTTGCACTAGCATCATTAGTTATTGTGACATTAACAAGGTTACTAAAAAGTGTCATTAACTCATTGACCCCTGTATACACATTTGGACTCTTCTGTTACAAAGGTTGGAACAGTTCATTATGAATTTTCGGGGGTTATTGAGTTAACTTATTCGTACAGTTATTGTAATATCCATACTGTAACATCTGTTTTAAGTGATCATCTCTGTATATAAGCACTCGTAACCTTCTCGAAAGGAACAAAAATGGGTTCAAAATGGTGAATATCAACTCAAGTTTCCTCATAAAGACTGAATTGCTATAAAATTCATTTCTTCTTTGTCGCTTATGGGTGGACTATCACTTTATAAACAGGTTTGACTGTACACAGAACTGGAACATATTACAATCAAATGGCGATTCATGGCTTTATTTCACAGTCCAACTCTCTTGTCAAAAAAAAAAGCAGATAACAATTTCATAAACAGTAATTCAAGGCTACATTCAGACATTGGATACTATTTAACATTGTTAATATATATATACTTTAGGCTACATAAATTTATATATGATTATATACATATATGATTCAGCCTTTTCCATTGTTATTGTTTAAAAACATCATTTGAAAAAAAAAAGACCAATGGCTAATGCAGCTACCCCTCTTATCAGCTGCATTGTACAACATCATGTTGTGAGGTACAGGTGTAAAATTTTGCAGCCGCAAATTTTGGAGATTTTCTGTTTGAGCTTATTCACTGGAGTTTATTTTTCATGAATCATCTTAATATAGCCTTTGAAATTGTCAATCATACGATAGGCAATAATATGTAAACCATGATTTCAATTTGATCAGTTTTGTGAGGAATTAAGTTTTGAGAATTCGGATGAATCTGTGAATTTAGCAAAATTAAAAACTCTGCGAATATTAGCAAGTGTGCAGTAATGGACCAAACTTTATCATGCTTTAGGTGAACAAAAAGAAAAACTCCAGAAGGAGAAATTCTTAAGAACCAACGTCCTGCTATAAGTTCATGTGTGTTGTGGTTCATCTTCTGGTCGTCAGGAGGATCCTAATGAATACAGAGCGTTTCACAGTACAGTTGATAGCGTCATGTTTTCTATGTTACAGGTTGTCTACAACATGAAGATGGGACAGTCCTCAAGCCGGTCCAGGGTCCGCCTCGTGGCCAGAGAGAGATGGACTTCTATACTACTGCCTTCGATGAGAACTGCTCTAACAAAACCTTAATTAACCTACGACAGTTCGTCCCCAAATTCTCTGGCATAGTGCAGTGTTCTGACAATCCAAATGGTAGGTCTAATGTGGAAACAATTTGTTGTGTCTAGAGAGATCTTAATTCTTGTCTTTCTGAAAGCTCTTCTTTCCATCATGCACATAGCTTTCTTTAATGGCTACTGAATTTGATGATTTTCATTTCAAAACAATTTTGTAAAGATTAAAATTTACATATTGAAAAATTGAATGGAAATTCCTATCAATAAATATGCTGTAAACAGGTAATTTGCAGAAATAAACTTTCGATATCTATGTGTAATGCAAAATTCATGAATATAAATTGCTCGCAAAAGTGAGTTGGTGTATGAGTACCATGTTGAGCTCGTAATTAGAAAAAGATTTACATTATTTATTGATTTAAACATATTTTACCTACAAATGGGATAAGACTCAAATTGTAATCCTAGGATATGTTTTCTCTGGTATCTATTAAGGTTTATATCATGGATATGAAACAAGACAAGAGACACATACAGTTTAAAGAAGATTTTGTGCAACTACATATTAACTTTAAGACCACTTAAGATATTTTCTGATCTATGATGTGAGATATTTTCTGACCTAATGACGAGAGATATTAGATATTTTCTGACCTTATGAAGTGAGATATTTTCTGACCTTACTAAGTGAGATATTTTCTGGCCTTATGAAGGGATACATTTTCTGGCCTTATAAAGTAAGATATTTTCTGGCTCTATGAAGGGAGACATTTTCTGACCTTATGAATTGAGATATATTTTCTGACTTTATGAAGTAAGACATTTTCTGGCTTTATAAGTGAGTTAGGGTGGAGTGTTGTAAACCTGCGATGTTGTCTGCCCTAAAGGAACAGTATAGTGTCCAGTCTTTGTAGTGTAGTTGTGAAAGCCACAGAATTCCCCCAGGTGATCACGCTCCTGTCACCGTTCTGTTTAACTTTTCACCTCTGCAGTTTAGTCACTCTAGTTAATCACAGGGGTGGGACATGACAGGCTCTTTGTGTTGTTTTTTCCGCCTTGCAGACATTGCGGATCTGTTTGTATGTAAACATGACATAAAATACGCAGCTTCACTTCATGTCCTCATTAACGTTTACAATCATAATACAAAATGTACCTTAAAGATGCTCCACCACCGACTGAGCATAAACGATACTCATCATCTGAACATTAAGTGATGTGTAATCATGTATATATATTAACACAAAATTACATATAAAATGATTTATTTTGCTTTTGTTACATGCACAATCAGTACTTCATTCCATATAGGGCACAGCTGCCATGGATTATTTTCGGGACGCAATGAATTATTTTTAATATCTGTATCTTGAATTAGGAAGAGAAGCTCAAACTTTTCAATGGTAGTTATGATGTAAAGTATGTAACTTTTGTAACTGAAGAAAATATTCATTCATCTGCTCCTGTTTTTGATAGAGAAAAAATACCATTCATCTGCGATGTAGCATCATTAAATGAATTTGATTTTCAGCATTCCGGGGTGAATATCATAGCCACTTAACTGTGCTAGCCAGGAAATCCATTGTGAAATTATGACAGAAACAATAAATCAATATTTTTGTAAGCAAAAGCTTGAAAAAATGAAATCTTGTTTAATAAAACTTCATGATTGAAATGAATACAATACAATTAAATATCATGTGACTTATTTTCTAGTGAGTTACCTGAAGTTAGAGAATCTGATGCATCGCCTCAGTAAGCCGAGCGTCCTTGACATCAAGATGGGACAAAGAACATACGATCCAGAGGCACCTCCGGAAAAAATCGCCCTAGAAGTTGCAAAGTTTCCTCCAGTTATGAAACTGGGATATCAACTCTCAGGCATGCAGGTAGGAAGCTTGAACTTGTGTTAGAGAAGTAAAAGAAATTAAATTTTGAAAAGGTAATCCAAGCATTTTGTTTTTGTCTATTACAGAGTTGTCTGCCATTGTAGGTTGGTTGTTGTGTTAAATGTTTGTGAGTATAATGTTAGATTTTCAGAAACATTAGTACTGTGGTACATGATATATTTTAAAAGGTGTATTTTGTGCCTTTCGTCCATGGTCTGTGGTCTGTCCGCCCATCCTTCCGTCCGTTAACAATTCTATTTACCGCTATTTCTCAGGATATACTGAAGGGATCATTCTCAAATTTCACATGTAGGTTTCCCTAAGGCCCTAGTTGTGCATATTGCATTTTGGGTTCAATCCCTCAACAAGATAGCCGACAGGCCACAATCCTGGATTTTGATACCAGTTTGTTACCCCTATTTCTCAGAAGGAGTTATTTTTATCAAATATTTTACTGTAGGTTTTCTAGGGCCCCTAAGTTCTGCCTATTGCATTTTGGGACCGATCAGTCAACAAGATGGCTGACCGGCCAACATCTTTTTTAGTTTAAAAATGCATAGAAAAGAAGTTTAATTTAAAAAGCAGAGAAAAGAAGTTTAAGTTTGAATAGCAGAGAAAAGATCCCTCTTTCATTTGTCAGACATAGATCATTCTTTGGTGGGTGCCAAAATCTCTCTGGGATTTCTTGTATGTAAATGAGCTCAGATGTGAATAAGTCACATGTAGTCTTACTGATTTAGATTCATTTATAAAGCTTTAGATTAAAAGCCCATATCTGAGCAAAAAAAAAAAAAATTGATAAAAAATGAAATTTACCAAACATATGGAACATCAATGGGCACGATTTATTATGTGATTGACATTTCCTCTTGGAGAATCTGTTTACTTAGTATTGTAATTTCTTTCTGGTTTATTGTCTAGTAGAAAATACAAACCCAGAGGTAGAGGATTTTTAATACATTTCTGTATGTGATATGTCAATCATGTTTTATTTTCAAAACAAAAAGCAAAACTATAACTGGTGCAACTTGACTGTTTTATAAATAAAGTAACTTAGTAACAAAAAGAATTCTTGACAAATTGATAATTGGAACATCTAGATAAAATGAGCAATGATGATTATACAAAGAATGATCTATTTACCTGGGTATATTTATATACTTATCTTTGCATTTCAGGTGTTTGACCCAGTATTAAATAAGACTGTAAAGTATGACAAATACTACTGTAAGAAGCTGTTTGAGGACACCATGGTTACACAGGGTAAGTGTCAAGGTCACATTGAGGTAACTGCAAAGTTCAAGGTCACAGTTGCTGTTGATCAAGGTCTTGATTGGCCAAGGTCATGATATTTTATCCAAAATATTACTGCTGTTGAGATACACATTTTATTATAATTCGAAACCAAATTAATTTGTTTGAATTTAGTTTAGTTTGAAGAGACTTTTGAATAAGTTTTATTTTGTATTCATGCAGACTTGACCTAAATATGCAAGAGGCCATGATATAGCGTTTACACATCCCTGTTACACTCTGTATCAGATCTCAGGTGACTACCAAGGCTCATGGGCCTCTTGGTTTTATAGCCATCACAATTTTTGATTTCCAATCTTTCTTAGAAATCTCTAAAGGAACCTTTAATTCGGTCCCTTTGTGCATTTTGTATTTTAGGGCCAATCAGAAAATAAATAAGGGGGTTTTGAGATCCCAAAATGATGTGAGTAAAGAACAATTTATGGATTGTGACATCATATTTTGATGTGATTTTTGTGACGTCAGAATCACCGGAAGGTGGGACTAATTGACTGTAAATTGTACTTTACCCACGTCGTTTTGGGATCTTGAACCAACCACCGACCCTTCCTGTATTCTTAGTACATCTTCATACACTATATAACAATATCATTTATTTTCAGGGCTAGGCAAGTTTTTCTTGATTGACAAGGGAATGAGAAAGGATGTTCTGAAAGTAGTCGTGGAAAAGCTTAAAGGACTCGAAACCTGGTTTTTAGAACAACGGATTTATGCGTTTTATGCGAGCTCAATTCTGATAGTGTATGAAGGCGAGGTCCGACACAAACCAGACAGCACTACCAGTGTCAAAGCTGACCAAACAAGTTTGGAGAAAAACAGAGAAAACACTCTCAGATCGAACTCTCCTCTCACGGAAAATGAAGCTGAAGATACTACCAAATCTATAGACTCTTTGCACATAGTGAACGGAGATATAGGTGCCAAAATTCCTTTAAAACGAAACGAGGACAGTGAAAATCCTTTGGTAGAGATAAGAATGATAGATTTCACTCACGTCTTTCCCTCGCAAGAAGAGGACAGTAATTACTTGTTTGGTTTACAAAACTTAATTAAACATTTCCAGTGTCTATTGGATATGCCATCTTGAGGTTGGATTCTGCACATTCCAATAGTGTTCAAGAATGGATAACTCTTCTGTGATTATTAAGTGGTAGAATCCATTATGTGATTATTTAAATATTTATAAATTAGAATCATTTTATTCTTCTATCATTTTTTTAATTTATTTTGTTATCATAATTCTTGAAATATGAAAAATAAATACAGTCAAACCAGTTTTAAAAACTATACATGTATCACCAAGTGGTCTTGGTATACAGGTCAAATGGTGTTGAAATTTGCTAACCTGAACTCATTTACTCCTGAAACTTCACAATGGACTGGTATAGTCTTTGATTGAGAAGAGTCTAAATTTATCTTCAGGGGTGAATGGGACATCCCTGAAATTTCACAATGGACAAATGTAATCTTTGATTTAGAAGAGTCTAAATGCGTCATCAGGGGTGAATGATGTATAAAATGGTCCTATGATGCAGGTGATCTTTATGTAGAGGTGACGGTCAAGACAGGTTTGACTGTACAAGACTTCATCAGTAAACTAATTAGGTGTAATATGACTTTCTTCAAATCTGATCTCTGCTGGATTTTTAGCTTTAAATTACCGTAGTCGTATCATTTGTTTTCGTTTAAATAATTAACGTTTTTGTATCATTTTACATATTGATTATCGGTCCAAATTCGGATGATTGTCTGAAATACACAATTACCAAGATTTAAAATTGGATTCAAAAAACCATTGTCGTACGCAGTGTATGGTTTTTTTTTAAGTCACTTTGGTCAATTTGAGGAATTTCACAAATGAGAAATGTGCAAACAAATGAAGTTATTACCATTTCGATAAGAGAAGGGCAAAACTTTGAATTACCAGCACAAATTCTTCATTGAATTAATTGGAAGGAAAATGATTCTATATTCATTTCTGAAATAGTCATTACTTTCAATGATAAGAATTCCAATGACAATTAGTCAGAGTATATGACACAATAAAACAGAGAGCTTTAAGGATAATTATGAACGAATCTACAAATAACTTTTCATATGTTGATTGGACTACTCATTTGTTAATTGTTTTATAGCTGTTACGACACACAGCTTGTATGTAATGTTATATGTGTATGTTTATATATGGTGTAGGTACATACCATATTCAAATAATTATCGCCCAGGACGCTTAAAAAATTGTAACAAAAGGGGACGCTTATTTGGGATTTAGTTGTGGACGAAAAACCTCTTAAAAGTCAGCCATTCTTAACTCTTTCTGAATTCATTAATGTGTCACAGTAAAAATAGCCTTCTTTCCTTCAAGAGAAGGGAGTGGTACTTTTAGGGAAAGGGATGATTAAAGGGGGGGGGGGGGGGGGGGCGCTAAGTACGGCAAATATGGTAAAGGTCAGGAAAACTATTTTTAGTTACATTTTTTTTTTCAGTTTGTGTTTTGAGTAATGGCACCTTGTAGTTATGTATTTTGTACTGTAGAATTGTGTTGAGACGGAAGTCTCTTTTTATGTCTAATTTACAAAAATATATGTATTTCATTTGCTCAAATAGTAAAATAGATATTAATTCCATTATTTGACTTAAAGAAATTAATATAAGATATAAGTGTACATTTTGTAATAGTAATTTGTTCACCTCTGAAATTTTATTATGAGATGTACCATGCATAGAACTTGAATAGTTCAAATGTGTGTTCAGGGTTGAATGAGAGTCGTAATATCAAGAAAAAGACTATCCCCAACTTAGATCTTTTGTATTGGGAAGATACCAGAAGGCTGAAGATTATGTAATTTGTAAGCAATCCAAATGAGGATTTCATACTAAATGTACATTAAGAACCTTTATTATTACAATATATTGTCATGGATTTATTTTTGATATTATAGGTATAAGGTAATACCATGTAAGTAAAAGCATTTTTCTGTCAATTTTAGTAGAATTGAAATTTCTTGGAAATTTTATAAGGATTTTGCTCTCTTGTTTTTCTCATTTATTTAGACAAGTGTTTTGTGAAACATAGACAATATCATTCCCCATATATATATACCTAGCTGTTTCATTGCGAAACGAAGATAATTTTGTGAAAATAGCATTATATAAACTTAATGCTGTTTGCTTCATATATTTTTTAAACATTTAATATGTTATATTACTTCAAACTTTGAAGTGCATTTGTTTAACCAAAATTGTAGTCTTTCTAAAAGTATTTTTGCAATGAAAATATAATCGGTGCACCAATTTGATATTGAATTGCAAAATTAAATATGCAGTTTGCCAAAATAATTTAATATCATAGCTCTTGGAGCACATTACAATGGATAAAAGGCAATTTAATAATTCAAACAATCTAAGCTTTGATTTTGATGTTTGTTGGACATGACAGACTGCAATCGGGCATTATGTTGACTGTATTTGTAAATTTATTGATTACAGTAGAATACTGTAAATATACCTAAAAGATTTCTTTTGTACAAATATCACTTCAAAATCTAATAGGATTATTGTTAGTAATCATATAAATCAGTGTCTGTATAGAAAGGGGTTAAAAGACTTTTGTACAAATATCACTTAAAGATATGCTCCACCACTGACAAATGGTATTTTTTCTCTATCAAAAACAGTAGCAGACAAATTAGTATTTTTCTTCATTTACAAAAGTTACTTTACACCATTACCACCATTGAAAAGTTTGAGATTCTTATTTTATTTCAAGATAAAAATATCAAAGATAATGAATTGTGTCCTGAAAAAAAAAATCCACAGCACTATGCCCTATATGGAATGAAGAACTGATTGTGCATGCACTTAAATTAAAATAATTTATGTTATATTATTTTTTGAGTTAATTAGACATATACACGACTATTTAAATACCAAATATTGTTCAAATGATGAGTATGGTTTATACTCTGTCGGTGGTGGAGCATCTTTAAAACAATGTTAGAATTATTGTTAGTTAACCATATAAATGTCTCCATACAGACAGGGGTTGTGACAGGCCTATTGGGACTTTTCTCAAAAGGGAAAGGGAACAACTTTTTTATTTGTCAGGGCCTGGGTATCGAGGTCCATATTAGGTATATTGATGAAGAGATCTTATTCTGTCTTTGTAACAGAGTTATCTGCCCTTGCAGAAAGGTGTCGACTGTGATGTTATTACTTTTTGAGTGAAAAATGGTCACTGAAAATATGAAGTTGAACTTGTAAACACATGACAATACAATTAATGCCCCAATGTTTCTACAAGGGGAGATAACTCAATACTAAACAGAAGACTTGTCTAAATCAAACTTATTTAAAAAAAAAATTAAAATTTAATTTAATTAAAGTAATTTAACTGAGAGATGCACGAAAGATCATCCTATTCCATAACCGTAGCTTACCCATCGTTGGAAACTAATAAGTCACCACTCTATCACAAACAATAGACCTGTGACTTGTGGGTTTCCGACGTTGTAGCTTATCATAATTACCTATCATCTTCTCATAGCCACAAATTTTTAATTTGTGGTCAATTTCATTGTATGATATTGCAGCTTTGACGCTTTTGCAAATGTTTAAAGAAAAAGAAAATACTAGAAAATCTTTTCCCCCCTAAAATTGTAAAAAAAACTTACTAAAATACTGCATGAATAGTTATACATTATAATATGTAGATAATGTTTTTGAAAAAAAAAATCATTTGTTCCAGTTAATAATTGTCTGTACTGCAGATTCGGATCAGCCCTGAGTCATTGGTATAACAAAAATTTACTGTGCTTACTTGTACTGTATGGTAGTTGACCTTTGGGAGTTATGTGTGAATGAATGACGTTTTCTGCTGATGATCGGGAGATCAAGAAGATGTTGTATCATGAATAGATATATACTGTGTATAAATTTTGGATATTCATAATGAAAACTGCTGTTTAATTACTCTCTCTGTTATATGGCTGTGTTGAGTTTACTTTCATTTCGGAAAGAAATGTGGAAAATTAATATGTTCAAAATAGTTATTTTACATTCATACTTGAGGATATTTTGCGCATTTTAACAGATCTACCTTGAAGTTTTAACAATTTTCAAGGTATGTGGTTGTATAATGGTTTAATAGACTTATACCTTATGAAATCCTTTGTAGAATTATCAAAGAGATGATATTTTGTACCGTATAAATTCTTTGTAAATATTTGTGAGATTATTTTTAATACAATGATATACATATACTGCTCTATTTATATTTACCAGGTACTGTCCATCTGTGTTCTTGTGGCTACTCGGCTAAATCTGATATCATCGGTATCACCATTAAATAGGACAATAATACATTGCTTTGTGTTGTTATCTGTATAAACTAGAAGAATATACTTTCGGCCGGCTACAAAATAGTGCCTGTGTCCCAGTGGAGCACTGCCTCGGAAAATCACACGGCCACAATTTTCTATATCCTTTTTTGTAGGGTTCCAATTATTTTATGGGTATACATGCATTAACACATAGCTACCATTCTTAATATCTACAGTACCACTCAAAAGACGTCAGATTCAATTTGATATTTTATGCGGTTCAATTTTAATGCCTAGTAGGTAAGCGATGTAAAACAACTATGATAAATTGCATACAAACATTTTAATAATGATTTTCATAATCATTACTTTGCTCCATTAGCAGTAATATAGGCACCAATTATAGCTCTAAAGATGACACCATTTTCTATCTTAAGTCTTTTGAGCTGCAATGTTGCAGCTATGTACAACTGTGACCTTCTGGATTAAGGCCCGTTAGCTCAACTCAATTTGTGCTCTTTTAAGAAGAGAAATCTTCTCAGATGATCTTCCACCTCATGGATGGAAGAGCTTCCTGAAGCAGAAGAGCAACAAATCTCATATAACAGAATACAAGTTATATTCTAGAAGTAGAAGAGGGCAAATCGAGTTCTTCAATTTTATTACCTTATCATTAATACTAAACTCATCATCACCTTCTGATCAATTAATTAAAAAATAAATATTAATTTTCATACCACAGGCAGTGTTCTCCCTGCTTTGACCCTAACAGGTACCGGTCCAAACTGAAAGTTACTGGTCCTTACAAAGTTACGATTCATCTTTGTAGTTTATATATTTACTTGCAAAGTAATAGTTTTACTAACAAAATATATCTGCATATCTGGATTAGTATTGCAGATTTTCAACAAAATTGGCTGAAAACCAGAATATTACGAAAATTTGTTTTGTACAGGTTGATCTCCGACCTTTCTACGATTCTTCTGCCATTTATGTAATATATATCTTCTATCTGGACCAAAAGTTTCCGGTCAAAGGACCAGTTACATTGTAAAAATTGTCTGCCCGACAATAAATTTGCCAGCCATGGGTAGACGGACAGGCGTTAATTTCTGGCGCTGACCGCGGGTCATTTTATGTTTACCTCCGTAGTCCTAATCACTGTGTGTTATTTGACAATCACTGCATCAGACGTCAAAACAGTGAAATGAATCTTTTCTGTTAACATAGATTACACAGGAAATATTGCATCTCTTTGGTGCTGTATCCTTATGATAGGCCACCAATATACATGTTTTATACTCTTATGCTATTATTCTTTTTAAGAAAATTTTAATTTTGTTTCGGATAAGTAGTGGGGCTTTAAACACAGGCTTTTGACTCTAGATATAGAGACACCTCCTTATATATGTAATACTGTGCAGTGTTACCATATTTTTCGGAGTATAAGCAGCTACTTTATTCCTTGAAAATTGGAAATGGTGCCTTCCAGTGCGACTTAATGTGGACAAAAGCTAAAATCAGACAATGTTTTGAACAAAAAAAGTTGTAATGCACATGTGAAAGTCAATAAGGTATTAATCACACACATAGAGGTATCTGTATATCTAAGTCAAAAGCCTGTGATCAAACTTACAAGCGAGTCTAAATCTTTCTCATGGTAGCTGAGATGGTGTCCTAAAATATGATTCTTGTTTTGATTTGCCAGACAAACTCTAAAATTGTAATTATCTAAAGTCAAAAGCCTGTGATCAAACTTATAAGCGAGTCTAAATCTTTCTCATTGTAGCTGAGATGGTGTACTAAAATATGATTCTTGTTTTGATTTGCCAGACAAACTCTAAAATTGTAATTCAATCTCAGCCTTGAGTTGAGCATTCACATTTGTGAAGAACACATACTGTATACATGTATATCATGAAATATTTATGTACTATCTCTTGTGGTTCAGAGATTTGATATCAATTCATGGACAGAAATATTCATGGTTAGCAAATGAAGCAATTTTAGTGACAATACATGTACCATGTAATACAAAATAAGTGGTTTCTAGATTGGTAGTTTCACAGCAACCATAAAAACAATAGTTTTCTAAACCACAGACATTTCATGTTATAGAGTATACAGATATATCCCCTGGCCAAGTAGGCCAAACTGCTAAACCTGCCTATAATATTAGGCTTTTTTCAAACTTTTCTTTGCCTAGATGCACTGTGTATCTACTGGTAATACACAACGAGAGATACAGAACACTTCACAAAATGTTGTTTGTTTCTTTGATTGATTAACGCCCTATCAACAGCAAGGGTCTACCTCCCACGTATGCGGTGTGTAGCTTGTATGTAGTGCAAGGTGCCTGTCCTGGGAGACTGTCCAGTTATTTAGGTCAACTGTGACTTTGACTTCAATGACATCTATTGAGGCTAAAGAACAATCAACAATTCAGTTAGCAGTTTATATTTTATTACATTACGTTAAAAGTACCTATACAAACCAGTGACAGATAAAGGGAAGTGGAAGGCTAGTACATCGACCGAAGATTCAGAAAAAACAGAATGAAAGACAAAAGATTTAGAAAGGAAAAGTGTATTCTGTTTTAAGAGTATTCTCCCCTTTAATCACTTTTTAATATAAACTGAAACGAGAAGATACCGGATACCCAGAGGGCTTATTCACCTGGTTTATCTTGTAATTGTCAATATATATATATATATATGGATCGAATCAATTCCAAGAACATGTTGCATCTGCTTCCAACATTAACCAGTTCAATAATATTGTTTATTTACAAGATAATATTTTGTAATATAAACTTAACTTAAAATACAAGCTTTGGCGAGAGGTACATGTTAAAATACTTTAAATGAACAACATTTTCCATTTATTTCTACCATTCATCACACTCACAATTAACACACCATTCATTCAGTTTTCTCCTCCTGAATATTTGTAAATGTTTCTCTAATCTATTCAACCTTTATAGACTAATCTGTGAAATCCTTAATAATACAACGTAACATGATCATTACGTTAACAAAATAAATTACTCAGCTCTCTTAATTGTAAGCATGATGGATAAAAATAACATTTAAAATCAACGAGTTTGGTTCTGAAAACCAATATACTTAACTCATTCGTCCCTGAAATTTCATAATGGACTGGTCCAGTCTTGAATTAAGAATAGTCTCATAGTGTCCACAGGGGTGAATGAAAGGTAGCCCAGACCTTACTTTGACAGATCTGACTCTAAAGATATTGTCAAATAATCTCATAGTCAACTGGTTTGCTTGATGTCTTTTTTTCCAGCTCTATAGTAATGACATAACAGTTTTATCTTTTTCCCCCCAACTCATCCACCCCTGAAGACAGATTTGGGCTCTTCTGAAACACAAAATAGACTAAACCATTTTTCAATTTCAGGGGTGAACGAGTTAAACAGTCATTTTTTTACGTGCTTGGTTCGATATTTTCATAAATGCAGATGTTTCCTGAAGGTATCCGTTGTACAAAAGCAACCTTTTGGCTTGTTTTACTGAAGTTCTACTCCAGTTTATCCCTGGTTCAGCAGTAGCATTTGTAAATCACCTTGCTGTTTGTTGAAGCCCTTCAGAAGATTTTCTATGAAATAAGATTCAAACTGGCGTCGAATCTCACCCAGATCAGGTAACTCAAAGCAGCTTGGGACATTTAGCATGGTGTGGAAAAACGACTTCCACAAAGTAGTCCAGCTCCTGTGAGAACACAAAATATACAATATATTGAGAATTAATAAAAGGCCCAGGGGGCCTGTATTGCTCGCATATTTTATTTAGTAACTATCACAAAAACTCTTTTAATTGGAAATAGTGAATTTATCTTTAGAACTGTGCTTTTTAGAATACAAGGCTTTTCCAGAATTTCAATTGCCACAACTGGACACAAGCAGAACCTGACCGTCGTTTTGATAGGTATAACTGATACAAAAAATGGTGGCCCTGAGATGATCTAAACACATCCTATGCACTGACCTATTGATGGTGCTGTTCATCCGCCATTCATCCTTCGTCTTGTACACCTTCATGTACTGCCCAAACAACAACACATGTAGAGTACCGGCCAGGCCAAACATGTCCGTCTGTAGAGGGATAGGATACAGAAACATGTTTAATTGTAACATATATTTTTCTTATTCAAAGATCACAAAACCTAGCATTAATGTATAAACTTAACAGTTGTATTCAGTTATTACATATTACAGAGTTAGCTCCCTTGCGAGAAGGTATCAATTTTTACGTCATTAATTTGTGAACGCAATTCACATTGTTTTCTCCGAAAAGTATGAAGTTACGCTCGCAAACACACGACGTTACAATCAATACCTACCTGCAAGGAATGAATGGAAGTTTATGAATGATATGGTTTAAGAGGTCACCACTAGATGTCATCGTAGAGCAAGTCCTACAAAGTCCTACACATAATGGTAAACCGGATAGCAATAATATAATCGCTAGTCGCGTTGTATTAAAAAGTATTTACGAATTAGCACAAACTTTGAAGTTAAACCTTCGTATTAGAATTTTTATTTTTTGTTTTTCATTTTGATATAGTTAGTGTATTATGTTACCAAACCTTATGCTTAAAATTCCAATTTGCTTCGCCAACGTTAAACAACAAAACTAAACTAGAAGTCAGTCACTGGCAGTGATTTTATAAATATCCCTTTTTAATCTATGAAGATTATTTGGTTCTATCAAACCTGTAAATTCATCAGAAGATTTTTGAAATTTTAGCCATTTTGATCCATTTAGGCCCCGCCTCTCTGGTCCCTTGGGGTCAGCCAGGACCAATATGGATATGGTGTTAAAATGCTATTTCAGGCTAACAATTCTAACCCAGTTTGACTCATTTTCTATTAAAACTAAGCAAATAATGTTGATAAATGTGTTTTTCCTATATAAACTATAGTAAATTTGACTTCCTTCCAAGGGGAAAATCTGATATCCCAGGGCCATGAAATTCACACATTTTGTAAAGGGCCTTAAGACCTTTCAATCTATGAAGAGTATTTGGTTCCATTGTATCTGTGAATTCAGAAGAAAGATTTTTGATAAGTTTGCCAATTTGACCACTTTTGGCCCCGCCCCACTGACCCCGGGGGTCGGCCAGAACCAATATGGATATGATGTTAAAATGCTATCTCAGGCTAAAAATTCTAACCCAGTTTGACTATGAAAAATAAGCAAATAACGTTCATAAATGTGTTTTTTTCTTCATATAAACTATAGTAAACTTGACCTCCTCCCCAGGGGGAAACATGAGACCCCAGGGTCATATAATTCACAATTTTTGTAAAGAACCTTAAGAACTTTCCATCTATAAAGAGTATTTGATTCTACCAGTTCCAGAATATCAGAAGAAGATTTTTGAAGTTTTAGCCTATTTGACCCCTTTTGGCCCCGCCCCTTAGGCCCCTGGGGGTCAGTCATGGAAAATTTGTTAATAGGATTCAATGGCCATCTCATAGGGATAATTCTGACAACATTTGACTAATTTTCTATTATAAATGACCAAATAATGCTCCAAAATGTGTTTTCACTATATAAACTATAGTAAACTTAACCCCCTCCCCCGGGGGAAACCCGAGACCCCAGGGTCATATAATTCACAATTTTTGTAGAGGGCCTTGAGAAGATTTTTGAAATTTTAGTTAATTTTACCCCTTTTGGCCACTCCCACAGCCCCCTGGGGGGGGGGGGGGGTGAGGGTCATTTAATTCACAATTTTGATTGGCCTTATGCCTTAGAAGGTTTGTGCAAAATATCATTGAAATTGCTTCTGTTTAATCAGCGGTTTTTGAGAAGAAGTCGAAAATGTAAATTATTTACGAACACATGACGACAGACAAAAGGCGATTAGAATAGGTCACTTGAGACTTCGTCTCAGGTGCCTAAAAAGTCCACCTGTATTGTTATTTTGAAACTCATTAAGGAGCAATTTTCCTTTACTGGTCTGATCAATGTTACACAATTGGGCGAAGTTTCTTGTGAGATAATGCCTTTGTTCAATAAAACAATTCTACAATAATTCAATTTTACCTGATAAGTCCAAGGCATGTTAGTCTTCATCTCAATGCATTGGAATCCTGACGTCTTCACTGTGGCCATGAAAGTGGTACCAGGGGGGTATTTGGTCATATCAATACTTTGTCCAAAATCGATCAGATGAAACGGCCGAAACTGACCTCCAAATACTACATCTGGGTCAGAACTCATAGGAAGAGCTTGTCTGTAAATACAGAAGTGTCTTGATATTAAAACTCTATTTTCAAACTTTAATTTCAAATTCATTATGAACTCAGACTAGCAAGCTACATGCCTACTATCAGGCTATAGATCTCTTTGTTATTGTCAAGTAGTCTGAGTCATTTAACGTAGACCGTCCTTTCTTTATTTCTCCGTACCCATCTATCATTACTCACTTCTGACATCGGCATATGAGCAAATATTTCGTCTGGAACCTTTCCGAGTGTTTACTTAAAGTGTATCAATCTAAAGGTGTGGAATAGGTAAATATAGTATATTTTGAAAATTTGTGCATGAAGTAAAATCCAAGAATCATAATACTTGCTAAACAGTCGGATGGAATACACATGGATTTACGGGGACCCAAAATGATAAACTTCACGTCAGTAGACTAGTAACAAATGAATGACCGTTATCGTTATCGTTACCTATACCTATCTTTTTGCAGAATAGAAATAAATTCTATTCTGTATCTGAGTATATATTCTGTATATGGATGCCAAAGGAAGTTAGTGGTGTTTTGAATGGAAATATTCGAGTTTGGAGCTTCCATAGGCACTCTTCGTAAGATACCATTATACTAATTTTCATCCGCAAACAGGTCTCTAGGACTCTTTGTTACTGAAAAGACTTTAGCCTATTTGACCCTTGTGACCTTGAATAAAGGTCAAGGTCATTCATTTATATGAAAGAGTCTGGACTATCGAGAGGCCAATGAATCATGTTACCATTACATCAACCAAAACAGAGTCATTATGTAGTGTAAACTTTTGGCCTGTAGAGTTTTTCTTAAAATCACACTATACATAACTAGCTGCAAAAAGTCAAGTTAGATTTGACCCCATTATTATTTCTGAACAACTTTGGTATAACATTTGTTGAAAGTCGATGCTTGTAAACATCCCTTCATTTGAAACTGGTTGCCATAGACGTTGTGATTGTTGCTGAATGGGAGTTAGAAAGTTCAGGACCCATTCTCAGAAGAGGTCGGAAAGACATATTTATGCAGTCACATGCTGTTCTCGGCAACGACGTAACAATGTCGGCTAACGTAGGCTTCATTGAAAAATGGGTCCCACTAAGCCATTTTCAATATTTATTTGATGTTTTATCAAAAGTTTCCGAATCATTATTGACTTCAATTAAGTCCTATCTTTGCATGTTTTACAACAATTTTTTTCCTCAAAATTCTTCTTAATCACGAAAATAAAAAATCAGACAGATACGGATGTTGGGACTTTAAACCTTGAAAACTTGGATGTGTTTGGAAATAGATGCTTATATAGACATCAGAGATGGAGGTACAGTTAACAGAACTTACAGTAGTAATTACAATTACTATCAATAAACCAACCATTTCCCTATATACTTACAGGCCCCGTACCAGAAAGTTGTCTGGTTTGATATCACCGTGTATGATATCACATTTCTGTAGACTTTCCACCACCCGGATCAACTCGATAGCCCAGTACATAGCTATACTCTGATGAACTTGTATCTTTAACTTCCTCACCAAGTTCACAAGATCCTGACAAAAGTGTTAAACATATTGAAAATATCATGTATATATAGGTATTATCATATCATAATCAAAGTGATTAAAATACAATCTGATTAAAAAGGTGGTAAAATTCCATGTTAAAGAAAACCTTTCAACATATAGCAGCTCCTCTTTTTCATCTGAGAATTATTTCCCCTCTGGTTTAAAAACAAAAATATTGAATATATTTACCAGCATTGTGCCTTGTGCAAAGTATTCTGTGACCAAACAGCTAGCATTCTGGAAGAAATACCCCTTCTGAATCGACATCATTGCCTGCGACTGAAAAATGCAAAACGACCAACACATAAATCATATCTAGGATGATTTTAAACAACTTAAATAAATATTTGTAATGAGTTCTATCATATCAAATATATAAACATAAACTTTTATTTACCAGTATTTTACATAGAAAAAGAAAAGAAGTTTATATAACTTATACAAACTTTTTACTTTAACACATGATGGGTCTTATATTGGGAGGAAACTGGAGTGCCCGTTGAAAACCTATGTGATCTATCGAGGGGGTGATTCCTGAGCTTTTCATTGAATTTATTAACAAAGGATTCTGATGACTCACCACATCGACAAGTGATGAGAGATTTCTCAGCCTTTCTGATATCACAGAACATATGTAGAACTCCCATGGGTTCCCTGGCTTTTCTATCTGTTGAGACAATTGTTTGACTTGAATTGTTAATACATAAACCGACACAAAGGAAATCTTTGATAGGGAGTCTTAAAATTGTAAAGGCAGTTAAAGATGCACCATCAATGACAAATGGTATTTTTTCTCCATCAAAAACAGGAACAGGTGATTTAGTAATTATTTCAGTTAAACATATTACTTTACAACATTACCACAACTGAAAAATTGGAGCATCTAATTTAACTTTAAGATGAAAATATTAATAATAATTAATTGTATCCTGAAAAAATTCCATGGCACTATGTCCTATATTGAATGAAGTACTGATTGCGCATGCACTAAATTGAAAAGCAATATAAATCATTTTAATTTATTTTTGTGTTAATAAGACATATAGGTGTATAATTAAACACAAATTATTGTTCACTGCTTCAAATGATGAGTATCTTTTATGCTCTGTTGGCGGTGGAGCATCTTTAATATACACAAAACAATGTCATGTACTTGACATGAAAAGTTTGTTATGACCCGGAGTACCTATAATTAGCTCTGAGGGAAAGGAAATCCATTATGTCAACATGACGTAGCTAGTTGTCAAAAAGCAATGACAGGAGGTTAAAGGTTTCGAGGATGTCAAGACAAAATGATGGCCTTTTCTTAGAAAAGTGGAAAAAAAAAAATTAGGGTCAGGGTAAAAAATTAGGGTCGGTCAGGTAACCCTGAACAGACATATTTTTTTTGGCCTGATTTGATGAATACAGAAAATCTCAAATGCTACAATTCTGTTACATTTACCAATAGAGCTGAATTATTTCAAAATAACACAAACCACTAAAAATCGAAATGGCTGCCTGGCGATTTAAACAGATTAAAAGTTTCATCTGAACAAAACTTTCTAAAGTATAAGATACATTTTATTAACAGTGTAAGCCTTTGTGGCTACAAAAGAGGGAGGAAATTAAAGATCTCACCTTCATAGCAGATATATCTTCCTGCATATCCCCGGAGGATGAAAAGTTCATTGTAGAGGCTTTGTAGACAGTGGCATAGCCTCCCTTCCCAATCAATTTCTCCACCGAATACAGATCGCCACCTGTCACCGTAAAAAAGGACATAAAAAAATCTTAATAGGGTACTCCTGTGGATATAATGAAGAAATGAAGTTTGCAATATACAGTTATTGACTGGGGTTGAGGGCAAGAGATCATTTGTTGGACCGGAAGACAAACTGTCGGCCGTGGGCAACAGTTTGTGTGAGGGTCCAACTAATCATTTGTTGCCCGAAAATACATTCGATAATTGTTTTGTTATACCTCATTGTGACATCACTCCGGTCCAACAGAATATTTTAACAGTCAATTTAAACTGTTCTTTGGACCACTTGATGGAACAGTTCAATTATTGGCATTGTTGTCAATAGAGTTTATATAGAAACGATTGTATAGAGGTATATTAAAACAAAATACAATTGTATCATGCCTAACAGTCAACAGTCAAAACTCTTTCCCCTGAATGTTGGGACCAACCCGATTAACTCTTTCTCGAGGTCAAAGGGAAAACAATTTATAGGGTTGGTACTAACACCCAGCGGAAAGTGTTTTGACTGAAATGGCATGAAACAACTGTTTTATTTACCTGAACCGCAATCTTAAACTTGTCACAGCTTCTGGTGAGAAAGACGAACAAAGGGTCCGACGCGCCAGTGTCTATGACGTTAACAGGACCAGTATGTTTGGCCGGTAAGGCCAGGTGTTCAGATTATAAAGGTTTTAAATATTGTAAATAAGGAGGTAAAGAATGTTAGGTTGGATTAGACAGGGATCCAGATTTAGATAATGTTCGGTTTTGGCAGGTTTTACTGTATTACTCCTTACCAAAGCTGACAATTGTTTGTGTGACGGGCTCCATTTCCTCATCATGGCAGTCAACATAGTTGGAAAAGGTACTCAGGGGCTGGGGCAAATTTGACAGAAATTCTTGAATGGTGTCACTGTCGAATGGATTCTGTGGGTCAATACGTATAGACATAGACAGCAGTGCCTCCGTTTTCTCATCCAGTTCGTGAGGCATGTAACCAGACGTATCAATATGGGGCACAGATTCGTTGTGGTTGTCCATGTCGGTCGGGAAATGGCTGTTCGGTTTCTGGTCAGCGGAGGCATTTCGTGTCCTGTTTGACGGCATCACACAATCTCCAACTGACGATTCCTCGTTACTTCCTTCCATAATAGGACTGCAGAAGGCGTCAAAATAAAATCAATATACAACGCTCTCATAATAATATCAAATCATGTTATAGGAAATACTTGTAGACCACTATAATGTTGTCAAATAATTCTTATAGGAAACACATTCCACCATTTTGTTTCATATGAAATCATTTTATCATAACAGACCCCTATGCCATTATTTTTAATGCAAACTACGCTTGCACTTTAAGGTTCATACCAATAATCCACAAAATCATAGAAAATACCTGATTTTGCTTCATGCAGGCTATACTCCAGTATGGTGTAATACGCAGGAAAATCATGGTACAGAGGACTCCACTTAATTGAATAGCGGTTATTCAAATATTTCGGTTATTTGTATCAATTTTTCTGCGGTCCCGATTTTTTCCTTCTTTATCTTTGTTTTTCAACTCCGTGTATTTGAATAGACTTTTTACATGACCTCCGGTTATTCAAATAAAATATCTGGGAAATTCAAAAAATAAAATCGAATTTTTTCCAATTCTGCAATGTATTTTCAGCGAAATTCGCCGATATATGTTTCAAGATACTTCGTTTTTACTAGAAATCAGTATGGTGACAGATTAACATTATCGTATGGCTTGTTATTTTATGCATGAATCTGCAAAGGTATTCAACACTGATACGATTTGCATCAGCAGCGGTAGATTATTACTTAGTATTTTCACTGACTCCAACATCTAATTAAAGCATTTGCACTTTCAAATATGTTTATTTATTAACGTAACGTAGCTTAGTTCACGATCGGTTGGAGAAAACATACTGCCTTACAACAACCGCCATTCATGGATAGTCTCGTTCAACCAGACTCTTTTGACTACACCAGACATGTGCGTATCAAGTGTCTTGTTGAACGAGATATTGAAGTATGCAAAGTCGGCGTGCAATGACTACCGCAAGTTTCGTATGTAAACTAATATGGATACCAAAATACTTGTTACGTTGTTTCATTGCTGTTTGAATATGTATTATTTTATGAAATATTATCTAACTCGTTCACCGCATCGATCAACAATACCGGAAGAATTATCAAAACATATTTAGGCCCAGTATCTATTGCATGGCTTCATCACCAGGCGCCGTTTTCGAATTCATACCCATGTGTCAAAACAACACTGCAAGTTGATCGGCCCTTTGAAGTTTAATCACGATCATATGATCATTTTGCCAGGCAAATGTACGTAAATTTGTTCTTTATTTAGGTTCAGAATTGACAAGTACATGTTAATATTTTAAGACACAATAATGATTAGTTATTGCATGTGGTATCGATCGTCAGGCTTTTTCTCAAACAGATTCAAGTGCACGTGTCAATCTAACGTAAACAAGAATCTAAATACTAGAACATTGTTTTGTTATTAAACAATTAAAATTGTTTTATAACTTCAAAAATAATTACTTGTTGTTTGTTATAAGTGTAAATAATTTACGTATTGATCAAATGTAGGAAACAATATTGCCTGTTCACATGCATATGTATGTATGGGGTCAAACGGAGGTGCAAAACACCATCTCCGCCTATTCGAATACTCCACGGTTATTTGAATAATTTCTTTTGGAAAATGACTTATTCAAATCAGCATAATCCTCTGTACCATATCCGACGTAATTAGCATCCCTTCCCTCTTCTGGAGGAGTTGATGTTATATAAATGCCCCCCCCCCCCTCCATTCCATCCCATGGATTTAACAATATTTTAAGACTTGTGTGATAACATTAACACTGTATTCCATATTACATGAACTTGCAAGTTGTTAATTTTCACATACATATCAAGATATAATAATGTGTATCACAGGAAAGAAGGCATATGCATGTTAACTGATTAATGTACCATGAGTACAGAAAGAGTTTTAGAGGTTTTTCGTCCACAACTTAGGTTTTCGTTTTCGTTACCTAATAAGCGCCCCCTTTGTCAATTTTTTTTAAATTACAGCGTATATGATACCAGTATTAGTGACTAGATACAGAATGATACTACCAACAAACCTGAGGTTATTAATCTGCATTGCCACGTCACTGAATATACTCTCAGTCGTCTTTTGAGCATCTTTCACTTCAGTTTTCTTGCTCTCTTCCCCGAGATCAAGAGTGTTGAAGGATGCCAATGGTTCATGGGAGGCATTGGCATGGAACGGTGTTGAAGCAATGGTGGCCGCGGCAGCAAAGCTGAGGTGGGAGCCTACAGGTGCAATGGTACAGTCTTCCCTGGCCTGGGACTCGATACCCTCCATGTGGGTATCCTGTAGCTAAACACATCAAACAGTACTATTACTCGATCAGAAATACAGATATCCTATGTCGAGTCTGCCACAACCCTTGATGTTTTTCTCATCATTATGACTTCAAACATGCTCAGGAGGTCATTAATATTATACATATTTAGTTCTATTCATTATACAAATTTGGTACTTTTCATCTTAGCCTTTGTCAGATGAAATTTATTTAAATAATGTTTATGTGGACCTTTTCAAGTTAACACACAGGAAATTTCTATAAATGAATTATATGATGCAGGTGGTAATTTGCGGGGATAAACTTTGGCGATTTTTCTTTGGGAAAGAAAATTGCACAGGAAAGAAAGTTGGATTACTCGAATCAGATAAGCACCAAATCATCTACAATTATTTGGAATCTGTTGTACTGATATCAGACATGCTCATGCCTGGAAATGTCTTTACAAATAGTACAAACCACCGAGAACTCCATTTTCTTTGCTTGAGACAAAGGCTTAGGCTTCTCAGCCAGGGATTTCACACTCATTAGATTCTGTCGTGGTATCGCTGGCTGGCCACTGTCAAACACAAAACATCAAATACTGGTTTAATTTCATAGACATCCAACAAGGAAAGTGGAACGATAGAACATCTGTATAAAACTTAAGGTGAAAGGTCATCAATCTACAAGTCATAACGTTTCTGGCCATAACAACATAGGACGACACATTACTAAAATTGATAAATTAGAAAATAAGGACATCCAGTAGAGCCATGAGTGCATGTTTTGAACTCCCAAAAATCAGATTGACTCTTGGGTTTGAAGCACGTATCTATTTGTCGTATGTTTTGACTGAGAAATGGTGATTTGACCTCGGAAACTGCTAAAAGTCAAGAGTCAACTGGATGCCCTGGAACATGATTTTTTTTTGGTTAAATTTGTTGATGCCTAGTAGTTTTTAATTCAACAACTGCAACTATGGTTCTTTAATTAACAATACTGAATCACACCTGTTACAAAGCAACAAATTTCAGAGGAATATAATTCTAAATAGTGAAACCTGCCTTAGCGACCACCTCTGTATAAAGACCACCTGCTTATTAAGAACTCTTTTTCAGAGTCCCAACAACAAAATATGTCTATAAAGGGCACTGAATGATTGAGTTTTGTAGTGGTTAAAGATGCTCTGCCACTGACAAACAGTATTTTTTCTCTATCAAAAACAGGAGCTGACGATATAGTATTTTTCTACAATTACAAAATTTACTTTACACCATTACCACTATTGAAAAGATTAAATTTAGCTTCTTATTTTACTTCAAGACAAAAATATTAAAAATCATTAAAGATGCTCCACCGCCGACAGAGCATAAATGATATTCATCATTCGAACAATAATTTGTGTTTAATCGTGTATACATATGCCTAATTAACACAAAAAATAATATGAAATAATTTATTTCGCCTTTGGTGCATGCGCAATCAGTACTTCATTTCATATAGAATATAATGCCACGGATTTTTTTCGGGATGCAATTAATTATTTTTCATATTTTTATCTTGAAGTAAAATTAGAAGCTCAAACTTTTCAATGGTGGTAATGGTGTAAAGTAAGTAACTTTTGTAACAGAAGAAAAATACTAAATCGTCTGCTCCTGTTTTTGATAGTGAAAAAATACCATTTGTCAGCGGTGGAGCATCTTTAATTGCATTCTGATAAAATTCCGTGGAATGAAGTACTGATTGTGCATATTTTTTGAGTTAATTAGACTTAATGACATACATGATTAAACATCAGTTATTGTTCAAATGATGAGTATCGTTTATGATGTCAGCAGTGGAGCATCTTTAAGCCTAAGGTCAGAAATCTATTTTCTATAATTAAAACTGCAAAAGTGACAACACACCAATTCTCTTTATCCGCAATCTCCGTGTTATGTTGAACAGGTGCTGGTGGATTTTCTTTTTCCTGCGTCTCATCGTAAATGGAAAACATTAACCCTCCACCTGCCTTCGGTTGTTCAATAGGTTCAACGCTGTGTTCTGGAAAAGCTTAATTAGGAAAACATGTTTGATTAATTTTCACTTTTACAGGCATGAATAAAAATCATTTACTGTATTCGACCCAATAACCGCCCATGTCCCTATAAGCGCCCCTCCCCCTTTTTGAGGCCTCAATTTCAATTGCCCAGGCATAAATAAGGACCAAAACTACATAAAACGGTATAAATTTGCAATAATTTTGACTTATTAGCACCTTTTCATTTTTATCAATTTTTTAAGCGCCAACTTGTGTAATTTGCGCACTTTTTCTGTACAAAAATAAAATTTGAAGTTGGGGGTGCGCAAATTACATTGATAGAGTAGTTTTAAAAAATTTACGGGGAAAAAATCTGTCCATTCTGAGGGGCTGGCAAGCTATGAATGTTGAGGTACCGCTCTGTGTATAGTAGCCATTTTATATAATAAAAGGTATTAATGATTGTAAAAACAATGCCTCACCTATTATAGTGGATTATCTATGGCTAATTAAAGTGTTAAAGTTATGACCACGATGTCTTGTTTACATGTGCCCCGAGAATTTCAATGGCGACTGACTGAGAGCATGGCTTCTACTGACAGCAAGAGATGTATACCCTGTACACCTCGTAGTGTAATGGGACAGCCACAATCAGTGACTTTGGCCGGGTCAATGTAGTTTACCTGTATTTTTTTAGGGGAGAGAGGCTATAGAGAGAGTCTGTAGAGAGTGTGTGTGTGTATACACAAACATGTTTACCCCGGCTGCAGGCCGTGTGCAAAAAGTCAAAACACACGTGGGATTTATATGTAAGATGCCTAAACTGACCTATATTTAGGACTATCAATAAGTGGTTTGCTATTGCATTACTGCAGAATTAACAAGCTACAAGATTAGTGACATTTTCAACCGTTTTGGTGTATATAATTAGCCTTTAGCTTTGCACATGAAACTCCGTAGGGCCCGACTGCAGGCAGTGTGCAAAAAGTCAAAACACACGTGGGATATTTAGGACTTTCAATAAGTGGTTTGCAATTTTATTACTGCAGAATTAACAAGCTACAAGGTTAGTGACATATTCAATCGTATAGATAAATATAATCAGCCATCAGCTTGGATCTGGTACCGTACAGGTAGCGAGTTTACTCACAATGTGATTGTTGCAAGCTAACGTATCCGCTAGCCGATTGTTGTTGATTGTTAATGATCTCAAACACACTAATTACTTATTGTGACAATTTTAAACAAAAAGATTCTAATCTTTTTGAATATTCCTGATTACTATCCATGTGTAATATCTCAAAACATTGACATGTGCATGGAGTACGGCGAACCGGACCGCCGATGTTTTGGACATCTGCAAGATATTTTAGTTTCAGGTTACGGTGGCCAATAAAAGAAAACAAACACAATGTGGTTTTAATATGTTATTTCTTCTTAATACAACACTTCTTTGTGCAAGTTTTCAAGCATTTCTGGGGATTATTTTGCATTGAAATTGTCACCTTCATACATCGATTTTGGGACTCCCTGGACATCGTTTTTCCCAAAAAAAATTGATGCGCAAAATATACTGATAGTAGATTTTTTTCAGCATTTTCAGCCCTTAAAAGTACCTGCGCAAATTACACTGGTGCGCAAATTATACAAGTTTTTACGGTATTGGGTCGAATACGGTATATAAAAATCATATATCATTTTAATTTTTTTTCTCTAAGGCCAAAAAAAATTATATGCATGTTTCAGGTTACATGACTGAAAAAAATAGGGTTGGTCGGTCGGGAATTTATTTTTTTTTTTTTATTTTTTTTTTTTTAGGAGAGGTGGGGGAGGGGTTGAGTTGCTTTATTACTATATTGCAAAGTAGGCTGTCTAGAAGTCTTTTATTTCTCATTACCATTATTGAACTTTATCTGGATAAACTTAAAGCCAGCCTAAAAATCTAAATTGAAAACTTCACACATTACATTTTTGTTTTGAAAAAGTGTGATAAAATAGGTAGGGTCGTAGGTAAAAACTAGGGTAGGTAGGGGTACCTGAAACATACATATATATGTTTTTTTTGGCCTAATTGTGCAGGATGATACAGATAATCTCAATAATGATATATACAGTAGAATTTGAAATTGTTTTAGCTTTTATTATGTTTGTTTTTTTCCATGCGTTACATGCATTCCCTAATTGTTTTAAATTTTATCTTTAAATTAATTACCAGAGTTAATTTCTGCATGTATTAAAGCATTGCAAGTTCTCAATATCATTATAAATGTGTTAGAAAGTTGAGGAGGGCAAAGTTCCTGGAGAAAAACAACCCAACCTCAGGTCAGTACCTAGCAACATGTGTGTTTCAAACTCACAATCAACTTTTAGGTACATGTAGAAATATCTTTCTCACTTGGCCACTGTTGCCTCATATGCAATTCTAGGATAGAAGTGACAGAAAATTAATTCTGATTCACCCCCTGAAAATGTATAATAGGCTGTTCTTGCCTTTGAACCAGAAGAGTTCAAAGTGTCATCAGGGGGTGAATCAGCTACAAGCTAGGTTCAAGCAGGTATTGATGATGTTGTATAAATACCTGGAGCAAGCAATCATTTTTTTGTGGCACTGCTGCGTCACTTCCCCCATCCTAATCTTTTCTCCAGGTCCAAAGAGGCATTGAAAAATCCTTGTAACCAACTGCAGGGTTCCTTTGTGTTTAACAGTAGGCGATGGTGCTGTCCAAACTCTGCAAAACAGACAGATTATACAGGTCATGAGCTGTTTTGTATACTGTATAATTCCTTAATATTTGTGGAGTTTTTTAATTTTGCTACATTCACGGCTTGCCTTTCATTCGAATTTGCAAATTTAATACTCCTAAATTTATCAAAACTGTAGTTATACATATCATAGCCTGTCCTGTGAATAATGCTTTCAAAGCTACAATGATGTGATACGAGAAAAATAAACTCTAGCGAATAAGTTCCAAAACAGTAAATTTATCATGAAATTTTAACATCGCGCAAAAATTTAACAACTCCACTGTATTAGAGAAATAGGATTATGGACTGGTTAGTTAGTTCTTGTTATTTGTTGTAATGTAATTTCAATAACAGACTATCTTTGTATAAAACCTTACTGGTCGTCCACTGGAGAACTGTCGTGATGTCTGACTGTCATTTGGGGTACTAAGGCTCTGATCTATGGGTGTGTATCGCAGACTTTGGTCAGTTTTGGTTGGAGATCCTTCCTTCTGGGATATGATTGGACGCAAGCCGAAGTCCTCTGTGTGATCCCCTAATCCCTGATACTCTGATCTCATCGAGCTATCCTTGCCAAAGTTGAGGTTTTTTTATGGCTCCTTTCTCTCTGAGGACCAATACATAATATTATTAAATACATAATCATACATATTATGTAATAATAAATAATGCATAATAAATATATAATAATAATATTAATGTGTAATATAATAATACAAAGAGGCCCAGAGGGCCTGTATCATCGCCTGTTTTTTTTTTTTTTTTTTTAGTAATTCTGTAATTTAGTAATTAGTGATTAAAAAATCACAAAGGCAAATTGACCCCAAGATTTTGGTTTAATTTTGAATCCCAACCATATAATGATGCTATAGATACAATATGAATATGCTATCCATACACAGTTTCAGAGAGGAAGTAATTTATATGAAAATAGTAACTAAGTAAAGGTTTTTGGCCACGCGCCTAAGGCCGCCAGGGGGTCAGCCCTATCATTTTAACAATTTGAATCCCCACCCTAAAAGGATTTTACCATTGCATTATGGGAGCTATCCCATGCTTAGTTTTTAGAGAAGAAGTCGTTAATGGAAATAGCCAAATTGACACCTTTTGGCCAAACCCTCAGGCTCTGGGGGGTCAGCCCCATCATTTGTACATTTTTGAAATCCCCACCCTTATAAGGATGCTATCATTGCATTATGAGTGTTTTCCAATGCTCAGTTGCTATAGAAGAATGTTTATATTGATCCCTTTTGACCCTCGCCCCTCAGGCCCTCGGGATCAGCCCCATCATTTGAAAATATTTTGAATCCCCAACCTATAAGTTAAGGATGCTACCATTGCACTATTTTTCCCATGCTCAGTTGCAGAGAAGAAATTGTTTTATATTGAAATAGCCGAATTGACACCCTTTAACCCGCCCCTCAGGCCCGCCGTGGGGTTTAGCCCTCATCATTTGTACAATTTTGAAATCTCCAACCTATAAGAATGCTACATTGCATTATGAGTGATTATCCACGCATAGTTTCAGAGAAGAAGTTGTTTACATGGAATAGCCAATTGACCCCGCCCCTTAGGCCTGGGGGGTAAGACCCATCATTTTGATAATTTTGAATCCCATTCTATAAGGGTGCTACATTGGATTTATGGGTGCTATCCCATGATTAGTTTCAGAGAAGAAGTCGTTTATATGGTAATAGAAAATTGATCCTTTTTGGCACGCCCCTCAGGCCCACGGGGGGGTCAGCCCCATCATTTGTACATTTTTCAGTCAGTTCCACT
>SAYR01010770.1:1105558-1135952 GCA_004382745.1 Argopecten irradians irradians | reverse complement strand
CATAGACATCCAACAAGGATAGTGGAACGATAGAACATCTGTATAAAACTTAAAGATGCTCCACCCCTGACAGAGCATAAATGATATTCATCATTCGAACAACAATTTGTGTTTAATCATGTATATATATGCCTAATTAACACAAAAAATAATATAAAATAATTTATTTCGCCTTTGGTGCATGCGCAATCAGTACTTCATTTCATATAGAATATAGTGCCACGGATTTTTTTCGGGATGCAATTAATTATTTTTCATATTTTTAACTTGAAGTAAAATAAGAAGCTCAAACTTTTCAAAGGCGGTAATGGTGTAAAGTAAGTAACTTTTGTAACAGACGAAAAATATTAAATCGTCTGCTTCTGTTTTGGATAGTGAAAAAATACCAGTTATTAGCGGTGGAGCATCTTTAAGGTGAAAGGTCATCAATCTACAAGTCATAAAGTTTCTTGTCATAACAACATAGGACGACACATTACTAACATTAATAAATTAGAAAATAAGGACATCCTGTAGACACATTAGAGCATGTTTATAACTCCCATAATCAGATTGACTCTTGGGTTTGAAGCACATATCTATTTGTCGTATTTTTTGACTGAGAAATGGTGATTTGACTTCGGAAACTGCTTAAAGTCAAGAGTCAACTGGATGTCCTGGAACATGATTTTTTGTTTGTTAAATTTGTTGATACCCAGCAGTTTTTAATTCAACAACTGCAACTACGGTTCTATAATTAACAATACTGAATCACACCAGTTACAAAACAACAAATTTCAGAGGAATATAATTCTCAATAGTGAGACCTGCCTTAGCGACCACATCTGTATAAAGACCACCTGCTTATTAAGAACATTTTTTCAGAGTCCCAATGACTATTTACAACAAAATATGTCTATAAAGGGCACTGAGTGATTGAGTTGTGTAGTGGTTAAAAATGCTCTGCCACTGACAAACAGTATTTTTTCTCTATCAAAAACAGGAGCTGATGATATAGTATTTTTCTTCAGTTACAAAATTTGCTTACTTTACACCATTATCACCATTGAAAAGATTATATTGAGCTACTTAATTTACTTCAAGACAAAAATATCAAAAATAATTAATTGCATCCAGATAAAATTCCGTGGAATGAAGTACTGATAGTGCATATTTTTTTAGTTAATTAGACTTAATAACATTCATGATTAAACATCAGTTATTGTTCAAATGATGAGTATCGTTTATGCTCTGTCGGCAGTGGAGCATTTCTAAGCCTAATAAGATCAGAAATCGATTTTCTATAATTAAAACTGCAAAATTGATAACACACCAATTCTCTTTATCCGCAATCTCCGTGTTATGTTGAACAGGCGCTGGTGGATTTTCTTTATCCTGCGTCTCATCATAAATGGAAAACATTAACCCTCCACTTGCCTTCGGTTGTTCAATAGGTTCGACGCTGTGTTCTGGGAAAGCTTGATTAGGAAAACATGTTTGATTAATTTTCACTTTTACAGGCATAAATAAAAATCATTTATATAAAAATCATATCATTTTCATTCTTTTTCTCTAATTGTGCAGGATGATACAGATAATCTCAATAAGGATATATACAGTAGAATTTGAGTGGTCTTTGTTTTAGCTTTTATTATATTTATCTTTTTCCATGTGTTACATGCATTCCCTAATCGTTTTAAATTTTATCTTTAAATTAATTACCAAAGTTAATTTCTACATATATTAAAGCAGAAAGTGGAGGAGAGCAAAGTTCCTGGAGAAAAACCACCCAACCTCCGGTCAGTACCTAGCAACATGTGTGTTTCAAACTCACAATCAACTTGTAGGTACATGTAGAAATATCTTTCTCACTTGGCCACTGTTGCCTCATATGCAATTCTAGCAGAGTTATGATAGGAGTTACAGTAAACTAATTCTGATTTACCCCCTGAAAATGTATAATAGGCTGTTCTTGCCTTTGAATCAGAAGAGTTCAAAGTGTCATCAGGGGGTGAATCAGCTACCAAGCAAGGTTCAGCGGTATTTGATGATGTTGTATAAATACCTGGAGCAGCATCATTTCTTTGTGGCACTGCTGCGTCACTTCCCCATCCTAAATCTTTCTCCAGGTCCAAAGAGGCATTGAAAAATCCTTGTACCAACTGCAGGGCTTCCTTTGTGTTAACAGTAGGCGATGGTGCTGTCAAACTCTGCAAAACAGACAGATTATACAGGTCATGAGCTGTTTTGTATACTGTATAATTCCTAATATTTGTGGAGTTTTTAATTTTGCTACATTCACGGCTTGCCTTTCATTCGAATTTGCAAAATTTAATACCTCCTAAATTTATCAAAACTGTAGTTATACATATCATAGCCTGTCCTGTGAATAATGCTTTCAAAAGCTACAATGATGATACGAGAAAATAAACTCTAGCGAATAAGTTCCAAAACAGTAAATTTATCATGAAATTTTACATCCGCAAAATTTAACAACTCCACTGTATTAGAGAATAGGATTATGGACTGGTTAAGTAGTTCTTGTTATTTGTTGTAATGTAATTTCAATAACAGACTATCTTTGTATAAAACCTTACTGGTCGTCCACTGGAGAACTGTCGTGATGTCTGACTGTCATTTGGGGTACTAAGGCTCTGATCTATGGGTGTGTATCGCAGACTTTGGTCAGTTTTGTTGGCAGATCCTTCCTTCTGGGATATGATTGGACGCAAGCCGAAGTCCTCTGTGTGATCCCCTAATCCCTGATACTCTGATCTCATCGAGCTATCGCTGCCAAAGTTGAGGTTTTTTATGGCTCCTTTCTCTCTGAGGACCAATACATAATATATATTAAATACATAATCATACATATTATGTAATAATAAATAATGCATAATAATATAATAATAATACATAATAATGTGTAATAATAATAATACAAGAGGCCCAGAGGGCCTGTATCACTCGCCTGTTTTTTTTTTTTTTTTTTAGTAATTCTGTAATTTAGTAATTAGTGATTAAAAAATCACAAAGGCAAATTGACCCCAAGATTTGTTTAATTTTGAATCCCAACCATATAATGATGCTATAGATACAATATGAATATGCTATCCAATACACAGTTTCAGAGAGGAAGTAATTTATATGAAAATAGTAACCTAAGTAAAGTTTTTGGCCACGCGCCTAAGGCCCCAGGGGGTCAGCCCTATCATTTTAACAATTTTGAATCCCCACCCTAAAAGGATTTTACCATTGCATTATGGGAGCTATCCCATGCTTAGTTTTAGAGAAGAAGTCGTTAATGGAAATAGCCAAATTGACACCTTTTGGCCAAACCCTCAGGCCTCTGGGGGGTCAGCCCCATCATTTGTACAATTTTGAATCCCCACCCTATAAGGATGCTATCATTGCATTATGAGTGTTTTCCAATGCTCAGTTGCATAGAAGAAATTGTTTATATTGATCCCTTTTGACCCCGCCCCTCAGGCCCCTCGGGGATCAGCCCCATCATTTGAAAAATTTTGAATCCCCAACCTATAAGTTAAGGATGCTACCATTGCACTATTTTCCCATGCTCAGTTGCAGAGAAGAAATTGTTTATATTGAAATAGCCGAATTGACACCCTTTAACCCCGCCCCTCAGGCCCCCGTGGGGTTAGCCTCATCATTTGTACAATTTTGAATCTCCAACCTATAAGAATGCTACCATTGCATTATGAGTGATATCCCACGCATAGTTTCAGAGAAGAAGTTGTTTACATGGAAATAGCCAAATTGACCCCGCCCCTTAGGCCCTGGGGGGTAAGACCCATCATTTGTATAATTTTGAATCCCCATTCTATAAGGGTGCTACCATTGGATTATGGGTGCTATCCCATGATTAGTTTCAGAGAAGAAGTCGTTTATATGGTAATAGAAAATTGATCCCTTTTGGCCACGCCCCTCAGGCCCACGGGGGGTCAGCCCCATCATTTGTACATTTTTCAGTCAGTTACCCATAAGGATGCTACCAGTCAAATTTTGTTGAATTCTGACCAGCAGTTATTGAGAAGAAGTCGATTGTTGATGGACGGAGAGACGACGGACGCCAGATGACGGACTCCACGGTATGGCATAAGCTCACCATGGTCATTCAGACCAGGTGAGCTAATAAGACATAATAATACAGTTAATAATACTTCACTTCTAATGGTGTCCAACATCATCCCACATACATGAAATGATAACAATTATCAAAAGAATCAAACTTCATCTGTGTTATTCTAATATTATAGCAAAAGATAAAATTTAAGTCAAATACAAAATGACTAGAAATATCTTTCAGACATAAATGCTCCAGTCACCATCAATAAATGCAGGACATTATTTTGAACATATTTGCAAATACATAAATTCATGATCAAGAGTTACGTTCTTACTGACAATCTTTTGTATTAAGATATATCCGTTTTATACAATTAATTGCGTAACATTTGAATTTGCACAAAATTACACGTAAATTTGTATCTTACAAAAATAAAGAGGATGACAGCTTGACGACTATATAATGAGTGTAAATGTAGAGGAGGAGTTGTCTCACCTTGTCCTCAGCCCTGATAACTGTTTGTCACTGATGCTCAGCTGACTGGCCAGTGCTTGTTGTACTTCCACCTCCATCGCTTCCTGATGCTGTTGTTGTCTCATTTTGTTCATCTCCTGCATTTGCTTTTGTTGCTGAAGATTTTCTCTTTCCTGCATTTGTTGTTGTTGCTGTTGCTGAAGATTCGCTCTTTCCTGCATTTGTTGTTGTTGTTGCTGTTGTTGAAGATTCACTCTTTCCTGCATTTGTTGTTGTTGCTGTTGCTGAAGATTTACTCTTTCCTGCATTTGTTGTTGTTGCTTTTGTGTCGCTGTTGTAATTTCCTGTTGTTGCTGCTGTTGTTGCGACCTTCAAATACAAGTTTTCTGCTGATCCAACAATCAAAGATCTACATTTTTATAGTGATACCATCTGTCTACAAATCATGTATTAAATGAAAGCATATAGGATACAATCTATATCTGAGGACCATCTATCAAATAAAGAAAAGAAGAGCTGTTTGAGAACAGCGAAGCTCGTCTCTGGCAGCCTTTAAAGACCCAAGAGCTTAACGATGCCACAACATTTTTCAACATGCTATTTTTTAGCCCTTAAATGACCATATCCCAATCTAATAGAAGTTAGACATGTAATTCTGCTCCACTACGATGCTCTACATTACACTCCAAGACTAGATCTAACAAGGCTCCTTTCGTGGTCACCTCAGCATGACCCCTGACCTAGAACTGGAACATCTTCAAATGTAATGTTAACTGTGTATGCTTCCAAATGAATGAAACACACCAAAGATTTTGTAAACGGCATGCTGAATGGTTAAACATAGGGGTCATTCTGAGGTAATCCCGAACGAAAAGATGTTAGATCTCCTATTGTAGCTTAACAAGGAGCATTGTAGTGGAGCCGATTTGCAAGTCTAACTTTGATTAGATTGGACAATATCCATAACAACATATTATCACTGTATGGTAATGACACCGGAACTAGGTACCACCTGAAGTGATAGTGAGAAAATCGGGAATTGAACAGAGCTAAAATTGTCGCTTTCATCTGCATTTTGAGGTGTTTTTGGATACTGACGTTTAGCACACCTGTTTCCGAATATATCAGCCACACAATTATATATAAATGGTTTTCGAGAAGTGTCGCCAAAAAAAAATTGCCAAATGTAAACATGCCACCACACCAAGGGAGGTACGGACGTAAATCGCCAGAGGACATTTAAAGTACATTCATATACAGTGGTATTGAATCGTCTTGTAATACCTATCTATTTCAGAGTTCATTTGCTGTAACTGCTGCTGGTACATAAGTCGCATATTTTCGTGTTCCTGGCGCATTTTCTCACGATCTTGACGTATTTGTTCAGCTTCCTTAGCTAGCATAGCACGATTCTTCTCCATTTCCTCTACAAAAATGAAATGTTGGTCTCAAACACCACAACAACAGAGACTCTGCATGTTATTTGATGAGTATTTAGAATAAAATTTGATATGGAGTAAATGTTAAAAAGTTTGAAGAAGATAAGTTAAAATATATACAATCATTTAATTCACAACTTTTGTAAAGAAGTCCCCTTACGTCCTTCAAATTACAAAGAGTACCACTAAGCAGATAACTTTTTAAACTTAAGTCAATTTGACACTTTCTGATCCTTTGGGTACAGATTATGTGATTTATAATTTTGATTGGCCTTATGCCATCATAGAAAGTTTCATCTTTATTGCTTCGGTAGTTTGGGATAACAAGCCAAATATGTGAATTGTTAATGACACACTAAACTTGAATTTTTGTCTCAGACGACTTAAAAGTTTATAAACCTTAAGTTAACAAATATTAGGCCAACAAATAAAAAAAATATTTGTTTCCAGTAACACCCTTTAAAAATAAAGGGTCGGTAGGTAGTTTTTTTTTTTTTACGTAATTTTCTCTTCATCCAAGTTTCTTACAGTGAAAAAGTGAAACAGGTTGCATTTAACCTTATATAAACCATGGTTATGGTTTTCAGGGGATTATTGGTGTCTTAATTCACTGATTTTGTACAAAATTCCTAATTTTGTACAAAACTCCTAAAAAACAAGGTTGTTATTTGATTGCTGGAGGGCAAAACTGATAAAAAAATCAGTAGGCACTAATTTTATTGGATCGGTCAGGTTACCGGAAAAACAAATATTTTTTTTGTATGGCCTTACCCAAAAATAGTCTCCTTTCTTCCTCCATGCCATGTTTCTGTTCATTCAAGATAATTGCCCGAATTTCCTGTTCCTTTTTTCGCTTTTCAAGCCAACGTTTCGCTCGAAGCTCTTCAAAAGACAGTTCCTCTCGTCCATTCATCAGTTTCTCCTTACAGTACATTATTCGCTGGTTTGGCTTCAGAAAAAAAAAAAAAAAAAAAAAAAAAGGACAAATAAATCAAATGGAAAACTAGAACTGTCGCTAAAGTTGACGACTAGTACCCTCAGCTGCACAACTTCAGTAATAACTCCTTTAATAGTACAAATTGCAGAACCCTGTATAATTTAATCAACACACCTTTATTTCAGGGGTCTGTGTACCAAATTTGATCAAAATCTGTGAAGTAGTTTAATAGGAGTTCTTTATTTACGTCACAATGAATTTCCAGCCAATGAAAATGCTCCAGGTCATATTACACGAGTGACATATGCAAAAAATATTACATGGGGAAATCACTGGATATCAGGTGGATTATGTGATAAAAGTGTATATATTTTTTTAAACTAAGTAGTGCTTTTGGTATATATTAAGAAGCATACCATAATAGTAACTAGCACACAAATATCTCTACCGGTACACAAAATATTTTCTCCTATCAATTTCATACCTTTGACACATTCTGGCAAAATATTAAAGCTGTAGCTAAAATTACTTCCATATTAACCATGTGTGTATCACATTCAAACGTTTTTGAATAACTAAACATCAAAGTCAAATATTCCAATCAGAATGGGGCTATTATTTTCAAATTGATATCTTTCAATGACTTTATGGATATCTCCTGCAAATTAATTGATTAATTCCATTTAAATACCACATTTGATAAAGTTCAAATATTTCTATAGTTCTTATATGCACCACTCAGTTCTGTATTTGCAAATTACAGAGAAATTTGCTCTTGTAGATAGGTATTGATTATGACGTCATATGTTTGCGAGGGTAACGTCATACTTTTCTGAGAAAATGATGTGAATTACGCTAAAAAAATAATAATGTCACAATTTTATACTTATCCGCAAGGGAGCTTACTTTGTAATATGCAAAGACGTAATAGGTCTAAGGACAAGCACTGGTGTTATAATTATTATTAAAATTATCGAAAGCTTAAACATTCCTTCAACGACAATTTACCTGTAAATTGGAGTAAGCATTTTCATCCTGGTCACCATGTACTTGGGGAGGAGCACTTGGCTTCAGATTCTCATCGTTTATTTTCTGTGTTGATATATGATTCGTGTTTCTGTTATGACTGTAACCGTTCACTCGAGACATTTTGTTGGGATCGGCATTCTCATCGTTAACCACTGCAATAAAATAACGGGTATTTCACAACCAAATCAACAATATAAGATTATCTATTCTTTATAACTTATGTATATAGGCGGTTAGTTTCATTGGGGATGATATTTTCACAATTTTATGGAACATCGTTAATGATTATAAACTTGAAATCCGTCAAAATATTGAGAAATGTTTCACTCAAATATACCCTGAAAAACAGACCATGAAATTTTTTACTATCTTGTCTTACGGTCCACTCAAACATCATTTTACTACATGTACCATGTATACTAATGTTATTTTATGATCTCTAAACCCCAGCATAAAATGAATATCTTCAGCATATAAAGACTATGATAATAAATACTTATAGTGATGGGCAATCAGTTTGAAATCATAATCGGTTATCGGTTTGTAATCCGAAGTCATCAACCGATCGATAATCAATTAAATAATCGGTTGGAAGTAAGTAGCATTTTGGATATAAAATTTGCTGTTGTTATATATATACTTTTCAGCATTAATTTTCTTTGGATATGGAATATTTATACATAATTTTAAGATCTAAATTAATCAAGGTACTGATATAATATTAAATTTTCTGTTGAGAAAAGAGAGAACATTTAACAGCAACAATTGAAAATATATCTATTAAATTTTATGTTAAAAATCAATCTACAACATAAATTGTACCTATTATATATTTGATTAGGGATAATGATTATGGATTTTCAAAGTCGATGATCAGAATCGGAAAGGGCATACCAACTAATTATCAATGTATAATCGATGATCGGCCCACCACTAATAATAAACTTACTTGGTTTGGACTGTCCGCCAGCAGTAGAAGCTGCCTGGCTCTTCTTCTGGAATATTCTATAAACCCATCATGGAATTAGTTCATATTCTCAAAATAAGCACCAAATATCTAAATAATTTATGCCATTTTAATTCTATTATTAACAGGCATTATCATAATAATGTATAATGTTTTCTAATACAGTAAAACCTGCCTAGCGGCCACATCTGTATAAAGACCACCTGCTCAATAAGACCACTTTCTCAGGGTCCCAAATATCAATATCAATTTCATTTGACCTGTAGATAAAGACAACTTGGCTATAAAGACCATTTTTCTTGGTCCTTTTGGTGGTCTCTATAGATAAATTTGACTGTACAAAATTTACATTTAGAACTCAAACAATTTCCTGGTTTTAACCTTTAACACTTACTCCTGTTTCTTTTTCAGTCGGTCGAGTGGCTGGGCCTGACAGCTAATGCCTTCCTGTAGGATGAGATTAGCATTCTGACTTCTTCCAGACTGCCATGTAGCATCTGCCCATGCCTCGTAGAACATTGCAAACTGGACACCAATACCATTTTTTTGCATGTAGCTGAATATCTCCACTGGCTCTTTACAGAAGCTTGCCTATTTGTAGAAAGGATTTGAAAAGTTTACAATATTGACCCTCATTCAGAGGTTCAAAATTAATTTCATATGATGTTACTATCATAAAATTTAAAGGTTAAAATGTTTTTAACATGGCATCTTGACTTAAATTTCCCAATGAAATGCATTACAGAATTTAATGAGAAAATCCTCAAGTGAGGAACTTTCCTTATATTCTATAATGCTTTTCGAATTCTATGTCAGGAATTTTAAGCAATGTAATTTCTTAAAATTAAGAAAAAATAGATAAACTTGTAATTAACACTAATATAAGTCACAAACTCACTAGAGGATACAGTTTCAAGGTATAAGGCCACAGAAGTTAATCTGACGTTTTTTTTAATCAATACATGTATTATGATTTGTTGGCAGCAGTTTGACCTTTTGTTATAATGAGGCCATACCAAAAAATATTTGTGTTTCTGGTAACCCTTACCGATCTATTAAATCATTGCCTACATTTACTTTTTGTCAGTTTTACACCCAAGCAAACAAATAACAACCTTTCTGTTTTTTGTTTTTGCACAAAAATCAGGAATTTTGGTACAAATTATGTAAATTTAAGACACCAACAATACATAGGGAATCAAATCTATTCTTTATATAAGGTTAAATAAAGTCTTTTTTTCAGTTTTTCACAGAAAGAAATTGGGATGAAAAGAAAAAATATTTCAAAACTACAAATATGTCTGTTAGACATTAAGTGCCCACTAACTACTTCCTAACCTCAATTTCCAGAATGAAATCATCCTCAGCAACATGTGTCCCCATGTACGTAGCACTTTCGCTCATTATCCTTGGGACTATTGCAAGGAGATGGTTTACGCCCTTGGTGTATTGTAATAAATACTTTCCTTTACTTCATCAGAACTTTAAATGTGAAATACCTTTTAACTCTGTTAATAGAGCTGTGTATCGCGAGGTATGTGACGATACAATACGTATCATGATACAGGGTTCAGGATACGATACGTATCGCGATATTTGATAGACACTTAAAATGTGGTGGTTTCGTTGTAAATCTGTTGTTAGGTTGGTTGTATTTACGGAATATTTTAGCTTTTGCTTACACTCATTACAAAAGATGTGATTTTTTATTCATTTCCCATGTTCTATTATTAGATTTAGTAGACAGAAACTTGAAATAAGACCAGCAAGCAGCCTAATAGGCCACAGGCGCTGACACAAGTTTAGTGTTTTGCTCCTTGTGCGATTCAGCCATTTTGTTACTAACAAACGTTCGACTGACGTTGAGTATGGGAGATAATCCAATTTTTATTTTCAGGTATTGCGGTGCTTATAAATTGCATACAATGCATCAATGTACCACCAAGCGATGCAATACATCCATGCATTGGTGAATCGTTACATCTCTATTTGTTTAGTGTGTTCTTTGTTACATAGAAGTGTGTTTATTATTATATAGATATTGATACGATTGACCTGTTTCGCTGTTCAAAATAGTCATCCGCTAGAACATTGTCCAGTCTCTGTGCACGTGGTGACTTATATTTATTATAATTACCTGTGCCACGCTTGAACGTCTTTCTGGAGTAGATTAGATCTAGAGCTCAGACACCCAGGCTGAGATTTTATATTGTATTTTTTTGTTTCTCTAACACAAGGATGTAAGATTTAAGAAATATTTCTTAAAACTGCAGCAAATGCAGACTGTGGTCACAGGATTTAGTAGGCGATAGTGGAACGTACACCTAGGACCTAGGATAATATAAAATAAATTAAATATGTGGCCTGTACTAAAAGTTATCCGTTTCGTCACTTTCTTTTATTGACAATTTAAACCTGATTTGCATTGTATTGTTCCGGAAGTTTCCGAAGTCAATCAGATGCTTAGAATATCGTGAGCGATTCAGGAGTTTGTATGATACGCCACTTGAAGTTTTTACAACGCAAATGCATTTAGCACTGTGTAATGTCACTGTTCTTAATTTATAGTAGATTATCGCTGACAAATATGTCTTAGTATATATGTATATGTTTTTGAAAGGTTGAAACCACTAAAACCACAGCGAAATCTATTAAACGGTATGAGACACCGACTTCCGCTATCGTGTGCGCAGTTTGAATCTTCAGTCAAGGAAATAAATAGAGTGAGTACACTCGCACTAACAAGAGACCAAGAGGGCCTGTATCGCTCACCCGTTTTTTTTTAGTAATTATCAAAGACTCTGACAATAAATAAAATTAGCAAAATTGACTCCCAAAGTTTAAATTTGAATCACAACCATACAATGATGCTATGGATATAATACAAATATGCTATCCAATACATAGGTTCAGAGACAAAGTAATTTATATGAAAGAGTAGCCTAATTGACCTTTTTGACCCCACATCTATTGCCGTCTAAGGCCCCGTGGGTCAGCCCTATCATTTGTACAATTTCAAATCCCAACCATATAAGGATGCTAACATTGCATTTTGAGTGCTCTTCCATGCTTATATATAATATTTGTAGAGAAGAAGTTGTTTATATGGAAATAGCTAAATTGAACCCTTTTGACCCCACCCTTCAGGCCACCGGGGGTCAGCCCCATCATTTGCAAAATTTTGAATCCAACCCCTATAAGGATGCTACCGTTGCATTATGGGTGCTTTCCCATGCTTAGTTGAAGAGAAGTCATTTATATGGAAATAGCCAAATTGACCCCTTTTGACCCCACCCTTCAGGCCCCCGGAGGGGTCAGCCCCATCATTTGTACAATTTTTAATCCCCATCCTATAAGGATGCTACCATTGCATTATGGGTGCTATGCCATACTTGGTTTCAGAGAAGTCGTTTATATGGAAATAGCCAAATTGACCCGCCCCATAGGCCCCCAGGGGGTCAGCTCTATCATTTGACAATTTTAAATCCCCACCCTATAACGATACTACCATTGCATTATGAGTGCTATCTCATGCTTAGTTTCAGAGAAAAAGTCGTTTATATGGAAAGAGCCAAATTGACCCCTTTTGACCCCACCCCTCAGGCTCCCGGGGGGTCAGCCCCATCATTTGTACAGTTTTGAAACCCTACCCTATAAGGATGCTACCATTGCATTATGGGTGCTATCCCATGCTTGGTGTCAAAGAAGAATTCGTTAATATGGAAATAGCCAAATTGACCCCGTCCCTCAGGCCCCCGGGGGGTCAGCACCATCATTTGCAAAATTTTGAATCCCTACCCTATAAGGATGCTACCATTGCATTGGCCCTTTTTGCCCCGCCCCTCAGGCCCTTCATTTGTACAATTTTCAGTTAGTAGCCCATAAGGATGCTACCAGTCAAATTTTGTTGAAATCTGACCAGCGGTTATGGAGAAGAAGTCGATTGTTGACAGACACCGGACGCTGTGGTATCCCATAAGCTCACCTTGGTCCTTCGGACCAGGTGAGCTAAAAATTAAAAAGAAAAAAAAATCCTACCTACCGACCCTTCATTTTTAAAGGGTGTTACAACAAACAAAATTTTTTTCTATTTGGCCTGATTAACAAAATACAGTTCTTACATATTTGATCCACACCGATACGTAGCGCTGATCAGTTTTGTACTGGGGTTTGTTGTTAAATGTCCTTATACAGCTGTCAAGGAGTTCCGCAAGGGTGCTTTCTTTTGTATCAACTGGGCAACATTTCTCGACCCGTTGGATATATCTATAAAGAATTGAAAGAAATAAGAAAAATAAATCATAATTAGACAGAATATTTCATCTAGTGTTAGATTTCTGAAACCTTCTGGAGATATATACTGTATTCGACCCTATAAGCACCTCACCCCAATTTAGACAAGTACATTGTTCATCAAGTTAAATGCAGACTGAAAATATTAAAACTGTGAAGGTTTCTTAAGTTTATTGATTCCCTTGGCAATTGATTTATGGCTTACTTCATGCAATAAATGTTATAAAAGGCTAGCCCAAATTTGCTTCTATTAAGCGCCTCCTTATTTGTTTCAATTTTAAAAGCACCCTGTATCGTATATGCATGGTTATAGTTTTGAACCAATTTTCCATTTTTACAATAAATGATCAGTTTTCACCTTATTTCTTCTTTAGTTTATTTGTCACCTTCCGTCAATAGTGACGATTAAAGGAATTACTACAAACCAACTTATTTTTCCAATCTTCAATTACATAAAAATAAATTATAATCACCTTTGCCACACTTCCAAAGGGTCATTTCCTCTGTATGCCTGCAATTCCTTTTCAAATTCCCTGTAACAAATACCAGGTCGATAAGCATGAAAAAAAGAGATATCCCTGAACAATTTTACTTCATTCAACTACCACCGAACACTTGAGTTTGACTAATTAAGCCTATTTATCACACGACTGACCCCTTCAGCCATATCATACAGACATGCATCATGTCTTGAATATCATAAGACAAATGCATATGTGTTATAACGCTATTGTGACATCACTGCTGGTAATAATGATGTCATGATCAAAATATGATGTTGCATGGTTGTCTCTGTAGAAGAAAACATTGATCGGTTTAGTCAAAGATATTCTGATACGTTTGTTTTCGAGGAAAAATTGAATATTAAAAGGTATTGGATTACCTGACTACACCCATTGAATTACATTGCAGGGGAAGTCACTCTAATCGCTCTCCACTAGGACGTTGCTTGCGATGTCACAAGTCAGAAAGCGACGGTAACTTTGGATAAAAATATTGCGTTTGACTTTATAGACATCGTTTATATGCTTTTACATGGAATGTATGTGATTATGGATTATCGGAGGACTGCTGTACTATGTGTGACTATGACTCTAGAAAAAAAGGTATACAATTGCGAAAAAAAAAAAACTTTTATCGAGGTGGGGGTAAAAATTCCAATATGGCGACTGTCGTCCCTTTCTCTGTTTTATAGTAAATATCCCAGTTTTTTAATAAATTTTCAAATCTCGTATTTTCTGAAAAAAATCACATGACCGTCATGTATAGGCCTACTCATCAGTTCATGGGGATCCAGTACCACGAAATACAAAAACTGTATGACAACATCCATTTTCATTGAGTTAGTCTCTGTGGATTTCGCCACTCTTGCCTATGAAATTATTGAGCTCGTCATTGTCAGATCCTTCAATTTATTTTCATGATACCAAGATATTTTTAAACTATTCAGTCTGTGAGAAAATATTTACATTACATATTGTGATAATCCGTTCTGTCTCAATTTCACACCCCGCCGGAGGTATCTAGTTGACATTTATTAGGGTGGTAAGCACATAAAACATAGGCCTACTATGTTAACAACTGTCAACAGTATCCTATTTTGCCTCCATAAATTTTGGCTTAGATCGACATCATCAACAAGTTACTTTCAATGGATCATTCAAAATCGCTTTGATAATATTGACTCAAATCAACAACCAACATGAACGCTAGGTTGTGTATTTATCAAAAGCTATGATACCACCTCATATATGCCATACCGTCTATCCATGTTTTGGATTAGCTTTCTTCATTCATGGTCTCTTTTGAGTGGGATCTTTTAAAATGTCCGCCTTGCGCATGCGCATTTAGTATTTCTTCTTCTTTCAAGAGTTACCTCCCTTAGGATAGGATATTATGGATCAGTAAAACCCAAAGATAATAATAATATAATAATATATGGCCCTCACAACAATACGACGAAAACAAGAACAAACATGTAATACATTCATCTTGACATTGTAAACTTTCAGTCAATTTTTTTTACTCGAATTCACATTTATTCAAACACAAATTTTGTCAAATAAACTTTTGTTGATTAAATTAATACCAAACATACCCGGTATTTCCATTGAATTGAAACATAAAAGTAATTTATCAATCATTTACAAAAACTAAAACACGATATTGTATCTACTAACTACATATGTATATATATATATAGAGGGAGACAGCAGTCTATGTGGTGTTAATAATATACATGTATATAGATAAAAATTACATGTAAACGACAATGCAAAGAAATTTCAGTTTGATAAATACATTAAAAAATAAGTTTTAACATTCTTTTAGAAGGCAAATAGTGATGGTTTTTAAACTCGCTGGTAAGTTATTCCAGAGCTTAACTCCATTGTAATAGAGGGATTTTTTTAACAATTCAGAGTGTGCTCTGGGTACATGTAGGATTAATTTATTTTGTGTCGTTGATCTTAACCCATATTGATACATTCCATTGCAAGAAAAAAAACAAGTTTTCAAATATTCAGGTGCCAGATCATTTAATGACCTATAAACTAGTACACATGTGTGATACATAATTCTATATTCGAAAGGAAGAGCATCAGTATCTTTAAACAGCTCTTTGCTTGGAGTCAAAGTTGATTTGTTCAAAATAACTCTAATTGCTCGTTTTTGAATTTTAGTAATTGCAGTTTTTTGTTCTTGGGTCAAGCCATTCCGCCATACACTAGCAGCATAGTCCATTATTTGGAGAATATATGCATTGTAATAAACTTTTTTGGCATCGACATTCAAATATCTAGACATTCTACGCAGTAAAGCAACTGCCGTGGCTAGTTTTGATAAAACTTGTTTTACTTGTTCTACACAAGTGAGGTTTTTATTGATGTGTACACCCAAAAGCTTTTGACATGAGGTAGAATGTATTTCCTGATTATCTGCATACAATATCATGGGCATATGATCACCCGACTTTTGTTTACTGGAAACTAACATAGATTTGGTCTTCCGTTGATTAAGTTTCATGTTATTATTTGTACACCATTTTACAATTTGATTCAAGTTTTCTTGTAGTTGACATGTAACACTAGTATATACTCAATACCCTTTACATGCATAGTACTGTCATCTGCATACATATCTATTTGACAATTTTTCACATATAGCGTCATATCATTTACATAAACTATAAACAATAAAGGAGCAAGTATTGATCCCTGTGGAACTCACGATTTTATTAATTCAGGTGATGAGGAGCTATTTCTATACTGAACTTTTTGAACTTTGCCACATAAGTATGAAGCAAACCAACTAATACTTGACGGTGAAATATTTAAACATTTTGATACTAAGTCATGCTCCTACCATTTCGTTTTTATCTATGCAATCAATCCATCTATCAATCAAATAGGCTAGGGCTGTCTGACATGATGTTTAGCCCTAAACCATGACTGTGCAGCATGTAAAAGTTTGTATTTTACAAGATATTTATAAAGATGATTTTTAACATGTTTTTCAAATATTTTTGAAAAAGTTGGTAATATAGATATAGGTCTGTAATTATCAAGATTGTCTTTTTCGCCACCCTTATGTAATGGTGTCTCTCTTGCCTCTTTAAGAGACGATGTAAAACGAAACTTTGATAAACTTAAATTTATAATGTAAGTCAAATAGGGAGAAATAATACCGTTACATAATTTTATAACCCTTGGACCTATTTCATCAATACCAGTTGATTTTGTTTCATCAAGCTTTTTAATGTATGATTCAACTTCCTCTAATTTTATGTAAGGAATGCAGAAAGGATTCTGAGAGGATATCAGCCTTGATGCATTATCCCACTTCAGTTGATTATAAATATTGTTATGATTCTGACATTTAGACATACATTTAAGATGATTCCACAATAATGCGTTCGGCTTGTTTTTAATGGTAGCATTTTTAAAAAAGATCTTTTTTAGATTTTAAAATCAGCGCATTTGTACGGTTCCTCCAATCCTAATAATTATAAGTTAAGAGGATTATTTCGTTGCAACAAACTTACAACAGGATTGAGAACAAATTATAAAATCCCTCTCCCCAAAACGTCAAGATGTGAGACGGATACAAAATATTTGGCATGCAGAAAGGCGATTTTAAAAAGGTCTTGCCTTTTTTCGCAATTAAATAAAAAACGCATAGAAAATTATTCGCGAAGTCTTAGCGTCTGCGTAAAAAAAAGAATTTACAAAAAAAAAGAAAAAAAATGAAAAATGATATTGCTTTAATGGAATTTGTATCTTGACTCGTTAAAGGTGCCCCACCGCTGACAAATGGAGTTTTTTCACTATCAAAAACAGGAGCAGGCGATTTAATATTTTTCTTCAGTTACAAAGTTACTTACTTTACACCATTACCAGCATTGAAAAAATTGAGCTTCTAATTTTACTTCAAGTTAGAAATATAAAAATTAATTAATTGTATCCCGAAAACAAGAGCTGTTGGAGAACAGCAAAGCTCGCCTATTCAGAAGAAGTTGATGTTCAAGTATTTACTATTTAAACATGGAAATATGACAAATTAACAGACTAAAAAAAAACCTAAAGGGCCAAAAATTGGTTGTATTATCACGTTCAGTATCCATACACATTAGGAAAATAAAATCATAAACATTTATGATGACTTATGCTTAAACAATTGACAAAATAGAAACTTGCTCAAAAACTTTAACGTGAAATATGACAAATTAACAGACTCAAAAAACCTCCTAAAGGGCCCCAAATTGGTTGTATTATCACATTCAGCATCCATATACATTAGGAAAATAAAATCATAAACATTTATGATGACTTATGCTTAAACAATTGACAAAATAGAAACTTGCTCAAAAACTTTAACGTGAAATGGGACGCCAACGCTGACGCCGACGCCGACGCCGGGGTGACAACATTAGCTCCCCCTATTCTTCGAATAGGCGAGCTAAAAATTCGTGGCACTATATCCTATATGGAATGAGTACTGATTGCGCGTGCACCAAAGGCAAAATTGATTATTTCATATTTTTTTGTTAATTAGACATAAATATATATATACGATTAAACACCAATTATTGTTCAAATGATGAAGATCTTTTATGCTCTGTCGGCGATGGAACATCTTTAATTATATCGAAATCTAGAAAATAAAAAGTGGCCTATTGTGTCCCAGTGGGCTACGTGGAAACTTAATTATTTGGTTGGAAAGAATATGGAAATTAAACAATGATATGTTAATATTTCTTAGCAATTTGACCAGGCGCGTAGCTGCCATGTAAGCACATAAGTCCGCGCATGCACATCATTTTCCTAAGTATGTGTAAGTCGAGAACTAGTAATATTCGATGGACGTTTGGAATGTTCTGGACAGTGACTTGGGGCTATACAGTGTAAAAGTATTTGAAAAATTATAAAAACTCATTTAAAGTATAAACATTTTATATTCTTTTACCTGATAATGTTTAATTCCCGACAAGCCATGCAAGCGTACAGGGATAATGTATGTCAAAAAGCTATAATCTTGGTGAGATTGTAGGTCCCTCATGATGGACTGCCAGTTAATTCTAGGAGGTATTGATGTGGTGATATATGCTCACTCTCTATGTGAATATATGTATTTTTGTATTCACACACGTTTCGTAAACAAGTTTCTCTACTAACGAAATCATAGCATGAACAATATGAAAGTAAGAAATAAAGATGTTACCGATACATTTGGGGGTGATCTGAACTCTGCTAATTGTAAATTAGGAACAGATCTTCTTCCTAACAGATGGTATAAATTTCATATCTACAAAGTCAATATTGAACACTTAGTATCTAAGATAATGTACCTACATGTACCTGAAATAATATTTTAAAATTAATTAATTTCCTATGACACCACGAGACTAAAAATATTTGATATATCCTACATATGTATCAGCATGACCCATTTGGTGTTTACTATTTTGCATAATGGTAGAACATGTAAAACCTGCCAAAAGTGACCAAATGGCACCATTAGAAATCTAGATTTTAATTTTTTTCTCGAGGGAGACTCCCCCGGACCACCTTCCATTACACACCCAACACCTTCAGCTACGTATACGCGCCTGATTTCAAATGTTGGAAATGAAACCACGATTCGCGGGTGATTTACCTCATAATGTACTTAGTAGTAAAACGTAGTAAAACAAGTCACATGCTTATACCTCATTCATGCGATTGGCCGAAATAAATATGGAATTGTATTATGGGTAATGCTAGTGATCACATGAGTGTGTGTTGTTTTCCGATCTGACCTGCAGCTGGTATTTAGTATGTATAATTTGGCCTTTTGATGAAGATATTATTTTCTCTGTGTTATTTGTATCTACTCTGAAACCTAAAGCAGGTAATTAGATATAAATATAAATTTAGAATTCTACGAATTTAGCCGGGAGTAGCCGGTTTTCGCTGATCCTAGATTAGACGGTTAGACCTATTGAATTGTACAATTCGCATTATATCATTTATTTATAAAACGTGGAAATGGCAGTTTTATAACTCATTTCAGATCATTATTTATAGTAAAACAGTAGACATGTGCAAGTCAAAATGATATGCATGCAATATCAATAACATTTTGGAGTCTAAATATTTTTTAAATAAATCAATTTTTCCGAAGAAAGGGCAAGCAAACTATCACTATATTTGGAAGTAAACATACAATCACGTGATCACTAGTTACCAATAATCCAATTCTATATTTCGGCCAATGGCATGAATGAGTTATAAGCACGTGACGTGTTTTACTATGTTTTTTACTACAAAAATAGATGCAGATATACATGTATCCCGAGTTTGGAGGCAAAACCACGCCCGGGAGGATTTTTAGCCCAAAGGTTGAACCTGGCCATTAGAGTAACGATCGATAGTTTGAAGGTTTTGGGAGGTTAGATTAGGTAGGGTAATATACATTGTAGGCATAAGCATTTCTGTGACAGTCCAAAATAAATTTTATTATATTTTCTTATATATATCTTTTAAATAAAAATTATATTTTAGTTTAAGGCACAATAAAAGTGTTTCTGGCCAAACAATTTGGAATTTTTTTTAAATATGAAATTGCAAAATTGCCTCCCTTAATATTTCCATCAAATCCCCAGTCACATAGTAATGAGTGAAACATTCTCTTTATCACATATAACCTTTATAAGAGAAATAGAAGTCAAATTTGAAATTTTGTCTCTATATATAAAACAGAAAGCGACGTCAAAGAAAGACAGTCAACCGTGCAGTGCACTGTTATTCGATTCTTTTGATGAACATCAAACTACTAAATTAATTACTAGGATTAAATTAATTTCTCTTCGTTGTCACAGACAGATTATATTCTACAGCATTGCTATGAGATAGTCCAGGGGCCAGCATTCTCCAGTGATAAAGCACAATAAAAAGGGCAAGAGTTCCACTATATAAGAAGACACAACACGAAAATACCACAGTCTCCGAAACACGCACGTCGCACTTCATGGGAGGCCGTCCTTACATAACCATAGCTGTTGATAGAGCGGAAGTATAAATATCATCAACCAGAACAAACCAAAGTATTACGATAGTGATAGTAACCACTGGAATATCGAGAGTTAAGGAGTAGATTCAGAGACATTAACAAATTTTCGCTCTTCCCTATATGAATACTACTTCTGAGGCCGTCACGTTATTGGTTAAGTATTATCAGGTTTAGAACTGGGAATTGATGATTATGTACGTTATCTTATGTTATACAATGCATCTTATAGTGTTTGTTTGTTTGTTTTGTTAATGTCACTCCTTATTGCTCCTCTTGTGATCTTATTTGCTAAGTTTATTTTTTCATAGATCTCCTAAGACCATCAAAGTTAGAAAACTGTGCAATTTTAAAATGGAACTGGGCAAGACACAACACATTTCCATATTTGGAAGAAACACAACGTTCTCGTTCGTGGAAACATTACATGCTGAATGGAAGTAAAACAAAAAAGTGGAATTTCTCTAGGGAACGTATATATTTTTATGATAACTAATAACAATTGAGTAATAAATTGATATTGGTAATTAATGCAGTTGTTTACATACTGATGTTGGTAAATTTATCATATAGATAACATTCCTATCGTTCTAGCTAGAGTTCATGTGAGGAAAGAGAATTATAATAATTGGAAGGAAATATAAATTGACTAGGCCACTTTTAGGTTGTTTTAAAATGAGAGACACAAAAAGTATAGATTGTCCACGTGCACGTGTTGATCGTATCTAAATGGGCACTGGTAGTCACCATTCTCAATAATGTGGAAAATGGTTGACAGCTGAATATTGAGATGAGCTTTAAATTTAATCGCTCTTATAATCTAGTAGGATGACAAGTTAACCAGTAAAATGTTAAAATTATTTATTGAGAAGCAGATTCCACGAGTTCAATGGAGAGTATTAACATTAAGCTTTCACTAATTGTCAGTTATTGCAACGAATATGTACATGTTTTTCTCTCTGTTCTCACGTTGTTTTTGAATATTAGTTTGTGAATTTAGAGTTTTAGGGAAGATTAGAATAGACTCTGATAGAGGTGACAGGACTGGTCACGTGAGCGCGAGAGGGCTGTGTGCCTGGGCATGGACCTTGGTGGTCATATTGTAAACACAGAGACATCATGTAAATACTATGGAAGATAAATAAAATCACTATATAATCAAATCAAAGCCATCTATTTTGAATGGGAGTGTAACAGATAATTCAACTTTGGTGCCAGTGACCAGGATCCAAGGACGGGATACAACATGAAGATGGAAACATGTGAATGACAATGAGATTGACAAATGACAAAATGACCAATCTGATTAAAATGCAGATCCTTATAACCACAGTTTCTACACATTGCTACATCAATTGTGGCAGTTGCCAGGTACCGACCGCTGGATGGTAGTTTTTCTCCGGGTACTCCGGCTTTCATCCACCAACAAACCTGGCACGTCCTTACATGACCCTGGCTGTTAATAGGACGACTAATAAAATCAAATACATCAATTGAAAACGTCATTTCGTCCCAGTATACATATAATTTAGCTTTGTTGTGGTCTTTGGACGAGATGACTACGTACACGAACATAATTCTGACAGCTTTTTCAAACTATTTCGTTCCCTGAAATTCACTGTCAAAATTTTGCAAGCAGCAATTTGATTGGTCATTTCCAAAGGTCACGTGGACATGACTCCTAATGGGATTTTCTCAGATCATCTTATCAAATGTAGTCATAATAAGGATCTGTGTTTTTAATCAGATTGATAAAATGACGAGATACATTTATGGAAAGGATAAACATGAATAGAGGGAAAAGGAAGAAGAACGGAATAACGACACAGTAAGACAGATTAACAAAGAAAAGAAAGAAAAGAAGAAGAAGAATAACAGGCCACAACAAAAAGGATGAGAAGTCTGTTTTTGTTACTTATTCGCTATGGCTGATCAGGGTATGTTAGAAATGGTAAATGCTGTTTGCGCAGTAATGCAAAGATTATCATGGAAATTTGATGTTTTGTTAATTCCACTTTAGATTCACGAATGAGAAGTTGTCAACTTTGCTGAATTTACAGAGTATTGCGCAGCATGTATCTACCTTTGACGGTATAGATGAGAAAAAAAATCCTGGATAAAAGAAATAGAACGATATCTCTGTGTGAATCTAGACTTTCCTCGAGAACACTTGACTATAGTAATGGTATCTACAAATAAGGGTGTTGTAAAATACTTTCTGTCATATATTCTGCAGACATATTTGAGAACAGAGAACATCCAAATACTGAATGGACATTGATGATTTAATTTTGGCGCTGTGACCAGAACCTCAATAAGATATTAATTTAAATGCCTTTCTTAATTCTGTTCTTCTCTGGCTTTATCAATATAACCTTCTCTAATATAAATATGATATTCTCTATCGTATTAGGTTTAGTTTCATAATTTACAATCGAGATTTGTCGTAGTATAGTCCGTCCGTATAATACCCTATAAGCTGTTTGTTTTTAACGCCTTCAGTCCTGGGAATTTCCCCATGATAGTATCTTTTGCCAGCTCAAGGAGTTTCTCTCCATAAATTACAACATTTTCATGTTGTTTTTGTCTGATTTGTCGCAGCAACGATGACGCATGTTGCTCATTTTTAATTTCACCAAATCTTACAATAAGCTGGGTTAGGTACCGGAGGATGGTTTTCATGGACACTCAAGATGAACAGAGTTCCTGTGAGATAGTCGTGTCTAACGAGGTATGCTTTATTGGAATGGGTATATAAGATTCCTGTGTGGAACGAGAACTGATATAATATAATTATGACATTCTGGTGATGGACCTTGTGGATATTAATACAGAACTGTGTTTCAATGAAGTATTTAAATATGACATTACAGTGATGGACACTTGAAATTGAATGTGTCTCACTGTGTACTAAATAGAAAATTAATTGTGTATTCTATATTTATTTTTTTATGACAAAATATCTTTATTTTGATGATAATTAATTAATTGATATTGGTAATCAATGGAGTTATTTGAATTGGTGTCGGTAAATTTATTTGTATCATGTATTCATATATAACTTTAATTCTGAAAATACAACACATAAGCGCTGGTACATCATGAAGGACTGATATCTAGACAAAACATCAATTGATGTCTTGCAAACAGCGAGTGATGAAAAAGACCTGTAAAAGTTGACAATGGCCTCAAAGTCAACAATCATATTTCTAAATGTATGTACATGTATTTCTCCCGAACCTTGCACATCCTTAGATTACCCCTGCTGAAGAGGAAAATGATTGTCTTTGGGGCAGTAAACCTACTTTTGACAGGAAAAAACAACTGTGTCGCTGTGTAAATAGTTTTTTTGTCGTTTTCATTGCGCATGGGCGAATTAAGATTAGAATACAATATACAAAGTATGTGTATTGCGTGTCTTCAGCGTTGTCAATTGTCATATTTTGGTAAGAATCTCTGATGTAGTTATAGAATTGTAGTCTGGGTACGGTGTCCTCATTGAGTCGTTCTATTTTCACCGTCACTTACTAAGAGGAAATCAATGCATTCAAGACATCAACAATGCTTCTCTGTATTCTGTGGACACTTACAGTAAAATTGCACACGAAAGACGCCATTGTTTCTCGACACCTGTCGACCTAGACTGCTATCGGTCTAGTGATTAAATCTCCATGGGCAACAATCTACTGGTGAGGTGGGGCGAAAAAATGACAGAAGCAAGGGAAATGTCTGTATCTCTTCACTTTTTAAGTAGGATCTTTCCTTTTACTAAATGGATTTTGAATAGTATTTAATTAAAAAAAAAAAAAAAAAAAAAACCGTAATAGATTCTATGGGTTTGACAAGGCAATTTGTTCTTGATACTTTATGTAGATCACCAATTAGTGGAATCTCGTTAATCCGAACACGTGCTTCCCAAGCCCAAACCATCCGGATTGCGATTAACTCGAACTGCCGGACATTTAATACGGCTATAATCAAATCCATTCCGTGATAATTCCATCTGGATTGTGAATTTTCCGGATTATCCAGGTCTGTATTTTCGCGGGTCCACTGTATTGCTCTAGATATCTTGGCAACTTGGATAACTATTTTTTTAATGACAATTGACAGGTTAAATTAAAAGAAGATAAATAAAATAATTTATGTTTTTCATAGAAATACATAATTAGCATTTTTGTTTGCAAGCATTATAAGACTGTTCATATAGCATAGGATATGGGTAGTTATGTTTTACGAGGTGATGTTTATTCTTTATAACATATATGATATATTTGTGTCTCTATCTATACGTGTTCATATATTTACTTATTACTGCATTTTGATATAATTCGAATTACACGCCCTGCAGTCAATTCGCACTACATGAAATTGATTTTATACTTCACGCCATGCCCGTTAATTGCATCTTTTAAAATAAACTCAGCCTAGTCTTAACATTTTAAAAATTGTACCGAGAAAATAGTAATTTTGTTGACGCTGTGTCGTCACGAGACTGTATTGCATGGGTAGCCATGAGTGTATTGCCCGAGACCAACTAGTATTAACACTGTTTGTACGAGAAAAATATAAATACATATTATAACAGGCAGTTTGTGCTTAGCCCATAACAGTAAAGGAGAAGGACGAATTGTTTGTCTTGATGTCAGTATCAGATAACTGGATAAACTTATGATTCCTAGCCCTAGCGCAGTCACTTAGACTAAGTATGTGATCATTGCACGCAATCAGATGTCATCCCTAAATTGCATTAGCTTTTAAAAAGATATGAAGCAAAACAAACGCCGAACAAACAAATTATTTTGTGGGTTTTATTTTGGTATCAAAGCAATTTACATTAATTCCATAAGGATGGCCTTTCTTCCTGTGTTTTTATAAGGTTGCGGTATATTTGTGTTATGGATCTACCTATAGTAAAAGCATTGGACTTCTCTCTTCCGTGTGATTTGTTGTTCATCAGGAAAAGGATATATGAATCTTGTAATATATTTAATTCCATTCATTATCATAACAGAGATATATACAATCACACAATGGAACCTTTTACCGGTAGCAGCAGTACAAAGCACAACGCTCAAAGACTTCAAGACACACATCCCATATCAAGTCTTTAAAGCCTTCACAATAAACTAATTTCTACACCTTTTTATCATATTTTATCTTAAAGTGAACAGTCGGGCAAGGATGGCTAAAGTAGGTAAAAATGGCGTGAATGTATCCAGTATTATTTTCTTATGAAATAGAAAAATAAAATCTCTCTCGTTAAAATCTGTCTGAGTACGCAGAAATTAATTTAAAGTATAGGAATCCTAAAACGTCCTCCCGGCTAACTATGTCCGTGGTTACATTTCCATGCAGCCTCGCTTTCAACTTTTCTTTATTTCAATGGTCAGAACTTGGAAACTAAGCCGAACTTGACCTTCGTATTAATATGTGAGAACTTTTGGAAGGCTAATGAAAGCATTTAGACTGGTTTTCTTTGCCCGACTATTCCCTTTAAAGCTGTGAAAAAAGCTAAAAAAAAAATAACAAAAAATCCTTCACTTTCAGTCAATGTATATAACATTTCACACGCCACTGCGCCAACCCCCACAGACCTCAAATCGTCAACATTGACGGCCTGGTCTACCAAGAAGAAGAGAAAATACTGAAAATCATCCTCAGTACTCCAGGGGTTCCGACCACACATATGATCTCTACACCCCTGGACTATCTCAAAGTACATCTGAACCAATTACAGCCCAGCAAAGATTTCCTTTGAAGAATACAGAGAGAGCGACGCTCAACTTCAAAGCCACATAGTCAACCACAGTGTACCGTTATACGGTTCTTTTGATGAACATCAAACGACTAAATTACCTGTTCTGTTCTGTTGCCTCCAGTTTTACCTTGAGATAGTCGAGGGGTGTAGAGATCATAAGTGATCGAGACTCTTGGAGTATCGAGGCTGGCCGAAAATGTAATGAGTCATAAACAGTTGAAAATGAAATGATATATATTTTGGCATCTTAAGCTGAATATATATGTAAGATTTGAATATTAAACAAATTAATGAGTCTTTTTTTAAAATGTGTTTGAAGCATATACAATTTTATGTTATCAATGCATATAATACATTTATGTAAAAGTTTAGTTGTATACCTACTATATAGTTGTCATTCATACGACAGACTGCAATATGTAAACCCATCGTTTTGATATATTTTCCGACTCACCAAAATTCGCGAGATAATCCACGAACTGTAAAGAAATATTATTTTGTGATCATTTGTCCATGTCTAATGTCAAGTGTTCTGATGTCTCCTGATTAAAACCTTTGATGTTTCTGACTCGACACGTTTTGTTGATGTGCTTACATCGATAATGACTAACCAGTCCTTCCTGTCATTACGCACAGCATACCAAATCTAATTCTGTCCATAAAAACGTATTCCAGGTAAATATTACAAATCCAAAAGGCAGCTCATGAGACCAGTGCCAAATTCCCAAATTCTCAAACAATTGCCAAAGTTACTGTATGGTTCTTCACGAACTGTGTCCACATGAAAGTATTTCTGACAAATTAATACAAATTCTCAAGACAGCTCATCAAGTCAGAGCCAAAATCTGGAAAGTTGTCGTAAAGGTCTTCAGCGTATCCAGGAGATATGAATTCGTCGGCCATCTCTAATGCTACACTAGTTTCGTTACATGCTGCGTCAGAGGATATGGTATCTCTGAAGGCACTGAAGCAGTCGATTGCATCCAAACTCACTTCTTCACATTCGGCTGTATTGTTCCTAACAAAAGTAGCAAGCGCAGTACTGAGACATCGTCTGATGGTTTCTTCAGCAAAGTTACCGGAGCACGAGTAGTTTTCACGAGCTTCGTACATAGACATGGTAATATTTAAAGCGTTAGTGAACATTTCGCCGTTTTCGCTACAGGTGTAAAATGGCAACTAGAGTCGTAGCATTCGGTGAAGAATGCCATCTGACCCTGAGGAGCATGGCACCAGTTCGGGACATTCCCATCAAATCACCTCCAGTGTGTGGTATACAATCGCATGGTCCGGCCGAACTATCGTACAGGGCAACAACTTCGCAGGACACCCAGCAAAAGTCGTCACACGGATTTGGACAGGTAAGGGTTGCCGTTGCTCATAATTTCCAATTCAGTCTTGTTGGTACATTCCATTCGTTCATAAACAGACATAGCATTTATTGGAAAAGCTTTGAAGCAGCCAATACAGTGTTCCTTGCTTGCGTTACAGGTGTCAGTAGTGACGAACCCGTTATCAGCTGCATCGCAGTGACCGTCTGCCTGAACCACCACCTAAAAATAGGAAACGTTCGGGTTATTTCAAGATGACTTTAAGCAGTTAGGAACTGTCCGACAGTCGAATGTACACATAGAAAAAAAACCCACTGAACTACTAGCAGTAACCGATACAAATAAACACTTTTATAACGATGACGCGTACACGTCTCATTTATGGCATATTATGAACGACTTTATTTTCGCATACATTTTGCGTCTTCGGGAATATTAAATAAATAAATAAATAAACTAAAGTGGTTTGCAGTATTTAAAACATACAATACAATAACTTACCGAGCAGAAGGTATACAGGAGCAAGAAGACATAATAAACCTGCTGTAGCCAGTCGATACATCTTGTTATCTAGTAGGTTGTCCCTGTTGCATCCGTCGTTTGAGAAGACAAACTATTTATGAAGAAAAGACTGCACATATATTGGTTGGTTTATGTAATTTTGTGTGCACGTGAATGAATGCTTCCTATTGGATTACGGAGTTATTTTGTTTCTCTCGAGACACTTTTGATTAGAATTACTGGCATTTATCACGCAGTGTCTGAGATTGTTATTTCTTTTTAAACTCGTCTTAGGTTATCTTTCATGGCGTCGTCACGCAACAGGTATCTGGAATTAGTCATTGTTCATTACTATCGAGTCTGATGAAAGTTAGACCGCTCTCGATACAATGGTATTTCCTCAGTTGACAGCTGTCCTGTATTGACTAACTATTTGAGAACCTAAAGTTTTTAGTTTTTAGTCTAGCCGCTGATCGATGGTTTTTCCCGGATAATCCAGCTTTCCTCCACAACAAACCTGACACGTCCTTAAACGACCTGGCTGTTTATAGAAATACCAAAATGTTTCTTTAGTACTTCAAGGTATCTAAAACAAAACCAGTCATCAGAGCGCTATCTGAAAAGCGCTGATTATGTCAAAAATGTGACAAAACTTTTTAGTTTATCGTGTGTATGGTCAAAACCGAATTCCGGTAAAAACAGCTTTCTTTGATTGATTCAAAACAGGTCAACATTACAACACGCCACCATAGTATTTTAATTCCATTGTTAACTTTGGTATGAACTCATATTTCTTTAAATCTATATTAGAAAAAAGTTAGTCATGGGAGATATTTTGACTTCTCTGCAGAGAAAATTCTTTAACCCTTATACATGGGCCACTCATTGCGTATTTAAGTCTTTTTACGTTGTGGAAGCATGTGAAGTAAAACCGTCCGTTGTGGTGCTTCCTCTGATAGAACTCATACGACACACTTTCTTACACGCTCTAGTAAAATCCTTCCGCTGCCAGGCGTATATCACAGGGTTCCACTAAGCTGTTGCTCATCCCGAGGAACACGAGCCAATTGGAAGCAGTGACGTCATAGTCAGTTAGATCAAACGACCCTAGCCCATATCGTAACTGATATGACGTGAAAGGGGCCCAACAAACCGTAAACGCTGCTGTCACGATCCCATGCCTTTGCACTTCGGACGTTACGCTCTGGTTGATTTCTGGCGTAGTTCAGAACCGACATTAGACACATTCGAAGGACGTATTCTATTGAAGTACCTCCATGCTACTCGTAAAATGCACATGTACATGACCAAGGATGCAATGCTAAAGAAAATTATGGTCAAAGCCGACGCTAAATAGACCACCATGTTCGAAAATGAGGTGATAGAGACAGAACAAGGATTCGCCGGTCCATGGTTTTAGTCCAACATACGATATCCCTGTCACCACAAGGGCATATATCCATGGAAGTGTAACAAGGACGTTAGCAGTGACATTGTCACAACTTTTAGTATAGCTTGTGAGGGTGACCAGATCGCGATGTATCTGTCGAATGTTGTAAATGACACTGTGAGCTGCGACGGCCGTCGTCATAAATGCCACGAGCTGATACCGAACGAAACATGCTACCCTGTCTGTGTTTAATTCTGGAAACAAGAAGTATACAATTTGGGATCCTACTGAAAGTCCGGTGCAAAAATCAGCGATGGCAAGACCCACGACAAAACGGTTGGTGAAAGATTTCAAATGAAGATAACGAGTGAAGATGAAGATGACGACACCATTACCAAAACAGGAAAGGACGAAAACTAGCTGTTGTAACACGATGAATATGATGAGAAATGGCGGGAAACCGTCGTCTGCTTCTCCAGTGATCGTCAGATTACCTGTAGTCATGGTGGATACCATTATTCTGAAAAAAAAAAAAAATAAAAAATTGTCCATTTGCCTAGAACATACATGTTCTTGTGTGTTAAGTTGGTTGGGCATTTTTCTTTTATCTGTTTAGCGAGTGCTTTGAGAGGCTACAATTTCAAATACGGTGTTTTTTCTTTTG
>SAYR01010770.1:1069503-1105548 GCA_004382745.1 Argopecten irradians irradians | reverse complement strand
AGAGAAGGAGAGATAAAGATGCGAGAATAGATATTTCATCTTCATATCAAGCTTGGTGGTCTCGAGTGTTAAAAGACTACAATATCTTTCTCCGTTATTATATCAAATTCAGAATTATCAACTCCAATAAACAGGCAAGCATTCAAGGATCTTTAGTTTTTTGAAACAAATCAAAACTTTTGTTGATTAAATTAATACAAGCCATGAGTGCACAACCCGTTAATTTCATTGAATTGAAACATAAAATGATTTATTACCAAAGATTACTTTTACAAACCAACCATATAAATAGAACTAATGACAACGAGCGATTCATATTCGTTTCATCTAATACATTAAGGCTTGTTGATATCTTATCATTGGGTCAAAACGGATAGGACGATAGTCAGTATCAAGGTGAACAGGCGAGTTCTCGAAGGCTAACTACACGAGTAACAAGAGTGTAGCCTAGTGTAGCTGTGGCTATGTTCATTTAAATGCAAGGTTTATCATGTATATATGTCTTATCATTGCTCGTAGTAATATAAAATACATGTAAAGCGAGAAATGCAAAGAATTTTCAGTTTTGCATAAATACATTAAAAATAGTTTTAACATTCTTTTTGAGGCAAATCACTTCTGGCTCGTGATGGATTTTGGTTTTTTATACTCTCTGTGCTCTAGTGTAATTTTTTTATTCATCCTATGAGCTTGCAACACACATTGTATGGAACTGGGTATATTTTGTTGTGTTGAGTGGGTTACTAATTCAGTAGTAGTGTTCTATCTTTAAATAAAGTTATCACTATCAATTCTATTCTTGTGTCGGTGGATCCTGTACCCATACGCCCGCCACACACCAACACGACCACCCGCCACCGGCGGGGTGTGATACATTCTGCAATTTGCAAGAAAATAAACACAATTGTTTTCAAATATTAGGTGCCAGATCATTTAATGACCTAATAAAACTAGTACACCATGTATGATGACATAATTCTTATATTCGAATCAACGGAAGAGCATCAGTATCTTTAAACAGCTCTTTGCTTGGAGTCAAAGTTGATTTGTTTCAAAATAACTCTATTGCTCGTTTTGAATTTTAGTAATTTGCAGATATTTTTGTTCTTGGTCAAGACATTAATGCCCATACATCCGTAGCAGACATAGTCTCATATTTGGAGAACTATTGTCCTTGCTAATCACACTTTTTTGGCTATCGACATTCAAAAATCTAGACTTCTTCCTAGAGAGTAAAGCAACTGCCGTGGCTAGTTTTGTGATAAACTTGTTTTTACTTGCTTCTGGTGATCACAAGTGAGGTTGTTCTTCCTGAGGTGTACATCTCAAAAGACTCTTGACATGATTGTAGAATGTTATTTCCCTGCATTATCTGCAATACAATATCATGGGCATATGATCCACCCGCACTTTTGTTTAACTGGAAACTAACATAGATTGGTCTCCGTTGCTATTAAGCTTCTATGTTAATTATTTGTACGCCATCTTTTACAATTTGACTTCATACGTCTTGTTTCTGTAGTTGACATGTAACACTAGTATGAATATAGCTTATGCATGTAACTGTACTATTTTATTAGCAATCTTTTCCCCAATTACCCTAAATGCCACGCGTCCAGATCTCATACAACTTTGACAACTTCATATAGTCGTCTCCATATCATTTACGATAAAACTTAATTAAACAATAAGCGACAGCCTACTATTTGTGGAATCATTTTCTGAATTCAGGTAGTAGCAATTCTTATTGAACTTTTGAGCGACCTTTATCGGTGCCACTAAGCTATTTCGACAACCTACATACTGAACGATTAACACTTCTCTAACTTGTGCCAGAAGACTAATGACTACAAGTCAAAAAGCCTCTAACTAATCTGAGTGCAAATAATTAACATTATATAGTCATGCACCTACATTTCGTTTTTATCTATGCAACTCAATCATACTATTCAATCAAATAGGGCGAGAGCTGTCTGACATTGATGTTTAGCCCTAAACCTTGACTGTGCAGATGTAAAATTGTATATCTTACAGAGATAGTTTATAAAAGATGATTTATCAACATGGTTTTTCAAATATTTTGCGAAAAACTGGTAAATCCCAGAATCTAGGTCTGTAATTATCAAGAGTTGTCTTTTTCGCCACACCTTATGTAATGGCGGTACTCTTGCCTCTTTAAAGACGAAGTAAAAAACGACAGACTTGATAAACTTAAATTTATAATGTGAAGTCAAATGGGAGAAATAATAACCGTTACATAACTTTTAAACCCTATGGGACCTGATTTCATCAATACCAGTCTGATTTCTGTTTCATCAAGCTTTTAATGTAGACTTCAACTTCCTACTAATTTTATGCTAAGACGATACAGAAAAGGATTCTGAGAGGATATCAGCCTTGATGACATTATCCACTTCAAGTTTGAATTAGAGAATATTGTTATGATTCTGACGTTGAACATACTTTAGATGATTCCACAAACATGCGTTCGGGCTTGTTTCTAAATGGATAGCATTTTTAAAAAGATCTTTTTAGATTTAAAATCACGCCGCATTTGTACGGATTCCTCCAATCCTAAAGAATTATTAAGGTAAGAGGATATTTTCGTTGCAAATCAAATCTTCAACAGGATATGAGCAACAAATTACTAAAATCACCACTCTCCCAAAACGTCAAGATGTGGAGACCGGTCACAATATTTGGCAGCAAAAGGCGATTTTAAGGGCTCCTTGCAAATAAAGCCAAGAAGTCGAGTCTGACTCTGTCATAAGTTAAGAAAAAAAAATAAAGATCTTAATGATGTTCTATTTAGGCCCACACGCTAATGATTTACTAAACGGAGCAGTTTTAATTCTGTACACGTATTATTTACACCTTAGCATCTAGCGCGAAAAACAGAGCTTAATACTCAAGTTAAAATATAAATGAATTGCGATGATTTGTATCAAAAAAATGTTGGGAGACAAAGCTCGTATTCAGAAGAGCGCTCCACGCTGATTTCAAAGTACTTTTTTTCACTGAATACAACATAAAGCAGCAAAAAAAACTAAGGCCCAAAATGGTTAAATATTTCGTTCAGTAATCCATACTAGGAAAAACATAAATTTGTATAGCTTACTTGACATAGAACTGTCAAAAACCTTACGTAATACATTACAGACTAAAAACCTTAGGCCAAAATTGGTCTGATACCGATCAGCTCTTCATTAGAATCATCATTTATGATGACCTTGACAAACATGCAATAGAAACTCTCAACTAACTAAAGGACAAGATTAACCTTCAACAAACTCTAAGATTTTTAATTTCAGTACATCTACCAAGCAATAAAATCAACAACAATGAGATAACCTAAATTGACATTCGTCGGCCACTATATCCTATATGGCAATGAGGTACTGATTGCGCGTGCACCAAAGGCACAATAATTGATTATTTTCATATTTTTTTGTTAATTAGACATAAACATATATATACGATTAAACACCAATTATTGTTCAAATGATGAAAGACTTTATGCTCTGTTGGCGATGGAACATCTTTAATATAATCGAAAATCTAGAAAATAAAAAGTGGCCCTATTGTGTCCCAGTGGGCTACGTGGAAACTTAATTATTTGGTTTGGAAAGAATATGGAATAAACATGATATATGTAATATTTTCTTAGCAATTTGACCAGGCGCGTAGCTTGCCACTGTAAGCACATAAGTCCGCGCATGCACATCCATTTTCCTAAGTATGTGTAAGTCGAGAATAGTAATATTCGATGGACGTTGGAATGTTCTGGACAGTGACTTGGGCTATACAGTGTAAAGTATTTGAAAAATTATAAAAACTCATTTACAGTATAAACATTTCTTATATCTTTTACCTGATAATGTTTAATTCCCGACAAGCCATGCAAGCGTACAGGAGTAATGTATGTCAAAAAGCTATAATCTTGGTGAGATTGTAGGTCCTCATGATGGACTGCCAAGTTCATTCTAGGAGTATTGATGTGGTGAATATAATGCTCACTCTCTATGTGAATATATGTATTTTTGTATTCACACCGTTTCGTAATACAGTTTCTACTAACGAAATCATCCATGAACAATATGAAAGTAAGAAATAAAGATGTTACCGATCTTGGGGGTGATCTGAACTCTCCCGCTAATGGCTAAAACTTAGGACACGATCTTCTTCCCTAACAGATGGTATAAATTTCATACTACACAAGTCAATATTGAAACCACTATAGTATCTAAGATAAAATGTACTACAATGTACCTGAAATAATATTTTTAAATTAATTAATTTCCTATGACACCACGAGACTAAAAATATTTGATATACTCCTCACTATAGTCACATGGACCCATTTGGTGTTTTATATTTTGCATAATGGTAGAACATAGTAAACGCCAAAAGTGACCAAATGGCACCAATAAGAAATCTAGATTTTTTTTTTTTCTCGAGGGAGACTCCCCCCGGACCACTCTTACCAACACACCCAACACTTTCAGCTACGTATAACGCGCCTGATTTCAAATGTGGAAATGAAACCACGATTCGCCGGGTGATTTCCCTCATAATGTACTTAGTAGATAAACGTAGTAAAACAAGTCACATGCTTATACCTCATTCATGCGATTGGCCGAAATAAATATGGAATTGTATTATGGGTAATGCTAGTGATCACATGAGTGTGTGTTGTTTTCCGATTCTGACCTGCAGCTGTATTTAGTATGTATAATTTGCTTTTTGATGAAGATATTATTTTTCTCTGTGTTATTTGTATCTACTCTGAAACCTAAAGCAGGTAATTAGATATAATATTAATTTAGAATTCTACGAATTTAGCCGGGAGTAGCCGGTTTTCGCTGATCCTAGATTAGACGGTTAGACCTATTGAATTGTACAATTCGCATTAATATCATTTATTTATAAAAAGTGGAAATGGCAGTTTTATAACTTTTCAGATCATATATTTTATAGTAAAACAGTAGACATGTGCAAGCTCAAAATGATATGCATGCATATCAATAACATTTGGAGTCTAAATATTTTTAAATAAATCAATTTTTCCGAAGAAGGGGCAAAGCAAACTATCACTATATATTGGAAGTAAACCATACAATCACCGTGATCACTAGTTACCAATAATCCAATTCTTATATTTCGGCCTACGTGAATGAGTATATAAGCACGTGACGTGTTTACTATGTTTTTTACTACAAAAATAGATGCAGCATATACATGTATCCCGAGTTTGGAGACAAAACCACGCCGGAGGAGTTTTAGCCCAAAGGTTGACACCTGGCCATTAGAGTAACGATCGATAGTTTGAAGGTTTTTTGGAAGGTTAGATTAGGTAGGGTAATATACATTGTAGGCATAAGCATTTCTGTGACAGTCCAAAATAAATGTTATTTTATTTTTCATATATATTAGTTCTTAAATAACAACAATTATATTTTGTTTAAGGCACAATAACAGTGTTTCTGGCCAACAATTTGGAATTTTTTTATAATATGAAATTGCAAAATTGCCTCCCTTAAATTTCACATCAAATCCCCAGTCACATAGTAATATGAGTGAAACATTCTCTTTATATCACATATAACCTTTATAAGAGATAGAAGTCAAATTTGAAATTTTGTCTCTATATGTAAACAGAAAGCGACGTCAAAGCAAGAAAGTCAACCGTGCAGTGCACTGTTATTCGATTCTTTTGATGAACTCAAACTCTAAATTAAATTACTAGGATTAAATTAATTTCTCTTCGTTGTCACAGACAGATTTATCTACAGCATTGCTATGAGATAGTCCAGGGGCCAGCATTCTCCAGTGATAAAGCACAATAAAAAGGGCAAGAGTTCCACTATATAAGAAGACCAACAACGAAAATACCACAGTCTCCGAAACAACGCACGTCGCACTTCATGGAGGCCGTCCTTACATAACCATAGCTGTTGTTAGAGCGGAAGTATAAAATATCATCACACAGCCAACAACCAAAGTATTACGATAAGTGATGTAACCACTGGAATATCGAGGTTAAGGAGTAGATTCAGAGACATTAATACATTTTCGCTCTTCCCTATATGATATATACTTCTGAGGCCGTCACGTTATTGGTTTAAGTATTATCAGGTTTAGAACTGGGAATTGATGATTATGTACGTTATCTTATGTTATCACTCACTCTTTATAGTGCTTTGTTTTCTTGTTTTGTAATGTCACTCTCTATTGCTCCTCTTGTGATCTTAATTTGCCCAGTTTTTTTTCCATGGATCTCCTAAGACCATTAAAGTTATAAATCTGTGCAATTTTAAAATGGAACTGGGCAAGACACAACACATTTCCATATTTGAAAGATCGTTCGTGGAAACATTACATGCTGAATGGAAGTAAAAAAAAAGTGGAATTTCTCTAGGGAACGTATATATTCTTTTTATTTGATAACTAATAACAATTGAGTTATAAATTGATATCGGTAATTAATGGAGTTATTTACATACTGATGTTGGTAAATTTATCATATAGATAACATTCCTATCGTTCTAGCTAGAGTTCATGTGAGGAAAGAGAATTATAATAATTGGAAGGGAATATAAATTGACCACTTTTAGGTTGTTTTGAAATGAGACACACGAAAGTATAGATTGTCCACGTGCACGTGTCGATCGTATCTAAATGGATGGTGTATATACTTATTATGTGGAAAATGGTTGACAGCTGAATATTGAGATGAGCTTTAAATTAATCGCTCTATAAATCTAGTAGGATGACAAGTTAACGAGTTAAATGTTAAAATATTTATTGAGAAGCAGATTCCACGAGTTCAATGGAGTATTAACATTAAGCTTTCACTATTGTCAGTTATTGCAACGAATATGTATACTTTTTTTCTCTCTGTTCTCACGTTGTTTTTGAATATTAGTTTGTGATTTAGAGTTTTAGGGAAGATTAGAATAGACTCTGATAGAGGTGACAGACTGGTCACGTGAGCGCGAGAGGCTTGTTGCTGGGCATCCGGTATTATATGTAAACACAGAGACATCATGTAAATACTATGGAAGATAAATAAATCACTATAATATCAAATTCAAAGCCTTTATTTTGAGAATGGGGTGTAACAGATAATTCAATTTTGGTGCAGTGACCAGGATCCAAGGACGGGATACAACATGAAGATGGAACACGTGAATGACAATGAGATTGACAAATGACAAAAATGACCAATCTGATTAAAAATCAGATCCTTATAACCACTTCTCTACATTGCTACAATCAATTGTGCAGTGCCAGGTACCGACGTGATGGTAGTTTCTCCTATCAATCGCATATCTCACTCCACAACAAACTGGACGTCTTTCATGACCTGACTGTTAATAGGACGTAATAAAATCAATACATCAATTGAAAACGTCATTCGTCCCAGTATACATATAATTTAGCTTTGTTGTGGTCTTTCGGACGAGACTACCACTACGTCACAATTTTGCAAGCAGCAATTTGATTGATCATTTCCAAAGGTCACGTGTACATGACCAAATGGATTTTCTCAGATCATCTTATCAAATGTAGTCATAATAAGGATCTGTGTTTTTTAATCAGATATAAAAATGACGAGTACATTTATGGAAAGGATAACATGAATAGAGGGAAAAGGAAGAGGAATGAATCACGACACAGTAAGACAGATTAACAAAGAAAAGAAAGAAAAGAAGAAGAAGAATAACAGGCCACAACCAAAAGGATGAGAAGTCTGTTTTTGTTACTTATTCGCTATGGCTGATCAGGGTATGTTAGAAATGGTAAATGTTGTTGGCGCAGTAATGCAAGGGTTATCATGGAGATTTGATGTTTTGTTAATTCCACTTTAGATTCACGAATGAGAAGGTGTCAACTTCGCTGAATTTACAGAGTATTGCGCAGCATGTATCTACCTTTGACGGTATAGATGAGAACAAATCCTGGATAAAAGAAATAGAATGATATCTCTGTGTGAATCTAGACTTTCCTCGAGAACACTTGACTATAGTAGCGGTATCTACAAGTAAGGGTGTTGTAGCATACTTTCTGTCATATATTCTGCAGACATATTTGAGAACAGAGAACATCCAAATACTGGATGGACATTGATGATTTAATTTTGGCGCTGTGACCAGAACCTCAATAAATTATTTAAATGCCTTTCTTAATTCTGTTCTTCTCTGGCTTATTATAACTCTAATCTAATATAAATATGATATTCTCTATCGTATTAGGTTTAGTTTCATAATTTGCAATCGAGATTTGTCGTAGTATAGTCCGTCCGTATAATACCCTATAAGCTGTTTGTTTTTAACGCCTTCAGTCCTGGGAAATTCCCCATGATAGTATCTTTTGCCAGCTCAAGGAGTTTCTCTCCATAAATTACAACATTTTCATGTGTTGTTTTTGTCTGATTTGTCGCAGCAACGATGACGCATGTTGCTCATTAGCTGGGTTAGGTACCGGAGGATGGTTTCAATGGACACTCAAGATGAACAGACTTCCTGTGCGATAGCCGTGTCTAACGAGGTATGCTTTATTGGAATGGGTATCCAAGATTCCTGTGTGGAACGAGAACTGATATAATACAATTATGACATTCTGGTGATGGACCTTGTGGATATTGATACAGAACTGTGTTTCAATGAAGTATTTAAATATGACATTACAGTGATGGACACTTGAAATTGAATGTGTCTCACTGTGTACTAAATAAAAATTAATTGTGTATTTATATTTATTTTTTTATGACAAAAATATCTTTATTTTGATGATAATTAATGATTGAATTGGTAATAAGATTAAGTTTTTAATTTGAATGTGGTGTTGTAAATTTATTTGTATCATTTATTCATTTATAACTTTAATTCTGAAAATACAACACATAAGCGCTGGTACATCATGAAGGACTGATATCAAGACAAAACATCAATTGATGTCTTGCAAACAGCGAGTGATGAAAAAGATCTACAAAAGTTGACAATGGCCTCAAATTCAACAATTATATTCCTAAATGTATGTATTTCTCCCGAACCATGCACATCCTTAGATTACCCCTGCTGAAGAGGAAAATGTTTGTCTTTGGGGCAGTAAACCTACTTTTGACGGAAAATTAACGGTGTCGCTGTGTGAATAGTTTTTTGTCGTTTTAATTGCGCATGGGCGAAATATGATTGGAATACAATGTACAAAGTATGTGTTTGTTTGTTTGTTTGTTTGATTTATTAACATCCTATTAACAGCTATGGTCATGTAAGGACGGCCTCCCATGTATGCGGTGTGTTGCGTGTATGTTGGGCGAGGTGTGTGTACTGGGAGACTGCGGTATGTTCGTGTTGTGTCTTCTTGTATAGTGGAACTGTTGCGCTTTTTATAGTGCTATATCACTGAAGCATGCCGCCGAAGACACCAAGCAACACACCCCACCCGGTCACATTATACTGAACAACGGGGCCGAACCGGTCGTCCAACTCCCTGTGGTGCTGAACGCTAAGCAGAGCAGAAACTTACCACTTTTATAGACTTTGGTGTGTCTCGGCCAGGGGACAGAAATCCAGAGCATTCCTCACAGGGGCGAACGCTCATCTCAAGGCCAAAAGTGAGGGCGGTGCAAAGGGAGGCTTAAGGAAAGATAAAGTCAGTTAGGAAGAAGAGAAAAGATAAGATCCTAAATTTAGTCGCCTTTTACGATCATGCAATAGGGGCAGCGGGTGTATTGCGTGTCTTCAGCGTCGTCAATTTCATATTTTGATAAGAATCACTAATGTAGTTATACAATTGTAGCCTTGGTACGATTTCCTCATTTAGTCGTTCTATTTTCACCGTCACTTACAAAGAGGATCGCAATGCATTCAAGACATCAACAATGCTTCTCTGTATTCTGTGGACACTTACAGTAAAATTGCACACGAAAGACGCCACTGTTTCACGACACCTGTCGACCTAAACTGCTATCGATCTAGTGATTAAATCTCCATGGACAACGGTCTACTGTTCAGGTGGGGTGAAAAAATGACAGAAGCAAGGGAAATGTCTGTATCTCTTCACTTTTTAAGTAGAATCTTTCCTTTTACTAAATGGATTTTGAATAGTATTTTATTTAAAAAAAAGAAAACGTAATAGATTCTATGGGTTTGACAAGGCAATTTGTTCTTGATACTTTATGTAGATGACATTTCGTGGAATATCGTTAATCCGGACACGTGCTTCCCTAGCCCAAACCATCCGGATTGCGATTAACTCGAACTGCCGGACTCCATTTAATACGGCTATAATCAAATCCATTCCGTGATAATTCCATCTGGATTGTGAATTTTCCGGATTATCGAGGTCTGCATTTTCGCGGGTCCACTGTTTTGCTCTAGATATCTTGGCAACTTGGATAACTATTTTTTTAATGACAATTAACAGGTTAAATTAAAAGGAGATAAATAAGATAATTTATGTTTATCATAGAAATAACATAATAAACATTTTTGTATGCATAGCATTATAAGACTGTTTCATATGTGGATATGAAGGATAGGGATATTTTACCCGAGGGTCACAAAATATTTTAAAACCTACACATGAAAGAGAATTTGTCTCTCATACCTCTACGTGTTATTGCAATTTTACTTCTTTAATTATCTGCCATTTTGATATAATTTCGAATTAACGCGCCTGCAAGTCAATGTTCCATACATGAAAATTGCATGGTATTTTCAACGCCATGCCCGTTAATTGCATCTTTTAAAATAAACTCAGCCTAGTCTTAACATTTTAAAAATTGTACCGAGAAAATAGTAATTTTGTTGACGCTGTGTCGTCACGAGACTGTATTGCATGGGTAGCCATGAGTGTATTGCCCGAGACCAACTAGTATTACACCTGTTTGTACGAGAAAAATATAAATACATATTATACAGGCAGTTTGTGCTTAGCCCATAACAGTAAAGGAGAAGGACGAATTGTTTGTCTTGATGTCAGTATCAGATAACTGGATAAACTTATGATTCCTAGCCCTAGCGCAGTCACTTAGACTAAGCATGTGTTCATTGCACGCAATCAGATGTCATCCCTAAATTGCATTAGGTTTTAAAAAGATATGAAGCAAAACAAACGCCGAACAAACAAAATATTTTGTGGGTTTTATTTTGGTATCAAAGCAATTTACATTAATTCCATAAGGATGGCCTTTCTTCCTGTGTTTTTATAAGGTTGCGGTATATTTGTGTTATGGATCTACCTATAGTAAAAGCATTGGACTTCTCTCTTCCGTGTGATTTGTTGTTCATCAGGAAAAGGATATATGAATCTTGTAATATATTTAATTCCATTCATTATCATAACAGAGATATATACAATCACACAATGGAACCTTTTACCGGTAGCAGCAGTACAAAGCACAACGCTCAAAGACTTCAAGACACACATCCCATATACAGTCTTTAAAGCCTTCACAATAAACTAATTTCTACACCTTTTTATCATATTTTATCTTAAAGTGAACAGTCGGGCAAGGATGGCTAAAGTAGGTAAAAATGGCGTGAATGTATCCAGTATTATTTCTTATGAAATAGAAAAATAAAATCTCTCGTTAAAATCTGTCTGAGTACGCAGAAATTAATTTAAAGTATAGGAATCCTAAAACGTCCTCCCGGCTAACTATGTCCGTGGTTACATTTCCATGCAGCCTCGCTTTCAACTTTTCTTTATTTCAATGGTCAGAACTTGGAAACTAAGCCGAACTTGACCTTCGTATTAATATGTGAGAACTTTTGGAAGGCTAATGAAAGCATTTAGACTGGTTTTCTTTGCCCGACTATTCCCTTTAAAGCTGTGAAAAAAGCTAAAATAAAATTAACAAAAAATCCTTCACTTATATAACATTTCACACGCCACTGCGCCAACCCCCACAGACCTCAAATCGTCAACATTGACGGCCTGGTCTACCAAGAAGAAGAGAAAATACCGAAAATCATCCTCAATACTCCAGGGGTTCCGACCACACATATGATCTCTACACCCCTGGACTATCTCAAAGTACATCTGAACCAATTACAGCCCAGCAAAGATTTCCTTTGAAGAATACAGAGAGAGCGACGCTCAACTTCAAAGCCACATAGTCAACCACAGTGTACCGTTATACGGTTCTTTTGATGAACATCAAACGACTAAATTACCTGTTCTGTTCTGTTGCCTCCAGTTTTTACCATGAGATAGTCCAGGGGTGTAGAGATTCTTGGGGTATCGAGGCTGGCCGAAAATGTAATGAGTCATAAACAGTTGAAAATGAAATGATATATATTTTGGCATCTTAAGCTGAATATATATATGTAAGATTTGAATATTAAACAAATTAATGAGTCTTTTTTAAAATGTGTTTGAAGCATATACAATTTTATGTTATCAATGCATATAATACATTTGTGTAAAAGTTTAGTTGTATACCTACTATATAGTTGTCATTCATACGACAGACTGCAATATGTAAACCCATCGTTTTGATATATTTTCCGACTCACCAAAATTCGCGAGATAATCCACGAACTGTAAAGAAATAGTATTATGTGATCATTTGTCCATGTCTAATGTCAAATGTTCTGATGTCTCCTGATTAGAACCTTTGAAATGTTCTCTGACTCGACACGTTTTGTTGATGTGCTTACATCGATAATGACTTACCAGTCCTTCCGGTCCTTACGCACAGCATACCAAATCTAATTCTGTCCATAAAAACGTATTCCAGGTAAATATTACAAATCCAAAAGGCAGCTCATGAGACCAGTACCAAATTCCCAAATTCTCAAACAATTGCCAAAGTTACTGTATGGTTCTTCACGAACTGTGTCCACATGAAAGTATTTCTGACAAATTAATACAAATTCTCAAGACAGCTCATCAAGTCAGAGCCAAAATCTGGAAAGTTGTCGTAAAGGTCTTCAGCGTATCCAGGAGATATGAATTCGTCGGCCATCTCTAATGCTACACTAGTTTCGTTACATGCTGCGTCAGAGGATATGGTATCTCTGAAGGCACTGAAGCAGTCGATTGCATCCAAACTCACTTCTTCACATTCGGCTGTATTGTTCCTAACAAAAGTAGCAAGCGCAGTACTGAGACATCGTCTGATGGTTTCTTCAGCAAAGTTACCGGAGCACGAGTAGTTTTCACGAGCTTCGTACATAGACATGGTAATATTTAAAGCGTTAGTGAACATTTCCGCGGTTTCGCTACAGGTGTAAATGGCACTAGAGTCGTAGCATTCGGTGAAGAATGCCATCTGACCCTGAGGAGCATGGCACCAGTTCGGGACATTCCCATCACCATCACCTCCAGTGTGTGGTATACAATCGCATGGTCCGGCCGAACTATCGTACAGGGCAACAACTTCGCAGGACACCCAGCAAAAGTCGTCACACGGATTTGGACAGGTAAGGTTGCCGTTGCTCATAATTTCCAATTCAGTCTTGTTGGTACATTCCATTCGTTCATAAACAGACATAGCATTTATTGGAAAAGCTTTGAAGCAGCCAATACAGTGTTCCTTGCTTGCGTTACAGGTGTCAGTAGTGACGAACCCGTTATCAGCTGCATCGCAGTGACCGTCTGCCTGAACACCACCTAAAATAGGGAAACGTTCGGGTTATTTCAAGATGACTTTAAGCAGTTAGGAACTGTCCGACAGTCGAATGTACACATAGAAAAAAAACCCCACTGAACTACTAGCAGTAACCGATACAATAAAACACTTTTATAACGATGACGCGTACACGTCTCATTTATGGCATATTATGAACGACTTTATTTTCGCATACATTTTGCGTCTTCGGGAATATTAAATAAATAAATAAATAAACTAAAGTGGTTTGCAGTATTAAAACATACATACAATAACTTACCGAGCAGAAGGTATACAGGAGCAAGAAGACATAATAAACCTGCTGTAGCCAGTCGATACATCTTGTTATCTAGTAGGTTGTCCCTGTTGCATCCGTCGTTTGAGAAGACAAACTATTTATGAAGAAAAGACTGCACATATATTGGTTGGTTTATGTAATTTTGTGTGCACGTGAATGAATGCTTCCTATTGGATTACGGAGTATTTTGTTTCTCTCGAGACACTTTTGATTAGAATTACTGGCATTTATCACGCAGTGTCTGAGATTGTTATTTCTTTTTTAACCTCGTCTTAGGTTATCTTTCATGGCGTCGTCACGCAACAGGTATCTGGAATTAGTCATTGTTCATTACTATCGAGTCTGATGAAAGTTAGACCGCTCTCGATACAATGGTATTTCCTCAGTTGACATCTGTCCTGTATTGACTAACTATTTGAGAACCTAAAGTTTTTAGTTTTAGTGTCTAGCCGCTGATCGATGGTTTTTCTCCGGATAATCCAGCTTTCCTCCACCAACAAAACCTGACACGTCCTTAAACGACCTGGCTGTTTATAGAAATACCAAAATGTTTCTTTTGTACTTCAAGGTATCTAAAACAAAATCAGTCATCAGAGCGCTATCTGAAAAGCGCTGATTATGTCAAAAATGTGACAAAACTTTTTAGTTTATCGTGTGTATGGTCAAAACCGAATTCCGGTAAAAACAGCTTTCTTTGATTGATTCAAAACAGGTCAACATTACACACGCCACCATAGTATTTTAATTCCATTGTTAACTTTGGTATGAACTCATATTTCTTTAAATCTATATTAGAAAAAAGTTAGTCATGGGAGATATTTGACTTCTCTGCAGAGAAAATTCTTTAACCCCTTATACATGGGCCACTCATTGCGTATTTAAGTCTTTTTACGTTGTGGAAGCATGTGAAGTAAAACCGTCCGTTGTGGTGCTTCCTCTGATAGAACTCATACGACACACTTTCTTACACGCTCTAGTAAAATCCTTCCGCTGCCAGGCGTATATCACAGGGTTCACTAAGCTGTTGCTCATCCCGAGGAACACGAGCCAATTGGAAGCAGTGACGTCATAGTCAGTTAGATCAAACGACCCTAGCCCATATCGTAACTGATATGACGTGAAAGGGGCCCAACAAACCGTAAACGCTGCTGTCACGATCCCCATGACCTTTGCACTTCGGACGTTACGCTCTGTTGATTTCTGGCGTAGTTCAGAACCGACATTAGACACATTCGAAGGACGTATTCTATTGAAGTACCTCCATGCTACTCGTAAAATGCACATGTACATGACCAAGGATGCAATGCTAAAGAAAATTATGGTCAAAGCCGACGCTAAATAGACACCATGTTCGAAAATGAGGTGATAGAGACAGAACAAGGATTCGCCGGTCCATGGTTTTAGTCCAACATACGATATCCCTGTCACCACCAGGGCATATATCCATGGAAGTGTAACAAGGACGTTAGCAGTGATATTAGTCACAACTTTGGTATAGCTGTGAGGGTGACAGATCGCGATGTATCTGTCGAATGTTGTAAATGACACTGTGAGCTGCGACGCCGTTGTCATAAATGCCACGAGCTGATACCGAACGAAACATGCTACCCTGTCTGTGTTTAATTCTGGAAACAAGAAGTATACAATTTGGGATCCTACTGAAAGTCCAGTGCAAAAATCAGCGATGGCAAGACCCACGACAAAACGGTTGGTGAAAGATTTCAAATGAAGATAACGAGTGAAGATGAAGATGACGACACCATTACCAAAACAGGAAAGGACGAACACTAGCTGTTGTAATACGATGAATATGATGAGAAATGGCGGGAAACCGTCGTCTGCATCTTCAGTGATCGTCAGGTTACCTGTAGTCATGGTGGATACCATTATTCTGAAGAAAACAAATAAAAAAGTGTTCATTTGCCTAGAATATACATGTTCTTGTGTGTTAAGGTGGTTGGGCATTTTTCTTTTATCTGTTTAGCGAGTGCTTTGAGAGGCTACAATTTCAAATGTGGTGTGTTTTTCTTTTGAAACCAGGACACTTGCCTTAGTTTTCTTAACTAAAGCTTACTGTATCATAGTGAGGAGACACCGACCCGCACATCCGATCCGTCCACAAATTTTTGATCGATACTCCAGTGGTTACTATCACTGTCGTAATATCCACGCCTAGGATATGTCAGCAAAATTGAAGGCAGTTCAGGTGAAAAGAATGACCAATTACACGCTTGCAAAGATTTTCAGAGAGTATGGATGATATTATTTTCATATATTTCAAGGCTTTTCTTTTTCGTTCCATTGTTAACATTTTAAGTCTTTATTTTAGCCGAAACACTGAAGTGACAAAAGTATTCAATACATATTGATAACTTAATAAATATAGACTGTAATTTGCCCTTTTCAGAAAATGTGCGTGCTACTCAGGGGCATTGCTACAAAGTACGGCGCCCCTTGTGACGGCATTACAAAGACAATGATGTTTTGCTAGAATTGTAATATAGTTTGAAAATACAACGGAGTTTTTCACAGCTCATTTTCATTTTAATTTTCAAATCTGTTAAAAAATAGAATCTGAATTGATGTTATAAAAAATGTTCATTTCTTGATTGCGGGAATTATTTAAATAATTTTGAATGCCATAGTGATTTCCGGTCTGCTAATAAATTGCAAATAATAAATACCCTTGCATCAGGTAGTACCACATTGCTTAATTAAATAATGGGTAGAAAGCTCAGATCAAGACAGCAGATCGGCATTTTATTCCTGAGAACTACGGCTCTTTTCTACATCCAAATTTGACTCGATTCTGATATATTACTGTGCATTTCAAACTGACTATGCAGCAATATAATTAACACTTGCACCACTCCATAGTAAATCATTTACTATTAATATGAACATCATTGATAACCATGATATGTTATATTAAGTACTATACCTTGAAATCCCAACGGTCCAAGATTTTATTCCGTAGCTGTGTATCCATACAGCTCCCCAAATAGCGAAGTCTTCATCCTTAGATACATATATAGACTCAAGTCCGAAGTATTTGCACAACTGTCATTGCTAGAAAATCTATATTAATTTCCACACTTATTGTATGAATGTAATTTATTTCCAAAATCAGGTAAAACCTATGTAAATATAACTGCCCACACTCCTCAGCAGCTGGACCACCGGATCGATTCTGCCGCCAACTACACCATGTTCGTCCCGCATCAGAAACTGGACAGTGGTCAGTGGTGATGGCGTGATTATGTCGCTACTGTGTACTATAAACTGACCTCTGGGCAATAAAGCAATAAAAGTCACACGGTCATTTGCTTCCTAATGTTAACTTATGTAATGGTCAAGTTGTACAAGGGGGACTATTAGGCAGTGTATCAGCAGCGTACTGTAATAATGATGCTGATCCAAGTTCTGATGATGATGGGGAATTATGAATCGTGTATTGTTCATGAACACTATTTCATAATCAAAACTACACAGTGACCTAGATTACAAATATATAAGCATAATAATTCGTGAATAAATTGACCCCAATAAAACTATGCAAATAGTTCCCATCAGCGTTTGGAATATCGAAAAATTAATATTAGATTTGTTTAAACATGTGGAATTTCATATAAATGTATCTACGTATTGCCGGTTATTTTCGCGGGGGTTATATTTTCGCGATTTTGCGGGTCATTGTTATGCTCGCAAAAATAAAATCCGCGAAACACCCTTAAAGTCAGAGAATTTAAAAACTTTAAATTGATTTTTTGTTTTATGTTAAAATCGCGATTTTTTACCGGCGTAAATAGCCGGCAATACAGTATCTCTTGTAGATGGGAAATAAACATATGTCATCATATTTATTTTCACAACGCGACATCTGTTTGAAAATCGTACTTATATCACTCCATGTCGGTGATTCCTCCTGTATCGATATCGATGGTCCTTACTGTACTGACAAGCAGGGCTAATTACTAGCCAACATACCAAGAGACAACAAAAAGCGAAAAACACCCATCTCTCTTTGTTTGTCATTGCTGAAATGGCATGTTTGGCTTATGGCTTATGGAGGTTGTTGACATGTTCAAGTTTTGTATCAGTATTTCATTGGCAAATAGAGTAAATCAATTTATTGCACGCGAACTCAAATGTTTCGCGGAAAATAAAACGTATATAGGAATGTATGATTGTTAGTTTGTTTGTTTGGCAATAACACGAACGCAAAATATTGCATACGTGAAAATAGAGTGGTTTGTAGTATTGTTAACATTTGCTAGAATAGATAGAGCTTTGTCATGTCTTTGATTAAATGCATCTTTACCTTTGTAAATGCATTATTCATTACGGAATGGAATTGTTAAATGAAGCACATTGTATTATAGTCAGCTAAACCTGCGTATATTATTAGGCTTTTAGATATTTTTTTGCCTAATATATAGTCTATATATTAGGCAGAAAATAAAATATAAAAAAATGAAATAAAAAGCTTAATAATATATATCAGGCAAAAATAAATAAATAAATAGCTTAACAATATATATTAGGCAAAAAGATTGATAATAAAAAGCCTAATGATATGGGCAGGTTAAGCGGACTTATTTTATTACACTGTGCCAATTTTAAATTTATAAGAGACAAGTACTTCAATATCTCCGACCAATTCATTTGCATGCCATAAGTCTCGATGCAATGTTATGTACTTATGTTCTTAAAATATTTCGGCTTGTTTCTGAAGCTATGAACTATGAATCTTATTACTAATAGTATCATGTGACATTATTGTTTTGATGCATTTTTCATTTTTCATATATATATGCTATTTATTTGTTTTAATTTCAAAGTTATTCCATCGTTTCAAACTTGTGATGAAACACTGAATTTCTTTTTAGAACACACTTAAGTTATTTAAATATTTCTTAAAATATTGTCTTTCATCAGGAGTATCTCCTGGACAGTAGTTGGAGTTATAAGCCATGCTTTTTCATTAAAACCTAAATGGGACCCCTTCTTGCTGTGCTGATATAATCCAAAGAGGAAAAAAACCATCATCGATAATATAATCCACTTATGAGCCAAAGTTAAACTGTAACATTATTTTCACAAAGAGGTAAAAGAAATAAAATATATATATTTGTAATGCATCCTGTATTTTCAAGTGAAATAATTAAGAAAGTAGCAGGTTTGTGGACAAACCGTTTATGCTCGACTGGCATTATGTATACTTGCAGGTACAACATCCGCCAGGTTTCTTTATAGACGTACATGTTATACATTCATGACATATTTGCGTTTCATTTGAATGCATTGGTAATGAGCTCTACTGGATTTTAACAAAAGATGGAAAAATAAAACAGAAAAATAACGATTTATCTCTAGCAATATCTGTATGTACCTGTATTCGAACGCAACATAAGAAGGATTTCATTGTTTAATACCTGAAGTTATACTGATAGGTAAATGAAATCGTAAATCGACACCAGAATAGTAATAAATTGAACGTAGCATATAAACACGACAACCGCGTCTGCTGTACACAGACAACATTTCGTAACTCGAAATTGACCTCACGATAACAAGATATCTTGTCAGTTACAGTTAAAATGTAATGAGAAGGTGACACGAAAAGAATTCTGGAGGTCTATTTCAAGTCAGTTTTCAATCTGAAATTGACTATTCTGCTCGTTTCATGTTAATTTCAGTTAAGATATTCGATAGGAAATTCATTTGAATTTTGGGTAAGGACATTTTTCCGGACATTTTTCCTGTGTACTGAATTGTTGCTATTACTCGCGGGGAATTCAATTTCGCGGGATCCATCCAAGTTCGCGAAATTTAATACATCGCTAACCTTTTATCAAAATCATGGTTTTGCATATTAAAGTCTGTCGTATGAATGACGCTTTCAAAGGCCACTGACATAATGCGTGAAAACAACACCCGCGAATAAGGCCTACACAGTAAATCGCAAAATTTAACAACTATACAGTATGCTGTGTGTGGCTAGGTTTTTAGTTAGTGTTAGTAAAACTACGTAAGTCAATGGATTTTAAAAGGAATATTTGAAAAAAAAACCCAGTATCATACACATGTTTTGTTCTGCTAGTGATAAACATGCCAAGCATAATAATTGTCAAGTAGAAACTCAATAGCAGTGGGGATTTTATTAGAAAATATGCAATTGCAAAAAAGACTGAGATCTAATACCTAAATTACCTTCACAATTACTGGTGTCCCTATAAAAGAAATATAACCTGCGTGTAGGATAGACATTGATATTGAAACACGAATATGTCATACAAACAAATCAAGAAGAGCTTGTATTAATATTTTATTCACCACCAAAAATTACCATCAGGTTTAGAATTATTATTACAAGACTAATATGTTTTAATTTAACAATAAGAGCTGAAAATTATTTTTGGCAGTTCTGCCAAAACTTATCATATTTACACCTACAGTGCAATGAAACCAACATACAGTCATACCATGAAACCATGGTGTAGTCTTCAATTCATTTCACATTTTTTGAAATAAATTAGTGTTAAATTGTATTTAGAGATTTCTTCATGTATATTTACATTTAAACATACATAAGATATTAAAAAAAAGAATTTTACAATGCATTTAGTCTGCTGTGTTAAAAAGGCATCATACATGTACATATTTTTCTGTCCATTTGAATTTTTATCACAGCACACATAACTTCAGTATAAACAACAGTGTAAGAGTTACCTACCTTGCTTTGTGTACATGTTGTGATATAACTACGTACTAGGTATTGACGAATTTTAAACACTCCTCCATTGATAATTTGCCCATTGAGTATTAGAGACCTCAGAACCAAATGTTTTCCATAGACAACAATTTTAACGTTTGCCACTGTCCAGGCTCCGAAACATTCACCTCTCTATCTATTTTTGATTGATTCTGCAGTCCCTGTAAAGATTTCGTTTGAATTGATTTTTTTTTCAAATCCATAGTAATAGTTAATTTCATGTGGTCAAAAGATTTACATGAAAGGTTTACTTAACCTGAATATAAATCCTGTAGATTTGTGAATAACTAAATTTAGATTTGTCCTTCATTAGTGTTATTTCTGAGGCAATGATCGGAGTTGCAAGCTTTTCAACTAAAACCTTAAAGATACTCAACCGCTGACAAATGGTATTTTTTCACTATCAAAAACAGGAGCAAACAATTTAGTATTTTTCTTCACTTACAAATGTTACTTACTTAACACCATGATTTACCATCATTGAAAAGGTTGAGTTTCTAATTTTACTTCAAGATAGAACTATCAAAAATAATTAATTGCATTCCGAAAAAAAAATCCGTCTTACTATATCCTATATGAATTAACGTACTGATTGTGCATGCACCAAAAGTAAAACGCTCTATTTCATGTGGAATTTTGTGTAAATAAGACACATATAAACAAGATTATAATCAGTTATTGTTCAAATGATCGGCATCGTTTATGCTCTGTCGGCGGTGAAGCATCTTTAATTAATGATGTGCCACCGCCGACAGAGCATAAATGTTATTCATCATTTCAAAAATACCTGTTGTATAATCGTGTATAAAACATATTTTTCGGGATGCAATTGATTATTTTTAATATTTTATCTTGAAGTAAAAATAGAAGCTCAAACTTTTCAAAGGTGGTATTGGTGTAAAGTAAGCAACTTTTGTAACTGAAGAAAATATATTTAATCGCCTGCTCCTGTTTTTGATTGAGAAAACACACACTTTGTCAGTGATGGAGCATCTTTAATGAACTTTTCTAATTGTGTTTCTATATCACATAAAGGAAAATATCGTCTGTGTTGATAAAATTCTTGTTTCCTACATAAATATATAATTAATTTTATGCAAGTGTTTCACGTGCTATAAACAGTCAGGGCAGGTTTAGAAGGTGGACGGAAACCGGAGTACCCGGAAAAAAGCCACTGAGCCGCAGTCAGTACCTGACAACTACCACAAACACCCACCAAGAATTGGTGGACCTGTGGTAAAATGTCAGGATATCTAACCGCGAACATTCAATATCATTAAATGCCAATGATGAAAAAGTTCCACTCAGATACCACAAATTTCCTGTGATAAATAACGAGCGAAATTATCTCCACCTATGTTTACTTTGCATGGTGACCTACAATATATTTGGTATAGTTGTACCTTCCTATCAACAGGTGAGGTCATTAATGTCAGGTACTGCAATATATCGGATATCACTATGGGTAATGTACATTTTAGTAAATGCAATTTGGATATATACAGGAACTGTTTTTGGTAATCTGTTGCCATTCTAGAACTCTCTGTAACAATATAGCCGATTACTTTCAGCGGTTTCACGTGGGATTGGAATAGTCGCCAAGATTTGAGAAATTCCTTTATGCAATACACAAAGCCGAATTTCAAATTGAAATTATTTATCTAAATAACACTAGAGTATATTTAAGGAATGATTTTACAGTTTAATGCAGTTTACACACCAGTAAGCAACAAAAATTAAAAATCATTTCTTATATCTACATTTCGACCAGCCATTTCATTTAAATTAAGTGTTCAAATAAAATAAAACTATGTTGTTGTTTTTTTCAATTTTATACGATTGTTGGAACAGCCGGTCGATTGATGGAATCCCGGAACAACTGGCTTCAATTTCGCGGGAAATGTTGTCAAATTCAGAGAGTACACAAGATATAGCTCCACATTAACTTTATCTTTTTTCATCCCATTTGTAGAATATTTGTTATTTTCTGATGTATAATTTTAAGATTTATATTACATTCATACATGAATTATATTGAAGATTACTCAATGCAGATACACACTACTTGCGGAAGTCAGTGTTCCGGGGTGTGTATTCTTGCGTAGCAACCACTTCGTTTACGCAAGTTGGTAAGGTTATATAGCAAAGAGAAAATGGAAATGTAAATACATATATATACATTGTTTGCAAACTTTTGTGAGAATCCGTACGCGGATTCACACAGTTTGTAAGCAAAATTTCTTTCATACCCTGATGAAGTTAAAAATAGTGACATCAATGATTAAATATGACGGGATTAGAAATCTAGTAACACAAAACTATCAAATCGTCTTCATGTCTCAGAAAATATATATTGTAATCTAGCACAACCAAATATATTACAAGTAAAATCCCGATCCAAACTTAAATTAAACAGTTATGACATTTTGCACAGTTTATTTAGGTAGTTGATATTTGTATCAATAGAAATGAAATATTAATATTTCTTTAATGAAGAAATGTAAACCTTGATTTGTCTTTTTTAGTCATTTTTGGAACAATTGTACAGATATTGTATTTTGAAATAAAGAGGACAGAGTTATTGTTGTAATGAGGACACAGGATGACAAGGCATTGAAAAGCGGTTTACACACAGCCTAATATATCGCCTAATGCCACTAGCCAATCAACAATAATGGTTCCAGTGTAAATAAGATTTTAGGCGAGGGCCTGAGGTAGGCGCGTCTCTTCGCCCACATCGGTGATAATGATATTGAATTAGAGAGTTGCGTTATATGATCGCATTCCATCGTTTCCTGGGTACAAATCCAATCTATGATAGATTCGATAGAATAGCTATCCTATTGATAGACATTTCTTTGAAGATCAGACACTGAACAACTTCTTATGTAATCAAAAAAATGTTTAAAATTGAACTGAATAGTAATGTTCATATCTATAAACAGATAAATATATACAATGTACTGATACATTTCATAAATTATCACACATTATCAATTTAAATCTGATATTTATTTTTATTAAAAGTGTCTGGTTAAGTTGACTAGGCTTTCAAAGGTCGACCGATCCATTTAAATTGATGTCGTAAGTCTTTCTAGTCAAAATAAGGAAGACTTAGACTGCGTCATAACAAATCTATCAAGACTAGGGTTCTCCTAAATATCTCTCAAAGATATAGATAGACGGGTTGGAGGAGATATATTGCATTACGAAAGTTTAACTCTTCGCGTGTACAGGTTCAAGTTGTGGTTGCTTTTCAAAATGTTTTTGCCAGTAATTGCGAGTTTCATTTTCATCTCCGTATCGTTGATATCAGCAGGAATTAATGGCGAACTCAGCAGTCCGCCTAACCCAAGTGAAGGCAATGGGAACGTTGAACTGCAGCATGTTCTGTCGCAGTTGCAGGAGCTTCAATCTAAATTTGATGTACAGCAGCAAGAAAACAGTCAACTGCAAACCACCATCAATCAACTTTTATCCAATCTGAACCAACTTCAAACTACCGCGCTTCAACTCCAGACAAATGTTGGACAACTTCAGGCTGTTGTTGCCTCACAAAACGCCACCATTTCAACGCTAGAAAACCAATCGACGTCGTCAATGCAGACCAAATTGGACGCTCTGGAATCCAGTCAAAATGCAAGTTTTCGAAACTTACAGACTTCATTTGCAAACATCCAGGACCGCGTGACTGAGTTAGACGACGTCAATGTGGAACTAAGAAGCACCCTATCAAAATCACAAGGTACTACTGTTCTGCTTTTGTTAAAAATGAAATGTCTTCACATGATATTGCAATAAGCGATAACAATGGGAGACGTAACATAGTTTTGTTTATCCAAATATACACGCATGTATCATTGCATTCCAAACAGTTTGGGACAAATGGTGTGATTTTGAAATAAATGTTGTTTATTTGTTAATATATGAAACTTGTGATAATAGAGTGTTACAGGGTTCATTGCTCAAAAAACCGACCTCTTATGGAATAGTCAGCTTTCACCAGTGAGAATTGTAGCGTCCCCTTATCTCATCTTATTTGACCGGAATATTTTTTTACGGAAATGAACGCATTGTTTCTGAATGATGAAATAAACTGCATTGTATAAGTTTATATCTTAGAAATGATACCAATGCTACACACACAATGTTAACTTTGTCGCTACATATGATTTAATTATATATCAAATTGTTCAGGATCAATTGAACATATCCTGGTTAAAGTTTTTTCTTTAACCGATATGTGTTTGTTTGTTAATAGAAATCATTAATAACATTTTAGTTTGGAATATGTAAATGTATTTACTTATTGTGTCGGATGGTATTGTTGGCAGATATTCAGCACGAAGCAATGACTATACAAGGAAATGTGACTGACTTTTTGTGTGAACATTTTACCCACTCGAACGTCTCCGTCACTGGTAACGTTACCGCCGGTACTGCCGTCATCAGAGGACGGGACTGGACCTATGGAGATCAGGTAAATACATTAGAATTTACTGATGTTATAGGTCATCTTTCCGAAATTACTTTTAATTTTTAAAATGGTAATGTAAAACGAAATGGATAATTTTTTCGCAAAATATATTAGCTTAACGTTAGTACTACAATGATCACAAATTTGTGAACAGTTAAATTGAAATAGAATTACGCAGGTCTTCCTATATACCGTGCGTTACTCGATTATCACTGTTGTAATCTAATCATAGGACATCGATATGAATTTCCTATGTTAAACGCTGGTCTCGATAGCGTTTATAAAACAACAATGAAAAAACAACGAGTTTTTCTTCTAATCTCTATGAATAAAATCCGATACATATAACGGCACAGAAAAAACGACTTTATATTTTCTTTTTTATGGCTTTCTGATTGGAATTCATACCTTTACCAAGGAAATCCGATAACGTCTCTGAAAAAAGCGACGCTATATTTAAAATTTCTTTATGACATCACATTAGAAACATATTGCGTATTAATATGTAGCCCTTGATCAATGGAATCAGAACAAACTATTTTATTATGTCATGTTACCTAAAATGATTACAGATATTTTATAAGAATTGGTTTTTTTTTTAATTTCATAATGGTATGAACAAAATTTGTAAAATGTGAATCCGTGTATTTTCAATTTTTTTATTCATTAAAACTCTGATATAATACATGTCAATTGTATAAGATATATTTTAATCCTATCAAAACTAACTGTTACTTGCCGTATTTATTTGATGTTATGAATATGGTAAAGCACAATTATAATGATTTCCTGTTTATATATGGTTTTGACAGAGGGAGCAATATAGACCTAGTCGTAATTTTATCGTTATTTAGTGTATCCCTAATTTAATTGTAATGATAGTTTTCTAATTTTTACAGCTTCAGGTGCCACGGTAGCTCCTCGAAATATGCATAAATAATGAAAATGCGGAAATTTTGGCCATTTTTATAGGTTTTATTTAGAAACCGTAGACAGAATCCTTGAACAAACTTTTTAATTTCTCCTCAAGATGTATTGGACGTGCATACATATTCTTAGTAAATATAAGGTTTGTTCAAGATTGCGCTCTATAGTTTCATAGACAAATTGTCAAAATTTTCACATTTTAATAATTTATGCATATTTTGGATTGTTATCATGGTAACTACATCTGCAAAATTAGAAAACAGTTTAATCAGGAATATCCTTATATTTAGAATACAACAAATTAACTTTAAATAATAGTTTTGAAAACTTGATGGATTTTGGGGCCAAAAAGGGCACAAACCATACATTGTCCTTTAGTATTCAGTTAAAATATTTATAAACCTGTAAGATTTAAGATTGAATACATTTGCTTTAGGACGGACACGACCACGTGCGAGGCGTAGTCATGGACAAACACACGCCTCCTGGACTAAAGTACGTGCACTGGAACAACGGCTTGGAGAACATCTACCGTGTAGGATACGCCGGGGGTTTTGACCTCTACTACTACTACCCGGATGTTCTCGGGAAGTTCAGACACGTCATATGTCCTAACTGATATATATTTCTAGAACGTTCAGTTGTCATAAAGGACAGTGTTACAAGAACTTAATCGTTTATAATTTCAATATTTCATATACTGAGATAGAATCCTATTTTCGTTGTGGCCTATAAGCTATAACTTTCTTTGACTCGTTCATCCAATAATGAAATAGGGTAATACAAACATTTGGTTCAGATAAATCAATCTTTATATACAACCTATGTCCTGTCATTTTACAGTAACATGACGTCATATTTGTTGCAATACCGTTAAAACGAAACGAAAAATGTATTTCATTTACACTTACGATACTTCATGAGCACACGAGGACATCGGAAGTGCGTCGAGGAATTTTATATCGATGTTTTACACACCAGTTTTGTTTAAATGCATAGAAGACATTTTGATATATAAAATCATCGTAAAATGACCAGTTATCACAGCATGTGAAAAAAATAAAGGAAATTATACTTTTAAATATCATGATATTGTGTATTATATCTGCATTCTTGAAATAGACAATACAGAAGTACCTTACTTTGAAGCATTGATAGTATATTGACAATATAAATTCATATAGAAAGTGGATAAAACGGATTTGCAAACAGAATCGTAAATATGATTATAATAACAATACTCGTTTGAATTTACTTATGCGTATGACGTACTTTTGCGAACAGCAATTATCTATTTCGCCTATATGGAAAGATGTTTCTATTAATTCGTATTCTACGAAATTGAGTTTCTCTTTATCCGAAATAGTGGGCTTAATAATATCAAACATAAAGTTATCGCCCGGTAACCTCACATTTTTTTGGGAACATATTTATGGGTAAATATTTGATGGTGTGTAAATTTATATATATCAGAAAAGAACACGTTTGTAACAACAACAAAACAATTTATTCTTAACTTGTGCTATATCAACCAATACATATTGATTTACGAATATTCAAAGTACATATTTAAATTTACTCCCTGTACATATTTTGTATATTTTATTGTGTAACTAATAGCCATTACCTGAAAACATAGTTCTGTAAATTACAGATAATTTGACGGAATCTTCCAGCAATATCTACAATTATATAAGTTTTGATTAATGACTGAAACTGGACAATATGTATAAAATCTCCCAAATGTAAAAGACATAAAATACGCAGTTTGTAGATTTTATCATTAGTTTTTATTCAAAACATTACTCTTTTTTTCAAATAATGAATATACTATCATACTTTGCATTAATATTTGATTTTTTTTTAAATTTTAGTTTTCATTTATCAAATATATGAATTACAAAATAGTGGTATTTGTACTCTTATTTTCTAATCATTCACCAAGTGCCAACTAATAGGTATTAGTACCTCGTGAAAAATAGTCACTCCACATTTATCTAAATATCTCCGGAAAAAACTCCTTTATTAGTAAGAATGCAATTACTGGAGAATTTCACACCCTGAAAAAGCGTATCAAAAATCAAATATCTTCAGTTAAAAAAACAAATCACCCGACACAACATATATTCTGTACAGTTTTTGTGTTTTGTGAAACAAATATGAAGGAATAGAAAGTTTTTTTATAACTGAAGAGAACAAAAATAATTAAGACAATATTGATAAATACCGCAGGTGGATTCTGCGGTGTTGGACGGATGTTCAGTAGCAAAATTATGATAATGAATTCTTTGTGGTTAAAACGTCACAGAATTAAAAAAAAAAACAAAAAAAAACAAACAAACAAACCTTACCAATAAGTAAATCATGTAAACATATTAATGATAATGTAATATTTTTGTAATAATGAACAACATCTTACCCGATGCCGACTAGAACACATTTAATTCAGGAATGTATTGCGTTTATTAAAAAGAACAATTAAATCACTAAATCACAAAAGCAGGTTGGGAAAATCTTCTCCTTAGAGAAATGCCAAAATGTGCATTTATTAGATGCCAGTGCACTAACCCATAGGAAACAACCTTTTTTCCCTACAACAATATTGTTTAAAGTACTGATTTTCCAACAAAGCATCAATTATAAAAGAGGTAATGTAGCCGTCTAGACGGCAGTGACTTAAAGGAAAGGACGACATCCAAAATCCGTTTATGGAAAAAATAAGAGTATTATTTGTTAGTTAATAAATCATGCCTGTTGTTCCGGCGAACGTCCCATGACAGGTGGTTCCGGCAAAAGTTCCACGACAGGTGGTTCCGGCGAAAGTTCCATGACAGCTAGGTGGTTTCGGCAAACGTCCCATGCCAGGTGTTTTCGGCAAAAGTTCCGTTATAGGGGGTTGGGGTTCCGGCGATCGGCTATCATTCAGCGGGAGCTACGGCTGTAGACTGCGCACTAGGCGCAACTGCATTGCTTTTTGTAGCTTGGGTGCGCATCCACGTCATATCCTCTTCCTTAACCTTCATCCCGAACAGCTTCCGTAGAGTCGCCTGAAATCTTGTTGCCGAGGAGGAGGAGACGTACAGAAAGAAGTTGATTGCAAAATTAAACTGATAGAAGAAAAAGAAAAACGCTCTCGCCCATTTCAGCTTGATCTTGGTGGACTGAAAATCTATATAGTCTGGATGCCCGGGGTTTACTTTAGCGGTCGTATTCCAGATCAGCTCTGTTGACTGGATCAACCCAAGAGGCAAAATCAGAATGACGTAAGTGCTGGATACAACAAGCAGAAGCTTTGTGGCCTTCTCGTCCTTCTTTGACAAAGATGTCGTCGTCATCGCTTTGCGTTTGATTTGGTTTTTCCGGATTTCGAAGATGATTAAAGCATTCAGACCAACTATTATAAAGGTTGGCAGCCACGTGTTGAATGCTACATAAAAGTAAATTATTTCAGGAAATATTGCTCTTCGCGTCTTACAAGCTTTGTACCCGAATACGGAATCTCCTTCAAAACCTGACACAGCGACTTTGTGCATGGAGAAGAGAAAAACGGCAGACGATACACCGATGATCGCGAAGGCTGCCCGCCGGACCGTCAATGTCTTGGCTTTCAGCGGAAATTTGATCATGATGAATCTTTCCACCGTGAAAGAGAGAATCACCCAGACCGAAAGTAGGTTGAAGAGCTCCACAATGACTCCATGGAATTTACAAAGCGATTCGTGGTCTTGAAAATCTTTGTTGATTGACAGGTTCTGGCCTCGCAGCACACCAATCATGAAGTTCATAGTGAGCGACAGCATGTCATACACCGCTAACACTGACAGGTATAGATTGGTGGTCGACCTCCGCATGTGTTTACGGGTCAGGACTATAAATGACACACAGTTCAGTAACAGGCCCAGGACGATGACCAATGAGGTACCGTAGGAAAGCAATCCGCGAACTAGGGTCACAAAGGGCAGGATTTCCACCCAGAGAGTTCTAAGCGCACATGGCCATTTTAGTCTGTCCTCCTCAGTGATGTTCTTCCCGACTAGATCCTCTACCACAGAGTAGTCGTATGCACAGTTGCTGTCGTTCATGATTATAGTAGAAATCTGCAATGATATACAACAGAATGGTTCAAAAGTGTTTTTTTTCAATACTGTATCGTTGTTTAATTTTGCGGGTGTAATATTTCGCACTTTACTGTTTGGAACATATTCAAAGGGAATTCTTTTCAAGAAATATATTTGTACAGTTTGAAAGCGTAATTCATAAGACTATAATCGAAAAAAGAACCATGATTTTTATAAATTTCACGAATTTTGATGGATCCGCGGGATTCACGAAATTGATATCCCCACGAATATAAGCAACTAGATAGTATACAGTGTATTTTTATTTCAACATAATGTTTTTCAAGTATTTGTACAAGACAGATTAGTTTATTTTTACCTCTTTGGTGTATTCAATAACATATTGTCATACAGAATTACTAAGTTAAAATGTATACAACTTTTAAAAGCGAAAGATATTGTTTTATCAATAATTACAATAAAGTTGTAATAGACATAAGAGAATAATTCATTTGTCATATTAAACAAACAAACAATAACGTTAACGGGTGTGTTTTCCTTTATCTGGTATCGATTTTTAAATGATCACTCTTTATATATATGTTATCTATATTCCCTCGAGCTAAAATAATACTTAGTATTAAGCAACATTAAGAAAATGTTTATAAACAATTGATAATGCAGACGGATTTTACGGGAATACAAGAAAGCCAATATTTGTTACCACAATATTCAGAAATTACTTTATCAAATCACTTATTCCGCAACGGTCGTAATACATTTTTTCAGAAAAAATTGAAATCGATACGTTTTGAAAGGGAACTGCTGTAACTGATTGCAAAGATTTATTCTTCACAACCTTCTGTTTTATTGTCGAAAAGCATAACCAATTTATCTTATCTTTTTAGTATTTCCATTATAAATCACATGTCATGAAACAGATCACATCTATAAAAGACGTGGACATTTAATGGTCTTCGCTGAATGTAATACTGTTAATATATCCTTATTTGGATGAGAGTTTGTTGTGAAATAGACATGTGTACTACCTTCAAATTTGAAAAGCTAGTGCTTTAAGTTCAAAGTCTTTAATTATAAACTCGTCTGATATTAATAAGAATACAGTTCTAATTAATTAATTAACTTTAATTAACGGTACACTTACACGGATCCCACTGTTCTGTATTAGTGGTTATAGAGTACATCCTAGTGGTGACGTTCATTCGGTTTAAGCTCATGCTAGTACTCAACGTATAATTAATTCGTTCGTCATTAATGTCCATCTGTCGCTTGTAACAGCTGCACGGTGACCACGACTTCTATCGGATATAATAAGTGCATGCTGACCACAGCTTATAATGGTATAATCTTATATAGGTATAATTACGAAATGATTAATTACCCACGTATCTGGCCAGATTAAAATGGCTTACCTGTGCTCGAAGCATTCAAACACACTGAATGTCATCCAGATGTCTCAATACAGTTTTACTTAATAAAACAAAAACTCCCATTGCCATCCAATCATGATATATAAATCAATACGTTTCAATGGTATGATTTTCATGTTTAAAATATATTATAAATAACGGTTTGGGCATTTAATGACATAATCATATTACAATACAAATCTGTTTGGGTTTCCGACAAGAAAACGTCGTAGGCGTTGTGTTTCTATGCCGATCATACTTAATTTTAAAATATTTTATAATATATTAATTGTAATATTGACAGCCGTAGAAAAACTATACTTCGCATTAATTTCTTGACAATATTATCTTATTTATTTTCGTATATAAAATATTTAGCGTCTTCGTAACTTTCAAACATATGGCGAATACATGGTAGCGATAAAAGGCTCTCTTTGGCAGTAGTGCACTCATATCACGTAACATTAGATTTTACCAATTTACAAAATAATGCCATCATACACTGAGGCATTGAACAGGTCGCATTGCCTGGATAACATCTTTGTGACCTATCAACATGCTAAAAGGTATGGTTTGTTTGTTTGTTTGATTAATTAACGTCCTATTAACAGCTATGGTCATGTAAGGACGGCCTCCCATGTATGCTGGGTGTTGCTTGTATGTTGTGTGAGATGCGTGTCCTTGGGAGACTGCGGTATATTCATGTAGTGTCTTCTTGTATAGTGGAACATGCCGCAGAAGACACCAAGCAACCCACCCCACCCGATCACATTATACTGACAACCGGCGAACCAGTCGTCCCAACATGTAGGTATGGCGCCATTATGGCATCAATGATTTTTTTAGAAGAAATCATGATTATATACGTAATGATTGCGAGCTTCATAATCCAAAAAAACTTTTTTACTTACTTTCATAAACCAGTATAAAGTTAGATCACTTTAAAAGGGTGACAAAATTTATTTTTATGGTATTATAGAATAAGAAACAAATTTTGAATGATTATTACATTATGCATGTAATAATTTCATTCATTGAAATTATAAATTACTTTTTTGTTAATATTTTGTACGATTTAGTTATCAATATATCTACGGCAGTGATAACGAAACGCCATATTGATTCTATTTTCTTATACGGTTTTTGTAGAACGGCTTTGTATGAAGTCTATTGTTTAACATATCCGAAATTAAAAGACATACATTTAATAAGAAAATTCCTTTCATCTCTTACTGAAGATTGCGATGTTTCAAATCATTGGAATACATTACCATCAAGTTCTTATGAAAAAATCAATGGTGTTGTTTGATGCTTTCTGCAGCCAAACGCATACTGGCTAGTGCGTACTATGTAATTAAAGAATTTCCCATAAACCGCTATATAAGACCACAATCTCTAAAGTATTCACTTTGAATCCTAATTCTTAGAGTCAGAAAAGCTTTTATCGATAGTCATTCTACAAACTATAAAAAAATATGTCAAAATCGATGCCATGTTATTTTTATAATAATTGAGAGAAAATCAATATTTTTTCTTAAAGAAAAAAGCTGGACCATTTTTTATAATATCTACTCGTGAAATGGATTGTGTTGATATAGGTTTTGAAGTAAATAGATTTTTTTTTAAATTTTACTGATCAATTTATCAATTGAATTATTTTAAGAATTGGTCTGAAATATAAATCTACGTAGGTTACGAAAAGCTAACGTTTTACATTAGTACATTTTACATGTATACAATTGTAAAGGAAAATCATATATTGAAATTAGGTATGAATATAGAATTTGCTATATTCAGCTGTGAGTAAAAATGTAACTATAAAAAGAAAATCATACTGGATAGTGCGTACTATGCAATTAAATGATTTTCCATAAAACACTATATCAGATCACAATCTCTAGATAATTGTTAACTATGGACCCTAGTTCCTACAGTCAGAAAAGCTTTGATCGACAGTCATTCAACATAACATAAAAAAAACTTTCTTATACCCGTTAAAAGGATTGCGATGCTATAGGTAATGAAGTAAATCGATTTTTTTCTTCATTTTTTATTGATCAATTTATCAATAGTATGATTTTAAAAATGGGTCTGAAATATAAATCTACGAAGATTAAGAGAACCTAACGTTTTATATCAGTGTGTTAAACATATAAATAAATGTTAAAGAAAATCATATACTGAAATTAGGTATGAATAGACAATTCGCTATATTCAGCTGGAAGTAAAAATGTACCTATTAACATACTGGAATGATGAAGAAAATCATGTATTGAAAGGTATGAATGTAGACGTTGCTATATAAATTAACTATAAACAAAGTGGATTGATAAAAAAAATCATGTATTGGAAGGTATTAATATAGAACTTGCTGTATTCAGTTGTAAGTAAAAATGTAACTATAAAAAAGGAAATTATATATATTGGAATAAGGTATAAGAATGTATCTATCGACCTACCTTGATATGGATAAGATAGACTGCTCCTGTCTGTCACGACGATGCGATGGCAATGCTCATCACATTCTTTGAGATGAAAGCTTATTTCTTTACCTTTCGTCAGCTTCAGTCACATGACCAGGATTATGAGATACTTATTGCGTTCCCGCCTTGTGATGCTTTGATCACGTGGCAAAGATGATGGTGAGGATGCGTGGATTATTCGATCACAAAATATTTAATTGGATACGATGGTCACGTGATAGGGTATCAAGAACATCAGACTAATCAGGGGTACAATACAGATGTCAATAGGATGCATAAGTTTTAACCCGCTTCATACCCTCGACAGCAACTTAATTAACAGGTTGGTCATATTTGAACCACATTGGTTTCACTTTTAGTTCTTTTGTTCTATTTCAATTTACAGCTCATTTTGTAGTTGAAATGGACCATGCAATTAGCCATGTTGCTTTTGGTATTTATTAATAGTCTTCGTTGGTTATTCTCCTGACGAGATTCGATGCAAATAAAAATTTCAAATTATTATCTAGTCGAAGTTTACAATTGTCACAAAGTCGATGGCGCATAAAAGAGTTAAATATATTTCGCAGAAGTACCATTTTACTTTGCTTTTAGGTTAAAAGGAAAACAAAATAGTACTGATTCGAAATATAATTACAAATCTTAGTATCATTCTTTCGTCATTATTAAACATTTTCTAATTCACACTGTTACTGTTCACTTAAAGATGTTCCACCGCCGACAGAGCATAAATGATATTCATCATTTGAACAATAATTGGTGTTTAATCGTGTATATAATAGTCTAATTAACACAAAAATAATATAAAACAATTTATTTTGTCTTTGGTGCATGCGCATTCAGTATAGGATACAGTGGTAGGGAATTTTTTCGGGATGCAATTAATTATTTTTCATATTTTTAACTTGAAGTAAAATTAGAAGCTCAAACTTTTCAATGATGGTAATGGTGTAAAGTAAGTAACTGTTTTAACTGCAGAAAAATACTAAATCATCTGCTCCTGTTTTTAATAGTGAAAAAAATACCATTTGTCAGCGGTGGAGCATCTTTAAAGATACTCAACCGTTGACGAATATATATCATTTTTCTCTATCAAAAAAGGAGCAGACGAATTAGTATTCTTCTTCAGTTACAAAAAAACTTACTTTACACCATTACCTTAGAAAACATTGAAAAGTTTGGGCTTCTTATTTTACTTTAAGATAAAAATATTAAAATCAATTAAATGCGACACTTTGTTTGTTTGATTAATTAAAGGGACAATACACTCAGGCTAATTATTTTACATAACCAAGAAGCAAAATATAGCATAACTGTATTGTTCTAATTTCTTATGAAACATATAATATAAAATAATGGCAAATTCCACGTCATTGTTAAGTATTTTAATTGATACCGTTGAAATTATAAATCGTTGATCAATACGATTCAGCAGGTACATGTGTACGCTGTACCCATACCCGAGCCAAAGTCATGCACGTTAAACAAATGAACTACATAACCACTGTGGAGGTGCTAAAATGATTTTAGGCAAGACAATTCACCTAATAAGTAAACACACTACTGTCAAAGCGATTTGAGCAGTTCTATACAAAAGTTGCATTACTTTACGAGCAAGGGACAAGGTTCGGCATACAAGACGTTCGACTGCAATGTGTAATGGCGCCACCATGGGCTTTTCTGGCATATCACAGTAAAACCGACTGATCTAATTTCCATTAGAACTGGGATTTTTTCCGATATGTACAAATTTTAATGTTCTCTTAGTCCGAATTGTCCCTTTAACGTCCTATTAACAGCTATGGTCATGTAAGGACAGCTTCCCATGTATGCGGTGTGTTGTGTGTATGTTGTGCGAGGTGCGTGTTTTGGAAGACTGTGGTATATTCATGTTGTGTCATCTTGTATAGTGGAACTGTTGCCCTTTTTATAGTGCTATATCACTGAAGCATGCCGCCAAAGACACCAAGCAA
>SAYR01010770.1:1050733-1069493 GCA_004382745.1 Argopecten irradians irradians | reverse complement strand
TGATAAAGATATAAAAATATTTCTTCGTTATTATACAGTTTATTTCTCTAATCATTAATATGTTCTATTTAAACAAAGACTCTGTTTCGATTACCAAATCCGTCGTAACAAGCTGCACGTGAACCGCTTACGCAACTAATCTAAATCAGGATGGAAATAATTTAAAAGTCTGCAATGATCTGCCAACAGCTTATAATGGTATAATCTTATATAGGTATAATTACGAAATGATTAATTACCCACGTATCTGGCCAGATTAAATGGCTTACCTGGCTCGAAGCATTCAAACACACTGAATGTCATCCAGATGTCTCAATACAGTTTTACTTAATAAAACAAAAACTCCCATTGCCATCCAATCATGATATATAAATCAATACGTTTCAATGGTATGATTTTCATGTTTATAAATATATTATAAATAACGGTTTGGGCATTTAATGACATAATCATATTACAATACAAATCTGTTTGGGTTTCCGACAAGAAAACGTCGTAGGCGCTGTGTTTTCTATGCCGATCATACTTAATTTTAAAATATTTTTAATATATATTAATTGTAATATTGACAACCGTAGAAAACTATACTTCGCATTAATTTCTTGACAATATTATCTTATTTATTTTCGTATATAAAATATTTAGCGTCTTCGTAACTTTCAAACATATGGCGAATACATGGTAGCGATAAAAGGCTCTCTTGGCAGTAGTGCACTCATATCACGTAACATTAGATTTTACCAATTTACAAAATAATGCCATCATACACTGAGGCATTGAACAGGTCGCATTGCCTGGATAACTCTTTGTGACCTATCAACATGCTAAAAGGTATGGTTTGTTTTGTTTGTTTGATATTAACGTCCTATTAATAAGCTATGGTCATGTTAAGGACGGCCTCCCATGTATGCTGGGTGTTGCTGTTGTAGTGTGTGTGTGAGATGCGTGTCCTTGGAGACTGCGGTATATTCATGTAGTGTCTTCTTGTATAGTGGAACATGCCGCAGAAGACACCAAGCAACCCACCCACCCGTCAATTAATACTGACAACCGGCGAACCAGTCGTCCCAACATGTAGGTATGGCGCATTATGGCATCAATGGATTTTTTTTAGAAGAAATTCATGATTTATACGTAATGATTGCGAGCTTTCATAATCCAAAAAAAACTTTTTACTTACTTTCATAAACCAGTATAAAGTTAGATCACTTTAAAAGGGTGACAAAATTTATTTTTATGGTATTATAGAATAAGAAACAAATTTGAATGATTATTTACTTATGCATGTAATAAATTTCATTCATTGAAATTATAAATTACTTTTTGTTATATTTTGTACGATTTAGTTATCAATATATCTACGGCAGTGATAACGAAACGCCATATTGATTCTATTTTCTTATACGGTTTTTGTAGAACGGCTTTGTATGAAGTCTATTGTTTAACATATCCGAAATTAAAAGACATACATTTAATAAGAAAATTCCTTTCATCTCTTACTGAAGATTGCGATGATTCAAATCATTTGAATACATTACCATCAAGTTCTAATAAAAAAATCAATGGTGTTGTTTGATGCTTTCTGCAGCCAAACGCATACTGGCTAGTGCGTACTATGTAATCAAAGAATTTCCCATAAAACGCTATATAAGACCACAATCTCTTGAGTTTTAACTTTGGATCCTAATTCTTAGAGTCAGAAAAGCTTTTATCGATAGTCATTCTACAAACTATAGAAAATCTGTCAAAATCGATGCCAAGTTATTTTTATAATAATTGAGAGAAAATCAATAATTTTTCTTAAAGAAAAAGCTGCACCATTTTTTTTTATATCTATTCGTTAAATGGTTAAATGGATTGTGATGCTAACGGTTTTAAAGTAAATAGATTTAAAAAAAAATACTGATCAATTTATCAATTGAATGATTTTAAGAATTGGTTTGAAATATAAATCTACGAAGGTTACGAAAAGCTAACGTTTTACATTAGTACGTTTAACATGTATACAATTGTAAAGGAAAATCATATACTGAAATTAGGTATGACTATAGAATTTGCTATATTCAGCTGTGAGTAAAAATGTAACTATAAAAAGAAAATCATACTGGATAGTGCATACTATGTAATTAAATGATTTTCCATAAAACACTATATCAGATCACAATCTCTAGATAATTGATAACTATGGACCCTAGTTCCTACAGTCAGAAAAGCTTTGATCGACAGTCATTCAAATAACATAAAAAAATCTTTCTGCTACCCGTTAAAAGGATTGCGATGCTATAGGTTATGAAGTAAATCGATTTTTTTTCATTTTTTACTGATCAATTTATCAATCGTATGATTTTAAAAATGGGTCTGAAATATAAATCTACGAAGATTAAGAGAACCTAACGTTTTATATCAGTTGGTTAAACATATAAATAAATGTTAAAGAAAATCATATACTGAAATTAGGTATGATATGACAATTCGCTATATTCAGCTGGAAGTAAAAATGTACCTATTAACATACTGGAATGATGAAGAAAATCATGTATTGAAAGGTATGAATGTAGACGTTGCTATATAAATTAACTATAAACAAAGTGGATTGATAAATAAAATTATGTATTGAAAGGTATGAATATAGAACTTGTAAGTAAAAACGTAACTATAAAAAGGAAATTATACATATTGAAATAAGGTATAAGAATGTATCTATCGACCTACCTTGATATGGATAAGATAGACTGCTCCTGTCTGTCACGACGATGCGATGGCAATGCTCATCAACTTCTTTGAGATGAAAGCTTATTTCTTTGCCTTTCGTCAGCTTCAGTCACATGACCAGGATTATGAGATACTTATTTCGTTCCCGCCTTGTGATGCTTTGATCACGTGGTAAAGATGATGGTGAGGATGCGTGGATTATTAGATCACAAAATATTTAATTGGATACGATGGTCCAGTGATAGGGTATCAAGGACATCAGACTAAGCAGGGGTACAATACAGAATGTCAATAGGATGCATTAGTTTTAACCCGCTTCATACCCTCGACAGCAACTTAATTAACAGGTTGGTCATATTTGAACCACATTGGTTTCACTTTTAGTTCTTTTTTGTTCTATTTCAATTGACAGCTCATTTTTTTAGTTGAAATGGACCATGCAATTAGCCATGTTGCTTTTGGTATTTATTAATAGTCTCCTTTGGTTATTCTCCTGACGAGATTCGATGCAAATAAAATTTCAAAATTATTACTAGTCAAATTAAATTGTCACAAAGTCGATGGCGCATAAAAGAGTTAAATATATTTCGCAGAAGTACCATTTTACTTTACTTTTAGGTTAAAAGGAAAACAAAATAGTACTGATTCGAAATATAATTACAAATCTTAGTATCATTCTTTCGTCATTATTAAACATTTTCTAATTCACGCTGTTACTGTTCACTTAAAGATGCTCCACCGCCGACAGAGCATAAATGATTTTCATCATTTGAGCAATAATTGGTGTTTAATCGTGTATATAATAGTCTAATTAACACAAAAAATAATATAAAACAATTTATTTTGTCTTTGGTGCATGCGCATTCAGTAGTTCATCCAATATAGGATATAGTGGTAGGGAATTTTTTCGGGATGCAATTAATTATTTTTCATATTTTTAACTTGAAGTAAAATTAGAAGCTCAAACTTTTCAATGATGGTAATGGTGTAAAGTAAGTAACTTTTTTTAAAGTTTTTTTTTTAATAGTGAAAAAAATACCATTTGTCAGCGGTGGAGCATCTTTAAAGATACTCAACCGTTGACGAATATATATCATTTTTCTCTATCAAAAAAGGAGCAGACGAATTAGTATTCTTCTTCAGTTACATTGTTTGTTTGTTTGTTTGATTAATTAACGTCCTATTAACAGCTATGGTCATGTAAGGACGGCCTCCCATGTATGTGGTGTGCTGCGTGTATGTTATGCGAGGTGCGTAATTTTGGGGAGACTGCGGTATATTCATGTTGGTGTCTTTCTTGTATAGTGGAACTGTTGCCTTTTTATAGTGCTATATCACTGAAGCATGCGCCGAAGACACCAAGCAACACACACCACCGGTCACATTATACTGACAACGGGCGAACCAGTCGTCCCACTCCCTGTATGCTGAGCGCTAAGCAGGAGCAGAAACTACCACTTTTATAGACTTCGGTGTGTCTCGGCCAGGGGACAGGACCCAGAGCCTTCCTCACAGGGGCGAACGCTCAACTCAAGGCCAAATGTGAGGCGGTGCCAAGGGAGGCATTAGGAAAGATAAGTCAGTTAGGAAGAAGAGAAAAGATAAGATCCTAAATTTAGTCGCCTTTTACGATCATGCAATAGGGGCAGCAGGGCCATCTTCAGTTACAAAAAAAACTTACTTTACACCATTACCTTAGAAAACATTGAAAAGTTTTAGCTTCTTATTTTACTTTAAGATAAAAATATTAAAATTAATTAAATGCGACACTTTTTTTGTTTGGTTAATTAAAGGGACAATTCACTCAGGCTAATTATTTTACATAACCAAGAAGCAAAATATAGCATAACTGTATTGTTCTACATTTCTTATGAAACATGTAATATAAAATAATGGCAAATTCCACGTCATTGTTAAGTATTTTAATTGATACCGCTGAAATTATAAATCGTTGATCAATACAATTAAGCAGGTACATGTGTACGCTGTACCCATACCCGAGCCAAAGTCATGCACGTTAAACAAATGAACTATATAACCACTGTGGAGGTGCTAAAATGATTTTAGGCAAGACAATTCACCTTATAAGTAAACACACTACTGTCAAAGCGATTTGAGCAGTTCTATACAAAAGTTGCATTACTTTACGAGCAAGGGACAAGGTTCGGCATACAAGACGTTCGACTACAATGTGTAATGGCGGACAGCGAGCGAGTTTGAACATTTCACCACCATGGGCTTTTCTGGCATATCACAGTAAAACCGACTTATCTAATTTCCATTAGAACTGGGATTTTTTCCGATATGTACAAATTTTAATGTTCTCTTAGTCCGAATTGTCCCTTTAACGTCCTATTAACAGCTATGGTCATGTAAGGACAGCTTCCCATGTATGCGGTGTGTTGTGTGTTTGTTGTGCGAGGTGCGTGTTTTGGGAGACTGTGGTATATTCATGTTGTGTCATCTTGTATAGTGGAACTGTTGCCCTTTTTATAGTGCTATATCACTGAAGCATGCCGCCAAAGACACCTAGCAACACATCCCACCCGGTCACATTATACTTACAAGGAGCGAACCAGTCGTCCCATTCCCCGTATCTGAGCGCTAAGCAGGAGCGAAAACTACCACTTCTATAGACTTTGGTCTGTCTCGGCCAGGGGACAGAACCCAGAGCCTTCCTCACAGGGGCGTACGCTCATCGCAAGGCCAAAAGTGAGGCGGTACCAAGGGAGGCATTAGGAAAGATAAAGTCAGTTAGGAAGAATAGAAAAGACAAGATCGTTAATTTAGTCGCCTTTTACGATCATGCAATAAGGGCAGCAGGTACAATTTTAACGCCCTACCTGCAGGGTAGAAATGCGACCCCCCCCAAAAAAAAAATCCACTGCACTTTATCCTATGTGCTTAAAGAATAATACATTATTTTACATGGTTTTTTTTGTTAATTAAACACATATATACACGATTAAACACCAACTACTTCAAATCTCGCGAATAAGCTAAAATTTTATAACTCTTTGACGAGAATATCATTCTCTAAGGTAACTTTAACCATTTGTTTCATCAGGATCATCACGAGAGTTAGCACTTTCATCGTAAGACTTTTAAGTAGAAAGTCCAGCGAAATGATCTTCACCGCATTGAGACCGTTCTCGATAGTTATATATAGTTATAACAAACCAAAATGAGAGTAGAATCTTAAGGCAATTCCTAAGGTGATATCAAATTATGGATTGTAAGTCACTATGCAATCGGGTAGGCGGATTTCCTCTTACGAAATTTTAACGAATACGCAAATTTCCGCCTTGTCTTATCACAGAAATAGCGGAACATTCATTAAAATGTTAGTGATTTGATACTGTTTTACTTAAACAAACTATAAGAAAAATAGCCGCCACATTACACCCCGACATACTTTTTTCTTCATCACAGGGGTTTAATTACACTTGTGGGAATGTAAAGATTATAAATTCTTATTTAATCAAACCTGACATCCACCTGCCCACATTCCTAATTGGTAATTAGCTAGAGTATTAACCGAGAGATACGTCAACGTGTACAACGCCAACAGCGTATCTATAATACATTCAACGGAATCCGTTTATTGCCCTTCACGGCATTTGATTAAAATTGATATAAATACCAATGCTAATGCCTTTGACAGACGGATTCTAGGCATTCCCCTGCGGTTGCTGTTACTTGTAGACATGGAAACGAGACAAATATTTGTTAAGACACAGGGCAGAAGTAGATTTCGCGATTCATCTCTAGAAATAAGAACCTTGTAAGACTGTTTATAACCTAAGTATAGACATATTCACGGTCATTCCCTCTTTTTCGTTTGTAAATGCCAATAATAAACTCGCGGATTTGCTGTAAGCAGATCTATTAATTGATTTAATCAATCTGTCTTAGTAGAATTAATTTCATACAGTAGATAGAGTTTAATAATTAGACCTACAGTTCAACTACCCTGAACGCGGTAGTTTCATTCCGTACTTTTGATCAAAAGTTGTCAGTAGTGCCTTTAACTCGTTCCTGTTTTGAATCTTGTGACTTTGAAGAAATATTTCGCTGACTTAATTTCGCATAACTTACAGTACTTTCAGTTTTCAGGTGATACAACAGTTAAGTAAGACCGTCCCTTCTGGTTTCCTTTCAAGGATTTCGTTCATTTTTTATATTTTATTTTAGGTATACCCTGATCACAAAAACCACCTAAATATCATATGTCACCGGGTAAATTATTCCTCCATGGTTGCATAAATATATGTACTGATGTCTTAATATTTCGGATTTTAAGGCTTTTTAAATAAATAATATTTCCTCCCTGTAACATACCTTAACATATAAATAATATGCCTGTAACATGTTCATACCTTCAGTAGATGATATAGAATTCATAACTTTATCCAATTAGCTGGGTTTTCCACAATAAAACGAAATATCGTTATTATAAAATTAAATCCGGACCCAATTTTAGTGAAAAATTGCATCAAAATAGTCATATTTTCTTTTTTTTTTTCTGAAAAAATGATCTCAAGAAAAATGTTTTTTTTTTTTAGAATTTCCATGAAGATTGGCTTATTTGCAATAAGAAAAGCCAATAAAAAGTATACCTCACCGCATTATTTTTCAAAATATGACCGATTTTCTTTCTAATACTCCTTAAGATGCTCCACCGCTGACAAATGTTATTTTTTCACTATCAAAAACAGGAGCAGATGATTTAGTATTTTTCTTCAGTTAAAGAAGTTACTTACTTTACACCATTACCATCATTGAAAAGTTTGAGCTTCTAATTTTACTTCAAGATAAAAATATGAAAAACAATTAATTGCATCCCGAAAAAATTCCCTACCACTATATCCTACATTGAATGAACTACTGAATGCGCATGCACCAAAGACAAAATAAATTGTTTTATATTATTTTTTGTGTTAATTAGACTATTATATACACGATTAAACACCAAATATTGTTCAAATGATGAATATCATTTTTACTCTGTCGGCGGTGGAGCATCTTTAAATTTTGGCCTGAAAACGCTAAAAATAAGCATATTTTTTTATATTATTGGAACATACAAGACAACACAATAATTCCATACCTAAATGATTATTTTTATTCATGATAGAAGCTATGACAAACCAGTTTGCAAGCTACATTCATATGTAGGCCTGACCTTTGACTTTCAAAAGGAGTCTAATTCAGCAGGAAATATATCAGCTTTTTCCAAGACAAATATTTTACTCTCTGTAATACTGTATTAAAATGGACTACTTTCCGTTAAAGCGTTTTTCAAATTATAAGTAAAGATATTAACAAAAATTAAAATGAAAATATTTTCCAGCAATTTTATTTCCGTATTTTGTTGGTCCGTTTCCCACGGCAGCCATTACAGTACCGCCGAGAACCCGAATTTCGTCCATTTTCAGTGTCATAAAATTACATATTCTGGTTATTTTTTTGTCATTGATTTTAGGATTTAGTTTATAACATACAAATGAGTCAGTTTGTGGTTTCTTTTTCTCAAATTTTAAAATAAAACTTTTAGTATTTAGGATTCTCGAAGCTTTGCGCAATATTTATCCTGGTCGGCATTTACAGTACTACGATCTGTAATTTATATCAATTTAAATGAAGTCTACCTAATATGTATTCAAATTATCTAAAAGTAATATCACTTCAATTTGAGACTTAACACAGCAGTATATGGCATAAAAGAGGCTGAAAATGAAATAATAAAAATAAAATCTGCAGCATGAAAACTGAACGATTTCACCATTTTATTTTTCGAGATCGGCAGCCATACGTGTATGTGTAACACAGTAGTTTAATTACTATTCGTAATTTTGTTACGATATAAGAGCACTCCATTAAAACAACATGTACATATTAAATAACGAAATACATATTTTAAGCAAGTACTTTTTGAGATAAAAGTGTTGGTAATTATTAATATGATTTATTTCCCCAACAATGCAGCGACGAAGCCATTCACGAGCGGCCGTGGTCTGGTGATATGGTTCACGTTTTGTTTATATCATATCGTGTTGTGAACAGCCTTTTCATGTATAACAGAAACATGATACATTGAAATAAATCATCTATTCATAACAACTTTTTTCACAACCTGAATTATATGAACATATATGAACGGGTACGAGTGCACGTATGGCCCGGCAGCGCTTCGATAGGTGGCTTCGACACTAAATCTACACAAGTATATTTAGCAATAAACAAATGAAAATATAAAAAAAATGTTAACATCCGTAACCTGTGAAACAATAAGAAAACATTTCAAAATCAGAATTTGCAAGTATGCAAGTGTAAACTTTTGTCGAAGTATCGATTATGAAGCAGGGATGTACGTACATTGTATCTGTTATTGTTTTTATTAGTCGCCATACTGTTTGTACCTTTGAGGACCCGGATGTAAACTTTCTGTGACGTTACGCCATCTTTTCTGAAATCTCCTATTATAATGATAACGTCATTCATTTGGTACTACTGACGTGAAGTTTTTCATTTTGGGTCCCCGTAATTCCATGTGTATTCCATCTGATTGTTTAGCGACTTTTATGATTCTTGGGTTTTACTTCATGCACGAATCTGCAAAATCATACTATATTTACGAATTGTCACACCTTCAGACTGATACACTTCAAGTAAACATTCGGAAAGGTTCTAGTCTAGATATTTGCTCGAATCCCGATGTCAGAAGCGAGTTATAATAGATGGGTACGGAGAAATAAAATACGTTTACCGGGATCCGGATAGCGACGTCACAAAAGGGATGGTCCACGTTAAATACAAGTATTCGGACCTGCCGGTCTCCACATTGACATTATATCCTATTTTTAGTATCAGTGACCTTTGTAGTTGACCTTTTCTTCCAACAATTACATAAGCTATAATTGTATAAAGTTTCATGAAAATAAAATAAAAAATAAAATTCCGGTTGAAACGATACTTCCAATAGCTATGTTTCATTAATTATTATGCTTTTAGAAAATATACTATTGGCTGCCTAGGAAAGGCCAATCCCTATTTACTGACTGTAAAGGCGACTAAATATGCGATAAGATCTGTCTTCTTGCTTTTGTGTCTCGTTGTGATAGTAACTCCTCTTTTTATAATACTATTTCACTGAAGTATGAGGCGGAAGATACCAATCAAGAACACTAAAAACGGTCACATTTTACTGAAAACAGGCGAACCAGTCGCTCCGCTCCCTATATGCTGAGCATGTATTTGATATTGTGTGTCTCGAAAAAACCCATAGCCTTGCTCACATGGGCAAGCGCTGAAATGAAGGTCAAACAAAAACATTATGGCGTGTCCCGTGAGCAAACCAGTCGGCCTAGTCTACCATTGTTAGCATTTTGTGTTTAGTGAAGGTGTTGACACCGAAGTACAGGGATGAACGCTACTCTCTACCATTGTTTAAGGATATATGAAGTAGAGAAAAAATACAAAGGAGGCCAGCAATTCCAAAATGATTTTCGTTCATCCTCTCCACTGACACTGCTTCCTTCACATTGGCTTGAGAGTTCGAGTGTGTTAGTAGGGTCTTAGGTTTGCCACCTCGCCTAGACACATTATATAGTTAAAGTTCACTTGAACATTGCGATAATTTTTACAAAATACTACATTTTGAAGAGATTTTTCATTTATTTCTCCGAAAACGATGCCATTGATCCGGCTGATGGGGCAAGATAATTTAAAGATATCTTGACTATTAAAGAATATCATTTCCCTTAGTGACCACTGTTTAGTGGAGACATAATCATTTGGTTACTTCATGACTAATAGTGATTTAAAGGGCCACTACCTTTCCGAAACGGCTTTTAATTTTAAAATAGGAATGTAAAACGAGATCAAGACGGCAAAACAGCGAAATGAATCTCCACTGTTATCGTACATTAGACTGGAAATCTTGCACATGTTTGGTGTTGTAACCTCATCTTAAGCCATTGATATATATTTTCTTTTGTTATTAATGTTTTTAAGAAACCTTTAAATTTTCGTCCGAAAAGGTAGTGGGCCTTTAAATTATGTTATTCCAATAAAAATGAAATATTGATGTAAGACAGAAAGACGCAAATATAATACAGAACGACCGCTAGCGTAATAGCACCATATAAGGAGACATCGACAAATTCCATACTCTATATATAAGACACGCTTCATAAGAATACAGAACGACCGACAATCATAACGACTTCTTAGACATGAGCAGGATCGGTAACTCCGAATTATATACTGATACTGCACCAAGTTCGTCAGTCGATAGCTGTTAGGTATAATTTGAACAACTCACCGAAAAAACTCACAGATTACTAACTTTAATCAGTGGCTTGGCATGGTATCGATTACTTGCAGTCCTAATACCGTCCTGCAGGTAGAGCGTTAAAATTGTACCTGCTGTCCCTATTGCATGATCTAAAAGGCGACTAAATTAAGGATGTTACCTTTTCTAACGTCTCCGTTGATAACACCTAGCTTTTGGCCTTCTGTTGAGCGCTCATCCGTGTGAGTTAGGCTCTGGGTGCTGTCCCCTGGTTGAGACACACCATAGTCAATAAAGTGGCAGTTTCTGCTCCTACTTAGCGCTCAGAATAAAAGGAGTGGGACGACAACTGGTTGGCCCGTTGTCAGTATGATGTGACCGGTTGGGTTGTGTTGCTTGGTGTCTTCGGTGGCATGCTTCATTAATCTACATAGACTCCCCTTACCTAGTAAAAACATGTTTTTATCGTAAGGAAAATCAGGACATACTACCGATATATCCGTTTATGTAAAACCACATGGAGACTTTATTGTGGTTTTGGCAGATGATCGCGTGACACCGGTAAAATGGCTGAAATTGCGTATGTGTAAACCAGTGCTTAAATACCCCCATAAAATGTGCATATATTTTTTAAATTATATTTTTAATGTTTCTAATGTAATATAATTGTCTTCTACTAAAAAAAACCCACGAAACAAGTAACAACACACTAATTAACGACACAAGAGATAAAGATTATTTTATCTGTACTTTCGTTTTTAAAACGAGACTCAGGATTGCGCATGTTAAATATAGAATTTCTTGTCAGTTTGTCGGATCTACTCCTCCTGTCTACAACTGTTGCACAGACACTTTTAGTCATCAACAATGTGACTTAGGTCTACCTCCGTTTGAAAGTTTGAGACAGTCATAATGATACCATGATAACACTTCTCCGGGTCAGTCATACAAATATCGCACACCAAAATGACTTCACGAGGTTGCCTCCCTGGTTTAGCGGTCTTCCTTATATTTTATATACGATCTTCCACATTTTTTCTTTGACAAAAGGTGCGCTTTCCTTACATTGTAATTTGATTATTATTTTCATTGTTTATGTCATTGGCGTGTGTGTTGTCAGATGACAGGTAGGAGTTTTCTTTGTTTTAGCGTTTTGATATATTTTTTTTCTTTTCAACAGGCTCAAAGAAAATATGGGCGATCTCTTTTGGAACGATGCCAAGCTTAAAAAGTTTATTTTCCTTGTCCCTCCAACATGATACACAGATGGATGATGCTGAAGGCTCAATAACAGAAGCTTGCGTGGGCCGCATTGGATCATCATTTCCTGTAACAGTAGTTGGAAGGACTTTGTTCAAGGCCTGGTGAAGGATTTGCGGAAGCAGAATTCTTGAAAGGGTTTTACAACCTATGTATCAAGCGCCACCGATAAATCTGCAACTTTCTGTTTTAGATTGTAAAAATAGAAAAGATCCGTTGCCTGCAAAAGGTGGGAAGAGTGTGATGGAAAAAATGGAAGAATGATAACGTTTTGTTTTTCAAAAAAGGTAGTGTCCAGTGCGACACATGATTGTCTAAAATAAGAAGGACTGGTCGTGTCTTTCCAAGAAAGGGAACAAAAAATTTCTTTCGCCCACTCCAAGAAGAGCTCGTTCGTAATGAATCCACTCTCTGTACTCGTCATGATCCATGAATCTGGGATTCTCTCGAGGAACTGCCCCCCTGAAAAATCAGCATGGCTGGCAATGTTGAACCTGCCACAGATATAGCGTTTAATAAAGTGACATGACCCCCAACTGTCACTTGAGTCTGATATGCATGTCACGTACCATTTGGTACTAGAACCTTCTTTGAAGATGAAAATTTTCTAAAAAAAAAACCAAACGGATTCGTGACATTTATATATTCTACATGGGTCATAGGTCACTTCTTTTAGGGCTTTCTCAAATATGGCTTTGGCTAAGTTAAGAACGGCACCCTTCAAGAGGTTGTTCCTCCCTAAGAGTTATTTCAGGGTGACGTTTGATGTAATTTGATATCTATTTGTCAGATGGACCCTCAACTTTGTCAATGTGTTGCTGATTCTTTACGCGATACAATTTCAGTTACAAATGTTTTCCTGTCTAACGGTTATTGCCATGAAAATCATGTTTTTATCAAGAATATTTCATCCTCGTCACTCAAAGTTTTCTTGGGACCAAATGAGGTTTAGTTTCCAGTGTATTTTCCATGGAAATGGTCATGTAGGGTTGACAAAGGAATATTGGTTATTTTAGAGATGTGTCTATGGGAATGCCCTTCTTTCAAAAAGCCACTAGCCCTTTCCAAACACTCGGCATGATTACCCAACCTTCAATTAAAAAAATTGTCAAGAGCCTGCTTCTTTTGTTAATATTACTTTTTTAACATATATACTGAAAAGTATGGCGATATGTAAATAGGAATTTTTGGACCAATATTCAGATTTTTATTTATTTTTTCTTGAATGGAACTTTTGCAAATGCAAATCATTAATTTCCTTTCAACTAAAATGTTTAACTATAATTATAAATGCAGAAAAAACCCCATTTAACCTTTCAGGAAAATTATCTTTCCAAAAGCGATCTTCAGTGATAAGATTTTGTCAAAAAGTCGTCTGCTCGCAAAGAGTTATTGCCCTTGCGTAAGAGCTCTCTTAATCGGAGGTAAGAAAGGTTAAAAAATCAAACAAACAATGAATACTGAAATGAACTAAGTGATGATTGTTCAGTAAATTATGCAAATTGGCTTATTTAGACCAGATTATAGAATTTATCAATAATATGTCTCCAATCAAAATCATCCAGAAGTATTCATAGGGCGAAAGTGAGCAGATGGATATAGGAAAGGCGAAAGACCTTCTGAGTGAGGTAAAATTCCCAACTATAAGGACAGGAGATTCTGCCGAGCCCTACACTTTACCAAACATGCACTGTTTGATAAAGATTAAGATACGATTTCTATTATTTAACAAAATGACATTAATTTTCCTGTCCAGGGTGTAAATGTAATAATAGTTTACACTTGTCCGAACTTAACTAGAACTGTCGCCAGATAGGACGACTAATACCCCCGCTGCACCAATTAATAATGACTCCATTAATAGGGGGCTTTGCGGAACCCTAATATGGTTTACTCAACTCCCCTTTATGTCAGGGTTTTGTGTACCAAATTAATAGATCTGTCTAGTAGTTTAGGAGAAATTCGTTGGACAAAGCTGTGTCTACAGACAGGCAGACGGACGGACGGACGGACGGACGAACAGACCGACGGACAACCTGAGTTGTGGGAGCTGTATAAAAACTCATCCTGAATCGGTCATTGATTTACACCACTAGATTACTAATGATGATTATCGGTGGTTTACATCATCAATAATTAAGGTTTATAGTGTCATAATAGACACAAAGCACCATAAAGGGATTTAAATAATGAAATAATAGCTAATAGTGACTAAATGGCGCCCCTCAATCAATCTTTTAGTCTGGTCTAAATTTAGATCTGTGCCCGAGACAGACGTTGTTTATGAAGCTGTGTGGTTCAATTTTCTTTTTTTCCTAGAGATGAAAAGTTATATTTCCTATATACTTCAAACAAAATTACTAGTCTATATTTAGATCTGTACTCGATACAGACATTAATAATGAAACTGTGCGGTTAATTTTCGTTTCCCTAGCGATGGAATGTTAAATTTTCCTATAACTCAAACAAAACTACTGTAAATTAACAAACTGATTTTGGATGCGACTTATTTATGTGGTTAATAATGAAAGTGTTGTAAAATAGTATTTTGGACAAAAAAACATTTCTTTTGTTTTTCACCATTTTTAATCAGTTAATTTACAAAAGTAACAAACGAGATTGAATGAACATATTTCAAATCATAATAAAATATACCCTTTGTTTGTTTGATTAATTAAGTCCTATTAACAGCTAAGGCCATGTAAGGACGGCCTCCCAAGTATGCGGTGTGTTGCTGTGTATGTTGTGCGAGTTGTGTGTTTTGGGAGACTGCGGTATATTCATGTTGTGTCATCTTGTATACTGGAACTGTTTCCCTTTTTATAGTGTTATAGCAATGAAGCATGCGCCGAAGACACCAAGCAACACACCCCCCGGTCACATTCTGAACAACAGGCGAACCAGTCGCCCCACTCCCTGTATGCTGAGCGCTAAGCAGAAGCAGAAACTACCACTTTTATAGACTTTTTTGTGTGTCTCGGCCAGGGGGACAGAACCCAGAGCCTTCCTCACAGGGGCGAACGCTCAACTCATGGCCAAAAGTGAGGCCATGGCAAGGGAGACATTAGGAAAGATAGTCAGTTAGGAAGAAGAGAAAAGATAAGATCCTAAAATTTAGTCCCTTTTACGATCATGCAATAGGGGCAGCAGGTACAATTCTAACGCCCTACCTGCAGGGCAGAGGTCAAGAGGCCGAAAATATATAAATGAAGAGACATTTGTGCTGTTTTAAATTACAAATGATACATCTAGATAGAGAAAAAATATCATTTGATGGAACAGCGGATGATTGGGCGGGAGGTTCTAGTGGGTTCCAGTAACCTAACATCAAATAGTCCCATTGATAAACCGGATTTACCAAGATAAACACAACACCTGGATCAATCTCAAATATTTTAATTCCAATATCATTTATTTCTTTAATCTATCTTCTATGAATTCACCGTAGTAAAACTCATGTAAGCTGTTGAAGATATTAATAACGCCTGAGCCTAACTGCAAATGCAAATATTGGAAATAACCTTACATTTGGTTTACTATTAGCATAAAACTAGTGTTTCAGTGGCAATATAAACATAAGCAATTTTGTTTATTTAAAGGCCCTTGACAGCCAGGGTCATTTAGGTCCAACAAAGATATAGACAGCATTGTCACAAGTCGTATGTGCGTATAAATTAACATAATACGGCTTTTTCTTACGTTTTTTTTTGTTTGGTTTGTAATATATAACTTAACTGAGACAAATACACATATAAGAAATGCATATAATAAAGATATTCCTATTAATTTGAGTATGGATGTACTTCCCTCTTTCCTGCAAGAAAATCCTAGATTATAGGAATTAGTGGTGAAGGTATCTAGCTTTTCTGTCAGCACTCCACCTCAAGTTGTTGACGCCGTGTGATCACGATACCTATGCCAACGCCAGCGCTCCATCGCCGAGTCATTGTGATTCCGTAGTAACTCTCTATTTCCAGCGCTAGTGAGTCATACACAAAACAAAATGATTAATAGTTGCTGAGTAAACTAGATAGCATCCCACGATTCCCTCCAGAATGACAAGTCCAAGACAAAGAATCAAAGCTACTCTGTCAACCGACTGACTAAACATATCCCATGTAACCACCCGTCTTCCGTCGTCTTCAACCTTTTCGCATGGACCATCGATATGTGATATGGCGTCGGCTTTACCTTCTCCGTGAACAACTGAATTCGAACTCCTACGCTCTTTGGTATTCACTAAAGTAGCCATACACTGAAGAATTGCGAGGAATCTTTTTTTGAACTACTTTGGGAGGCAACAGTTAACAGACAGTGTTGACGCAGCCGCAAATGATTACGTTAATGGCAAGACTGATACAGGAGAAAAAAGACTAACGACCGGTAGATTAGTCAAGATGGGCGGTAAATGATCCATCACGATAGTCATATTATAGCCAATGACAGAACAACAGTCACAGAAAAATGAAACCTTTTCGCCACAGTCTGACGGTAGGAGAAACACAAAAATATCATAAACTGTAGAAAACCCAAACGGAACAAAATATATTTACAATCAAAAAGCCTGGCTGTCGTTTCAGAGTTATGTCCATCTGAAGAAATGGTTTGCCTTTGCTACTTTCTATCACCATCAAATTCGTAAAATGAAATATCCCACAGTCCCATTCGGGATAAAGTCCGAAGAGGCTTCACTCGCTGTCTTAAATTTGAGTTTATCGGGTACTGCTCCCTAGTGGTTTGATCTTACATATATGTTGGTCAAATGGGAAGTATTTGGCATAAGATCCACAAAAAAGTCTTCATACGTAGATTAAATTTAAAGTCTAGCTGTTCCGTCTGATTGAAATTGTAACTAACAGTGCGTTCTTATAACTCTCCATCAAATCATATCCTTCTGCAGAATTATGGACGCTCAGAGGGGGTGTCCACACATCTGCAAATGACAAAAAATAATCCTTTAACATGATCATGGCGACGGGGATCCCATTTTATTAACTCATCCTTTCAGCTGATGGAAAACTTGATCCTCAACCATATCGTATGCCTGTATCTTACCAACCATGGCAGTAACCTCAATGGCTTTTCTCTGGTCAATAATCGGGCGGGTTGTTGTCGTGTAATTTGTCAAAAGTTTTGATTTTAGTTTGTTTACACCTGAATAGCTCACTCCATGCACATGTGTACAAGTTACACTTAAAAGAAGCAGAAGATAAGCATTGAGCATGATGAAGAATTAGAACACTATGCACCATTATCGTCTCCCGATTGTATTAGTTTGACACGGTCTATATATTGGCTGATGATTCCGAGCAAGATTACATCAAATCAAATCAAGTGCCACTATTTTATGTCAATAATTTATTGGTATCACTGATTTAGGCAGATATGAAATGCCATATCATAACATCAAATGTAGTGTAAATTCGATTTCAACAATTCAGTCCATTGGCAATGCAGCATTTGTTAGATGAATATCAGATTCGATCTAGTCACAAGGGTTTTGCTGATCAAGTAGGCAATTTGTAATCTCTACATGAGCGTAAAGCCCCAAAGCATTTAAACCCATTATATGGAGTAGAAATCTGGGCTATTGCAACATTCAAAAATAATATACATGTATGAATATTAAATTCGGTCTATTAATAAGAGCTTTATTGTTCAAGCAGACAATCTAGCAAATGAGTGCAGAACCTTAAAGCATATTTTTATATTTCATATGTTGATATGAAGAATAAGGATATTCTACCCGAGAGTCACAAAATGTTGTAAAACGCGAGGCTTGCGTTTTTGTGATCCCAAGGGTATACCATCTCTTCCCTTAATATCCACATATGTAAGAGAATTTTTGTTTCATATCTCGACGTTTTAATTGCAACTTTAGCACTATAAAATCCTGCCATTTTGAAAAAAGTTCCAAGAAAGCTGCAACTGAATTTCAATTATCCATACATAAAATTGCGTGATACCTTTATCTTAAAAACCATGTTTGTGCTATTTATAGTAAAACCAGTCTAGTTTTTATATATTGTTAAAATTTTGCATAGAAAAAAACCGCATAAATGATATTTTCGTCAGTGTCTGATTTCGCTATTTTCGACATAACTTGGCGAAATATAAACGGGGGGAATATAAGGTGAGTAGACCTATTCTTTATATAATTAGCTACTAGCTCATCACGGTTATACATACATACGTAGTCGATCGACCAATGGGCAGTTATTAAATAAAATAAAGGAAACATATAATTACCCATGTTGGTTTACGTTATACAGTAGTTATTATAATGTCGATACAATGGTCAGTGTCAATCACATCTCTATTACGATACTTCTACGCTATCAATCGAGATAATGTAACAACTACCAGAGATATACGCCTAATATTTGACACAGAGTACACAGTTTTAGTTTAAATCCTTGTTTTTCAATGGCGAAAAGATCAAGTGGCGAATATCATATATCCTATTTTAGGGTGCAAATGGCGAAATTTACA
>SAYR01010770.1:999780-1050723 GCA_004382745.1 Argopecten irradians irradians | reverse complement strand
AGTGACCCGAGAAAAACCACCCGAACAGCGTCAGACCGGCAACTGCCACACATGGGAATTCGAACCCGGCATGCCCAGGGTTGGAGGGCTTGTGGGTAATATGTCCGGGACATTCTTAACCACTTCGCCACCCGCGGCCCCTAACTTCTCCGGTCAGTCATACAAATATCGCCACACCAAAATGACTTCACGAGGTTGCCTCCCTGGTTTAGCGGTCTTCTCTTATATTTTATATACGATCTTCCACATTTTTTCTTTGACAAAAGGTGCGCTTTCCTTACATTGTAATTTGATTATTATTTTCATTGTTTATGTCATTGGCGTGTGTGTTTCAGATGACAGGTAGGAGTTTTCTTTGTTTTAGCGTTTTGATACATTTTTTCTTTTTCAACAGGCTCAAAGAAAATATGGGCGATCTCTTTTGGAACGATGCCAAGCTTAAAAAGTTTATTTTCCTTGTCCCTCCAACATGATACACAGATGGATGATGCTGAAGCTCAATAACAGAAGCTTGCGTGGGCCGCATTGGCATCATTTCCTGTAACAGTAGTTGGAAGGACTTTGTTCAAGGCCTGGTGAAGGATTTGCGGAAAGAGATTCTTGAAAGGGTTTTACAACCTATGTATCAAGCGCCACCGATAAATCTGCAACTTTCTGTTTTAGATTGTAAAAATAGAAAAGATCCGTTGCGCGCGCAAAAGTGGTGGAAAGAGTGTGATGGAAAAAATGAAGAATGATAACGTTTTGATTTTCAAAAAAGGTAGTGTCCAGTGCGACACATGATTGTCTAAAATAAGAAGGACTGGTCGTGTCTTTCCAAGAAAGGGAACAAAAAAATTTCTTTCGCCCACTCCAAGAAAGAGCTCGTTCGTAATGAATCCACTCTCTGTACTCGTCATGATCCATGAATCTGGGATTCTCCGAGGAAACTGCCCCCCTGAAAAATCAGCATGGCTGGCAATGTTGAACCTGCCACAGATATAGCGTTTAATAAAGTGACATGACCCCCAACTGTCACTTGAGTCTGATATTACATGCACCGTACCATTGGTACTAGAACCTTCTTAAAATTTTGCAAGAGAAAATTTTAAAAAAAAAACCAAACGGATTCGTGACATTTATATATTCTACATGGGTCATAGGTCACTTCTTTTAGGGCTTTCTCAAATATGGCTTTGGCTTAAGTATAACGGCACCCTTCAAGAGGTTGTTCCTCCCTAAGAGTTATTTGGTGTGCTGTTTGATGTAATTTGATATCTATTTGTCAGATGGACCCTCAACTTTGTCAATGTGTTGCTGATTCTTTACGCGATACAATTTCAATAGCGACGCCGGACAGTTGGAAAAATGTCCTTATACGCTGGCAAATTTTTTCCGTTAAATTCCTATCATCAAAGCCATAACTTCGTCAAATACTTGACGAATACAATTTGTTTTCATTTGAAAGCACGTCATGAAGATAAATTATTTCTTTAACTAGATATATCCGATCTAATGTTGATATAGAAACCCATTCATGTAAAATAATCACGGTTGTGTAAAAAAATAGCGTTCCAGGCTCGTCGCGTTCTGACTCTCGACCGCTTCCGATTCATACCTTGATTACTATAATATATATATACATATATATATACATACTATTGGTAAAAAAAATCGTGCCAGGTCCCTGCGATTGTACCTGCTGTCCCTATTGCATGACCGTAAAAGGCGACTAAATTTAGCATCTTATATTTTCTCTTCCTTCTAACTGACTTTATCTTTCCTAATGCCTCCCTTGGCACCGCCTCACTTTTGGCCTTGAGTTGAGCGTGCGCCGCTGTGAGGAAGTAGCTGGGTTCTTTCCCCTGGCCGAGACACACAAAAGTGGTAGTTTCTGCTCCTGCTAAGCGCTCAGCATACAGGGAGTGGGACGACTGGTTCGACCGTTGTCAGTATAATGTGACCGGGTGGGGTGTGTTGCTAGGTGTCTACGGTGGCATGCTTCAGTAATATAAAAAGGCAACAGTTCCAATATACAAGAAGACACAACACGAACATACCGTAGTCTCCCAAAACACTCACCTCGCACTTCACACACGCTACACAATGCATACATAGGAGGCTGTCCTTACAAGACCCTGGCTGTTAATAGAACGTTAAGAAAATCAAACAAACAATGAATACTGAAATGAACTAAGTGATGATTGTTCAGTAAATTATGCAAATTGGCTTATTTGGACCAGATTATAGAAGTTATCAATAATATGTCTCCAATCAAAATCATCCAGAAGTATTCATAGGGCGAAAGTGAGCAGATGGATATAGGAAAGGCGAAAGTCCTTCTGAGTGAGGTAAAATTCCCAACTATAAGGACAGGAGATTCTGCCGAGCCCTACACTTTACCAAACATGCACTGTTTGATAAAGATTAAGATACGATTTCTATTATTTAACAAAATGACATTAATTTACCTGTCCAGGGTGTAAATGTAATAATAGTTTACACTTGTCCGAACTTAACTAGAACTGTCGCCAGATAGGACGACTAATACCCCCGCTGCACCAATTAATAATGACTCCATTAATAGGGGGCTTTGCGGAACCCTATATGGTTTACTCAACTCCCCTTTATGTCAGGGTTTTGTGTACCAAATTAATAGATCTGTCTAGTAGTTTAGGAGAAATTCGTTGGACAAAGCTGTGTCTACAGACAGGCAGACGGACGGACGGACGGACGGACGAACAGACCGACGGACAACCTGAGTTGTGGGAGCTGTATAAAAACTCATCCTGAATCGGTCATTGATTTACACCACTAGATTACTAATGATGATTATCGGTGTTTACATCATCAATAATTAAGGTTTATAGTGTCATAATAGACACAAAGCACCATAAGGGATTTAAATAATGAAATAATAGCTAATAGTGACTAAATGGCGCCCTCATCAATCATTTTAGTCTGGTCTAAATTTAGATCTGTGCCCGAGACAGACGTTGTTTATGAAGCTGTGTGGTTCAATTTTCTTTTTTTCCTAGAGATGAAAAGTTATATTTCCTTATACTTCAAACAAAATTACTAGTCTATATTTAGATCTGTACTCGATACAGACATTAATAATGAAACTGTGCGGTTAATTTTCGTTTCCCTAGCGATGGAATGTTAAATTTTCCTATAACTCAAACAAAACTACTGTAAATTAACAAACTGATTTTGGATGCGACTTATTTATGTGGTTAATAATGAAAGTGTTGTAAAATAGTATTTTGGACAAAAAAACATTTCTTTTGTTTTTCACCATTTTTAATCAGTTAATTTACAAAAGTAACAAACGAGATTGAATGACATTATTTCAAATCATAATAAAATATCCCTTTGTTTGTTTGATTAATTAACGTCCTATTAACAGCTAAGGCCATGTAAGGACGGCCTCCCAAGTATGCGGTGTGTTGCTGTGTATGTTGTGCGAGTTGTGTGTTTTGGGAGACTGCGGTATATTCATGTTGTGTCATCTTGTATACTGGAACTGTTTCCCTTTTTATAGTGTTATAGCAATGAAGCATGCCGCCGAAGACACCAAGCAACACACCCCACCCGGTCACATTCTGACAACAGGCGAACCAGTCGCCCCACTCCCTGTATGCTGAGCGCTAAGCAGAAGCAGAAACTACCACTTTTATAGACTTTTGTGTGTCTCGGCCAGGGGACAGAACCCAGAGCCTTCCTCACAGGGGCGAACGCTCAACTCATGGCCAAAAGTGAGGCCATGGCAAGGGAGACATTAGGAAAGATAGTCAGTTAGGAAGAAGAGAAAAGATAAGATCCTAAATTTAGTCCACTTTTACGATCATGCAATAGGGGCAGCAGGTACAATTCTAACGCCCTACCTGCAGGGCAGAGGTCAAGAGGCCGAAAATATATAAATGAAGAGACATTTGTGCTGTTTAAATTACAAATGATACATCTAGATAGAGAAAAAATATCATTTGATGGAACAGCGGATGATTGGGCGGGAGGTTCTAGTGGGTTCCAGTAACCTAACATCAAATAGTCCCATTGATAAACCGGATTTACCAAGATAAACACAACACCTGGATCAATCTCAAATATTTTAATTCCAATATCATTTATTTCTTTATCTATCTTCTATGAATTCACCGTAGTAAAACTCATGTAAGCTGTTGAAGATATTAATACGCCTGAGCCTAACTGCAAATGCAAATATTGGAAATAACCTTACATTTGGTTTACTATTAGCATAAAACTAGTGTTCAGTGGCAATATAAACATAAGCAATTTTGTTTATTTAAAGGCCCATTGACAGCCAGGGTCATTTAGGTCCAACAAAGATATAGACAAGCATTGTCACAAGTCGTATGTGCGTATAAATTAACATATACGGCTTTTTCTTACGTTTTTTTTTTGTTTGGTTTGTAATATATAACTTAACTGAGACAAATACACATATAAGAAATGCATATAATAAAGATATTCCTATTAATTTGAGTATTGATGTACTTCCCTCTTTCCTGCAAGAAAATCCTAGATTATAGGAACTTAGTGGTGAAGGTATCTAGCTTTTCTGTCAGCACTCCACCTCAAGTTGTTGACGCCGTGTGATCACGATACCTAATGCCAACGCCAGCGCTCCATCGCCGAGTCATTGTGATCCAGTAGTAACTCTCTATTTCCAGCGCTAGTGAGTCATACACAAAACAAAATGATTATAGTTGCTGAGTAACTAGATAGCATCCCACGATTCCCTCCAGAATGACAAGTCCAAGACAAAGAATCAAAGCTACTCTGTCAACCGACTGACTAACCATATCCCATGTAACCACCGGTCTTCCGTCGTCTTCAACCTTTTCGCATGGACCATCGATATGTGATATGGCGTCGGCTTTACCTTCTCCGTGAACAACTGAATTCGAACTCCTACGCTCTTTGGTATTCACTAAAGTAGCCATACACTGAAGAATGCGAGGAATCTTTTTTTGAACTACTTTGGAGGCAACAGTTAACAGACAGTGTTGACGCAGCGCAAATGATTACGTTAATGGCAAGACTGATACAGAGAAAAAAGACTAACGACCGGTAGATTAGTCAAGATGGGCGGTAACTGATCCATCACGATAGTCATATATATAGCCAATGACAGAACAACAGTCACAGAAAATGAAACCTTTTCGCCACAGTCTGACGGTAGGAGAAACACAAAAAATATCATAAACTGTAGAAACCCAAACGGAACAAATATATTTACAATCAAAAAGCCTGGCTGTCGTTTCAGAGTTATGTCCATCTGAAGAAATGGTTTGCCTTTGCTACTTTCTATCACCATCAAATTCGTAAATGAAATATCCCACAGTCCATTCGGGATAAAGTCCGAAGAGGCTTCACTCGCTGTCTTAAATTTGAGTTTATCGGTACTGCTCCCTAGTGGTTTGATCTTACATATATGTTGGTCAAATGGGAAGTATTTGGCATAAGATCCACAAAAAAGTCTTCATACGTAGATTAAATTTAAGTCTAGCTGTTCCGTCTGATTGAAATTGTACTAACAGTGCGTTCTTATAACTCTCCATCAAATCATATCCTTCTGCAGAATTATGGACGCTCAGAGGGGGTGTCCACACATCTGCAAATGACAAAAATAATCCTTTAACATGATCATGTTGACGGGGATCCCATTGTATTAACTCATCCTTTCAGCTGATGGAAAACTTGATCATAGATGTTAGAATTTCCTCAACCATATCGTATGCCTGTATCTTACCAACCATGGCAGTAACCTCAATGGCTTTTCTCTGGTCAATAATCGGGCGGGTTGTTGTCGTGTAATTTGTCAAAAGTTTTGCTTTTAGTTTGTTTACACCTGAATAGCTCACTCCATGCACAAAGCAGAAGATAAGCATTGAGCATGATGAAGAATTAGAACACTATGCACCTATATCGTCTCCCGTTGTATAGTTTGAACACGGTCTAATATATTGGCTGATGATTCCGAGCAAGATTACATCAAAATCAATATCAAGTGCCACTATTTTATGTCAATAATTTATTGGTATCACTGATTTAGGCATATATGAAATGCCATATCATAACATCAAATATAGTGTAAATTCGATTTCAACAATTCAGTCCATTGACAATGCAGCATTTGTTAGATGAATATCAGATTCGATCTAGTCACAAGGGTTTTGCTGATCAAGTAGGCAATTTGTAATCTCTACATGAGCGTAAAACCCCAAAGTATTTAAACCCATTATATGGAGTAGAAATCTGGGCTATTGCAACATCCAATAATGATATACATGAATGAATATTAAATTCAGTCTATTAAAGTGAATAGTCGGGCAAAGAAAATCAGTCTAAATGCGTTCATTGGCCTTCCAAAAGTTCTCCCATATTAAAGTTTTACTTAGTTTCCCAGTTCTGACCATTAAAGTAAAGAAAAGTTGAAAGCATTGAAAGCAAGGCTGCGTGGAAATGTAACCACGGACATAGTGAGCCGGGAGGACGTTTTAGAATTTCCATACTTTAATTAATTTCTTCGTACGCAGACAGATTTTGACGAGATATTTTATTTTTCCATTTCATAAGAAATTATACTGGATACATTCACACCATTTTTACCGACTTTAGCCATCCTTGCCCGACTGTTCACTTTAATAAGAGCTTTATTGTTCAAGCAGACAATCTAGCAAATGAGTGCAGAACCTTAAAGCATATTTTATAAGACTCTTTCATATGTTGATACGGATATTCCACCCGAGGGTCACAAAATGTTGTAAAACGCGAGGCTTGCGTTATTGTGATCCCAAGGGTATGATATCTCTTCCCTTAATATCCACATATGAAAGAGAATTTTTGTTTCATATCTCGACGTTTTAATTGCAACTTTAGCACTATAAAATCCCGCCATTTTGAATTAAGTTCAAAGAAAGCTGCACTAAAAGTCAATTCTCCATACAAAAAATTGCGTGATACCTTTATTTTAAAAACCATGTTTGTGCTATTTATAGTAAAACCAGTCTAGTTTTTATATATTGTTAAAATTTTGCAGACAAAAAAACCCGCATAGATGATTTTTCGTCAGTGTCTGATTTCGCTATTTTCGACATAACTTGGCGAAATATAAACGGGGGATATAAGGTGAGTAGACCTATTCTTATATCATTAGCTACTAGCTCATCATGGTTATACAGACATACGTAGTCGATCGACCAATGGACAGTCTGATAACAAATAAAACTTGTGTAAATGTTTTCATTACGGTATGATTTAAGCATTGCAGTTTACCCGTAACCAAATCTGAACATCGGTCATATTAAATAAAATAAAAGAAACATATAATTACCCATGTTGGTTTACGTTATACAGTAGTTATAATAATGTCGATACAATGGTCAGTGTCAATCACATCTCTATTACGATACTTCTACGCTATCAATCGAGATACATGTAACAACCACCAGAGATATACGCCTAATATTTGACACAGAGTACACAGTGTTAGTTTAAATCCTTGTTTTTCAATGGCGAAAAGATCAAGTGGCGAATATCATATATCCTTTTTAGGGTGCAAATGGCGAAATTTACACGGAAGTCATTTAATTGACGCTTTGACGCAACGAGGATGTATTACAGGGTAAGCCATGTGATAATTTAAGAATGTGTCATATGAGGATAGGGATATTCTACCTGATTGTCATTAAACGCTGTAAAACCCGAGGTTGGCATTTATCGATCACGAGGTAGAATATTCCTATCCTTCATATCCACATCTGAAAGAGTATTGTTTATTGTTTTATATAATTCAATATTGAATAGCATAGTTTTTACGAGATATGACATTTAATTATGAAAGATGTAAAAATGCTATCATACAACAGCATACAAATACACAATTAAAGTAAGAGTTTGGCCTTGATAGAGCTCAACTGCCGCCAGAAATAATACTTATGATTTGGACAATAATTGTGTCTTGTGTCTAATTAACACAAAAAATACATATAAAATAATATGTATTGCTTTTGTTGTCTGCTTCATTCCATATCCATAGAGGGCATAGTGTCATGGCTTTTTGTGGTTTGCAATTATTAATTTATTTATTTATAAACTTCTATGTTCAAGTATATTAAAAAAATCATAAAAGAATACCTTTTAAATGGTGATAATAGAGTAAAGTAACAATTGTTTCTGAAGAAATTAACTTAAACGTCTGTTCCTGTTTTTACTAGATAAAAAAAATTCCATTTGCCCGCGGTGTAGCACCTTACAATGCTGCTAAACATAATGAAATGTTATTGCCAACTTATTTTCAGTGATATAGCACTATAAAAGGGCAACAGTTCAACTATACAAGAAGACACAACATAAATATACCGCAGTCTCCCAAAACATTCACCTCCCTCAACATAAACGCAAAATACCGCATACATGGGAGGCCGTCCTAACATGACCATAACTGTTTATAGGACGTAAATTAATCAAACAAACAAACATCAAAAACTTTATATCTATTTACATTAGTTTCCCATGTTGAGTGAAAAGTAATAGATTGTATGTGTAATTAAGGACATCAGGTTTGGCTCAGACCAAGATTTGTCATAGTCTACAAAAGTGGTAGTTTCTGCTCTTGCTTAGCGCGCACCATAACAGGATAGAGTATACCGGTATAAGGTGATTGGAGAGGGGTGTTGTTCGGTGATTGTGGCAACATGCTTTAGTGAGATAGCACAAAAAAAGCAAGATCTCCACTATAACAGAGAAACATCACGAATATATTGTAGCCACCCAAACCATACAGACATTCTAACACGCAACACGTTGTTTGCGGGAGAGGTTTGGTTTGTTTAGCTTTACTTCCTATTAACAGCCAGGGTCATGTAAGAACGTGCCAGGTTGGTTGGTGGAGGAAAGCCGGAGAACCCGGAGAAAAAACCACCGGCCAGCGGTCAGTACCTGGCAACTGCCCCACATAGGATTCGAACCCGCATCCCGGAGGTGGAGGGCTTGTGGTAATATGTCGGGACATCTTAACCACTCGGCCACCGCGGCCCCTTTGCGGGAGAGGCCGTCCTTAAATGAACTGTAACGTTAAAAGGGGAGGCCGTCCTTAAATGAACTGAAATATTAAAAGGGACGGTCATCCTTAAATGAACAATGATTTTTTTTGATTAATTTACGTCCTATTTCCAGCCATGGTCATGTAAGGACGGCCTCCCATATATGCGGTTTGTTGCGTGTGTGTTGTGCGAAGTGTATTATGTGAGACTTCGGTATATATTGAACAATGAACTGAACTGTTAAAAGCGAAGGACGTCCTTAACTGAACTGAAATATTAAAAGGGGAGGCCGTTCTGAACTGAACTGAAATGTTAAAAGGGCAGGAGGCCGTCCTTTAATGACTGGGCATATTAAAAGGGGATACCGTCCTTAACTGAACTCAAATATTAAAAGGGGAGGCCGTTCTTAAATGAACTTAAATGTTAAAAGGGGAGGCCATCCTTAAATGAAGTGAAATATTAAAAGTGGAGGCCGTTCTTAAATGAACTAAATGTAAAAAGGTTGGGGGCGTCCTTAAATAAACTAAAATATTAAATGGGGAGGACGTCCTTAACTGAACTGAAATATTAAAAGGGGAGGCCCTTCTTAAATGAGCTGAAATGTTAAAATGGAAGGCCGCCCTTAACTGAACTGAAATATTAAAAGGGGTGGCCGTTCTGAACTGAACTGAAATATTTATAGGGGAGGTCGTCCTTAAATGAACTGAAATATTAAAAGGAGAGACCGTCCTTATGTAGTAGGGTTGCATTTATCATGTTATAATATCAATTTATTATCACTATGTTATTTGTATTTATGTTTTTGTGTGTTTGTGCCCTCTCTGTGGAGAGTGAGGTTTATAAGAGTGTGTACATCTAGTTTATTTAGTATTACAGGTTGCAGCCAGTGTGTGAGTTACCTGTCATGTATTTGTTATGTAAGTCTTCATATGTGTTTATTCTTTGCGCTGTCCAAAGTCCAGTCTAACTGGTCCGTTCACATTCTTGTTACCTAATAATAGTTGTGATTTCATTGGCTAGTTAGTTTTGGAGGTAAATGTGTGTTGGTCAGTTTGTAGTGTCTTTGTGTCAGTTATGCTTGAGAACTCAGAGACAGAAGGTTCATATTGTTAGCGTTGTGCAGGGAATTAATTCAGGGTCCATTTCATTTTTAAATTTAGACAAGGCATCGTATCATGCGATGAGAGCTTTGGGCCACACCCGGAATGATCATCTTCATCGTCATTAGTGCCTGTAATGTCATTGTCTTCGTGTAGAAATAAAACGAACTAAATCAGGATCATGTATTTGTCTATATGTCATAAAATACCAGTACAGTTACACTTAAATGAACTAAAATGTCAAAGTTGTATGGTCTATCACTTTCGCTTTTTTTGTCATAGTGAAAACTGTTTAAGTGTTATACATATTTTTCTCCGTTTGTCTGAGTTTTAAACTTTCTAATTTTACCACTTTTTATAAAGTTGCAGTACTGGAAGTATTTTAAATTATAAAAGTAAAAAATCTTTTTAACGTGTACACGTGAAAAATAGGCTCGAAAGAGGCCGAATCATTCCGAACTCTTCCGAACATCGTCGCGACAATCTCGAAGTAACACGAAAGTTGTGAAACCAATAGAAATGTCAACAATTTTTCGTAAACAAAATATGTGGTCGACCTCTGTAGCAGACTGGATCTACAAAGAAAATAATGCTCGCACATAACAATATTTGATACACACAATATTGAATTACGGCAATCTGTGAATTAGATGTTTCAAATGCTCGCTCTGTGGACATATACCAGCACGATTTGTTCATATTAGCCAGAAGGAAAACGTAAACAAACACATGTGCGCTTACGCTAGTTACCTGGATCACCACGTGCAGAACGTGTGGACGTCAGTCACGTGATACGATTCGGAATTCCGACAAAACCCGAAGGTACTGAACATGGTGGGGATTGAAGGCGTTTTAATCAAAACCAGGAATATATGATCCCTAGATTTCGGCTCTCCTACAGGCTGACATATGGTTTTGGGGAGCTAAATCATCAAGATACATGTCCATGTTCCAATATCAAATGTTAAAACGACATATCGTTCAGTGAAAATTACAAGAAATACAACTTTAACAGGGGAAGTCGTCCTTAAATGAACTGAAATGTTAAAAGGGGAAGTCGTCCTTAAATGAACTGAAATGTTAAAAGGGTAGACCGTCGATAAATGAACGGAAATGTTAAAAGGGGAGGCCGTCCTTAAATGAACTGAAATGTTTTGCAAAACTTCACAGTTGGTCTCTGTAACATCTTACCTGACTTTTTATGCAGAGAGAACGTGATGTTCTTGTAAATAAATGTATAATAAAAAACACTGAAAAGTTACGTATAATGCGTCTTTAAAAGGGGAGACCATCCTTAAAAACTTAAGTGATGCAATGTCGGAAAGCCCAACCAATTAACCGACTCTACAATATGGAAAATCCGGCATAAAAACAACATTACAAGGACATCTTCATTAACATCTATTATTTAAAACAAAAATTTAAATTTTTTTAAAAATTTTAAGTGAATAGTTAGCTAAAAGTGGGTAATTTAGCCATCAAAGTACCCCTAAAAGAGTATATTTGTCTATCAATGTACATTTGCTTCTAAAAGTGGTTTATTAAGCCATCAATGTTACTCCTAAAGAGAATAATTATCTATCATGTACATTATCTTCTAAAAGTTGGTAATTTAGCCATCAATGTACCACTAAAGAGAATAATTATCTATGAATGTACATTTGCCTCTAAAAGTGGGTTATTTAGCCATCAATGTGCCCCTAAAACAGAATGATTATCTATCAATGTACACTTACCGCTAAAAGTGGGTTATTTAGCCATCAATGTACCCCTTAAACAGAATAATTATCTATCAATGTACATTTGCCTCTAAAAATGGGTAATTTAGCCATCAATGTATCCCTAAAAGAATGAATGTACATTTGCCTCTAACAGTGTGGTTAATTTAGCCATCACTGTACCACTAAAGAGGATATTTTAGAGATATCAAATATAAAACTGCCTTTGACAGTGGATGTCCCTAAAAGTGGATTTGTTTTTCATTTATTCACTGCTCTTTTAAAAACTCGTTTTACAAAACGCTTGTGAAAGCTCCATCTTAAAGTCAGTCCCTCCGATGTGTATCCATGTGAAGCTATACAGTTTTTGTTTAATGTAGGGTACTCGTATATATCAGCATTGTGGATAGGCGTTACTCCAAGTTTATATGCTACAATAGCTAGATAGACATCGTCCAGACGGAAAGGTTTAGTGTACTGCATAGCCGTCCGAACGTCCGACACGAAATCCATCGTCATAATGACAGTCCCAGCCGCTATAAATGGCGGATATTTTGGCCAGGGATACTCCGACACGGGTACATACCATTTACTAGAAGCGTTTCGATGGGGTTCGTAGCCTTCGTATAGTCGTCCTATATATAAATATTTACGGTTATCAACTATTAATGTATATAAATAGGAAATTAGAGTATTCAGTGAAACGAAGAAGTCATCATCTATCAATACGATAAAGCGAGCTCATGGACAGAATTCAGATATCCAGTTAAATGCTGTAGAAGTTTTCAATGTATTATTAAAATACGTATCGTGAAAATCCATTAAAATGATATCGTTATATCGTTTGATTTCGTTCCTAATAAAATGAAGAGAGCCATTTACAGGAGTACCTAACACAAAGACTGTTTTGGTGCGTACACCTCTTAAATTATGTCCATTACCCCATGTTTGTCGAATCGCGATCCGTTGTTGTAAATGATCACACTTTGATTTCACAACAAACAGCAAAAACACATCCTTGGTGTAATTTGGTATCCTCTTTCTGGTGTACAGACGACAGATTTTGGTCGGGTTATGAAGGTACCGCTGTCTAAACGGGTTGATAGCTTCCTGGTTAACATATCCAGTTCGTCTGTATTCCTGTACGAGTTCCACCATGTCCACGCTCAATGGATATGAAAAGTTTGTTTTGTAAGCCTCGGTAGTAAGAATACCCTTTACTTGCGTTGCTGTTGGTATTACCCTTCCTGTATTACTCATGAGTTGAATCATTTCATAGAGTGCCTCCTCTGTACCCCCGACCGAATGTTCCTTGAATTCGTCCACAGACGTAACATCACTGAATTTATATATAAACAAATTTGTCAATAAATACATAATCGTCGTACACAGGGATAGTAAACAAACTACCCTTCTTTTTGGCCGCATCGTCAGTACTACTTAAAACCGGGTCAAATTCTGTGTGTTAGGTACACGGTTTGCCCTCATGTTTGACAGACCGGAACTTATTTTTGCATTGAATTGGTTCTATAAAGGGTATGTCGAAGTATTATATTACAGTTTAAATATGTCGGTGTACCGGGGTCTCCAAATGCTTCTATTTTTAGTGTTAGTATTGTAAAAAGCATATGTGTTTTTTCATTGTTCTGTACTAAAAAAACGCCAATCGCTGTGATTCGGTAATTTGATTAGACAAAAGACGTTAACAACACTAGACGGCGAAACGGTGACACGGAAAAATGTTTTTATGTTGTAGAGAACATGTCTTATTGTATTTAGTGTGATTTTTAGCTCGCCTATTCGAAGAATAGGGGGAGCTAATGTTGTCGCCCCGGCGTCGGCGTCAGCGTTGGCGTCCCATTTCACGTTAAAGTTTTTGAGCAAGTTTCTATTTTGTCCGTTGTTTAAGCTTACGTCATCATAAATGTTTATGATTTGATTTCCCTAATGTGTGTGGATGCTGAACGTGATAATACAACCAATTTGGGGCATTTTAGGTTTTTTTTGAGTCTGTTAATTTGTCATATTTCCATGTTAAAGTTTTTGAGTAAGTTTCTATTTTGTCAATTGTTTAAGCATAAGTCATCATAAATGTTTATGATTTTATTTTCCTAATTTGTATGGATGCTGAACGTGATAATACAACCAATTTGGGACCCTTTAGGTTTTTTTTTAGTCTGTTAATTTGTCATATTTCCATGTTTAAATAGTAAATACTTAAACATCAACTTCTTCTGAATAGGCGAGCTTTGCTGTTCTCCAACAGCTCTTGTTTCTCTTAAGTGCACTCGTAAGACTTAAAAGTTTTAAGCGAGCACATAATAAGTTTTACATGACAACATAAAAGTAAGAGTATCTTTCACACTAAATAAGCTTTTCTGTTCAACATTAAAAGGACAATTCAGTGAGGCTAATTCTATTACATTACAATAAAGCAAAATATGACATAATTGTATTGTTCTTCGTTCCTTATGAAACATATAATGTGACGCTTCCCAAATATTGAAACACTTTTTGGAGATAATTATATTATTATTTGTTTACTTGTCAGTAGACCATACATATTTTGGAATAGAGATCTTTTAAGTATACCTGGCTCAGCCCTGTGTATCAGCAGGTTCGAGTACCCAAAATGGAACACCTCAAAAATATGGTTTGATTACAAAATGTTTAGTTTAAATCGCATGTCTGTCAAAGATATCACATTAAGCAAATGCTTTTCTTGTCTTAAAATATGTACTGTTTTTAGGGATGTCGCACGACGTCATTTCCCGGATTTTTTCAGAATTCCAGTATTTTCATTTTTAAAAAGAGATAATGATTACCAATAGGAAAGAAAATGATATCTAAAAAATGCCACAGTTACTATTCAGCACCTTAATTTTTGTTCAAGAGAGTTATTGTTGATTATGTCCCCCAACCGAAGTGGGGGGACATATTGATTTTGCTCCGTTTCTTCTTCTTATTATTATTTTTATTATTATTTCTTCCACTTTCTTCCGCCGCGCGGGTTTCCGAGCTTTTCTCAGAAACTACTGGGCCGATTATCACGAAACTTCACAAACATACTCATTAGGGTGTGGGATTGTGCATTTTTTTCCCAATCGGAAGTCCAAGATGGCCGCCAGGGCCCATTTTCTGTTTTCAGGTTTCGGTCTCTGATCTCAATGAAAATTGGTCTATGGGGGTTTTAAGGGATGGCGAACATCATGTGAACATTTTCATAAAAATTTTAGTATTCCAAGATGGCCGCTGGTCTACTTCCTGTTTTCAGGTTTCGGTCTTCTATCTCAATGAAAATTGGTATATAGGGGTTTTAAGGGATGGCAAACAACATGCAAACATTTTCGTAAAGATTTTACTATTCCAAGATGGCCGCTGGTCTACTTCCTCTTTTCAGGTTTCGGTCCAAAAAGGAACATTTGTGAAATATGCGATACAGAATTTTCAGTTTACAATCTAAACAAGTACTCATTGTAATGGAACCATTACAGAGTCCCCCAAACGCATCCCCAATTGCAACAAATCAAGAATGCAGTTGCACAGTGTATATGAACATCTTTGGAGAATTTTGATGTACTTTTATATAGGAATTCAGGTTCTCCTAAAATGTACACAACTATATAACTCGGTGATCATGACCCAGGACCTGGCCATGCCTTGTACCTGCGTATAGTGCGCACCCCAACTTTTCACTTGATAATTTATTAAAAAAGTGCGCACTATACGCGCTAAAATATGGTAATACGAGACTTTTTTTCAGAGGAATTGATTTGGCAGTTATCATGACTGTATGGCATCCCTTAAAATTTTAAGTTAAAACCCCCATTTACCAATTTTCAATGAATTGCTGTCAAAAAATTGAAAACAGGAAGTTGGCCCAGCGACATTCTTTTAAATTTTTATCATATTGATCAGTATCCCTTAATACCCCTATATTCTAATTTTTATTGAAATCAGACCAAAATATAAAAACAGGAAGTTAGCCCAGCGGCCATCTTTGAATATCAAAAATATTTCCGAAAATGTTTTTATGTTGATCGCCATCCCTTAAAACCCCTGTAGACAAATTTTCATTGAGATCAGAGATCGAAAACTGATGAACAGGAAGTGAGGCAGCGGTCATCTTGGAATAGCAAAATCTTTATGAAAACATTTGCATGTTGTTCGCCATCCCTAAATAATCCTATAGACCAATTTTCATTGAGATAGGGGACCGAAACCTGAAAACAGGAAGTGGGCTAGCGGCCATCTTGGAATTCTAAAATCTTTACAAAAATGTTCGCATGTTGTTCGCCATCCCTTAAAACCCCCATAGACCAATTTTCATTGAGATCGGAGACCGAAACCTGAAAACAGGAAGTGGGCCAGCGGCCATCTTGGAATACCAAAATCTTTACAAAAATGTTTGCATGTTGTTCGCCATACGTAAACAAGAATTTTTTTTTTTTAAATCTCGACATTGTTAAGTATTTTAATTGATACTGAAATTCCACATCGTTGATCAATACGATTTAGCAAGTACAACATGTACGCTATACCGACACCGGAGCAAACGTCACGCACGTTAAACAAATGCAATACGTAACCACTGAGGAGTTGATGAAATTATTTTTAGACAAGAACATGCATCTATTAAGGTAACCACACTACTGTAAGAGCGATTTGAGAAGTTTTAGACAAATTTTTGTTTGTTTGATTGATTAACTAACGTCCTATTAACGGCTATGGTAATGTAAGGACGGGCTTCTATGTAATCGATGTGTTGCGTGTATGTTCTACAAGGTGAGTGTTTTGGGAGACTGCGGTATATTCATGTTGTGTCTTCTTGTATAGTGGAGCATGCAACCGAAGACACCAAGCAACACACCCCATCCGGTCACATTATACTGACAACGGACGAACCAGTCGTCCCACTCCCCGTATGCTGCGCGATAAGCAGGAGCAGAAACTACCACTTTATAGACTTTGATCTGTCTCGGCCAGGGGAAAGAACCCAGAACCTTCCTCACAGGGGCGAACGATCATCTCAAGGCCAAAAGTGAGGCGGTGCCAAGGGAGGCATTAGGAAGGATAAAGTTAGTTAGGAAGAATAGAAAAGAAAAAGATCCTAAGTTTATTCGCCTTTTACGATCATGAAATAGGGGCAGCAGGTACAATTCTAACGCCTTACCAGCAGGGCAGTTTTAGACTAAAAATTCTTTACTACACTAACAATGGACAGGGTTCGGCATGCAAGACATCTGACCACTGTGTGTAATGGCGGACAGTAAGCGAGTATGAACGGAATTTCACTATTTTGACAACACATGTGGCAAACGTAAGCAATATTTAAAAATTCATTGTCTTATAAGTATGGATATTCGTATAATTGACAAAGATAATGTTATCTTTAAGGAAATAACATCACACAGCAAACCAATGTCGGTTTTTTTTGACAAATTTAACGTCTCAAAGAAAACGTTCTAATGACTTTTTTTTCTAAAATATTGCAGTTCAAAAGTAAAAAAAATGCTGTTTCTAAACCCGGCATATAAATATATCAAATAAGCTAAATGTTTGTCCAGTTTCAAAATACATTATCATTCGGTAGTTCTTGTTAAAATTTAAATAAGTTTAACTGCACTAACATGTAAAAATAAAAACACATGTTTATAATTTCAAACTTTAATGCTTATTTTCACAGCGAACCCTGAAAAGATTAACAGCAAAAATGACATGATACATAGCAACTGACTTCAATTGGATTTCACAAAAACGAGACTGAAACATCACACCAGAGTAGATCCTTAAGCTGTAAAAACCATTAATTTATAATGGGAAAACTTTAATGTTAAGCTCTCTTTTTGAAATAAACTTCTATACATTGTAAACATTGTGATTATCAAAATACTGAAAAATATTTGGCGATGAATAACATACTGAGTTCTTCAGTATGAAAATTAACGTACATGCAACTTTAAGCGTTAGATTTTGCCCTGTACTTTACATAACAAACATTTTATCTTATATGACAGACAGCTTAATTATTTAGCCCGAGGCTATAGTCATTACGTTTGTGTGCTATGTAAAACGCCTCAAGATTATGGTAATGTTGAAGCGATTATCACAAACTGGAAAGAGGAGGACAATTCAGAAACTGAAGAGTGTGACTTTATAATGATCACCACGACCTCGTTTGTAGCATAGACATTTCAGAGTGGACTTTCCTATGTTTTTCAGTGCACAAATATGGATAATATTCTCGGAAAACACATTACAGATTAACTGGTGTATAAATGCAATCCCAGTATGTGTTCCAAATCTAACGCTGGACTGACAACATCACCGTGCTTTAGGTAATCACTTTTTTAAAACATCATTATCATATTCAATCAAGCTTTAAAATGAATTTATCTAAATAGATAACACATGTGTTTTGACTCTTCGTGTGATGTTTATTCGTCAAGCAGAGTCATTTATTATAGAAATATGTATGAGTATTATTTCAACTATTCATGCCTGAGGCAATTTGTACGTCCGACAGTATGACGTTTTCTTGTAAAATATATATCGTCTGCTATTCTCCACGTACGACTCTTGTATTTAAAGTTTTACGTGCCCTATTTTTCTCTCAGAAATATAAAAAAAGAATATCATTTTAATGTTATTTACCACTTCATTTTATAGTATGATAAGTTACTGTAAAGTGACTTCTTTGATACGTTTTCGTCTGAACATACATCGGAAGTAATTCTTTTAACATTGTCTTTATTGCAACTAATGTTTTAAAATGTTATAAAGTGTAACCTGTCAAAACCGATTATTGTCTAATACAGACGCTTGTCTATTCCGGTTTAATTGTATGGCATTTTATTAAGCATAAGTTCAGCTCGGACGAAGTAAACCATCTGTAACGTATTGTAATCGCCTTTTGCTCGATGTGTTCTCCGTCATCGTATAATTTCAACTCACAATTAAGCGTGGTTTCAGAATCAGATTCTTTATTTTGTTTAAGTTTTACAACTTATCGCAACATATACATACATAGTAATACATAATAAGACATAAGGGCATTGTACGCAATACAGAACCATTTTCATACACCCATATAAATAACATTTATGTTCTGTCGGTGGAGCATCTTGAATAATTGAACTAACTTAGACATGCTAGGATTTCTGACATAATATGGTTTTACAAATTTTAATCTTAAATCTTCATACACCTTACATTTTAAAAATGGAATTAATTTTCAATATCATCATTACATAATTAATATATTCTCTGATTTCTAGGTATATCCCCTCTCTATATTCAAGTTATTTTTTTCTGAACTTATTATTTAACCATTATATCATTTCAAATTGAAAGAGACGGTCATTGAGCTTGACCCATTCCGTCCAAGGGCCCTGGGTCTGACGGTTACAAAGGTGTGAAAAGACATATCCAATTACCCCAGCGTGGCATTACTTATACAGGGTTTCAGTTTCTGGCTAATTGTTTCACACCTATTTTGTTGACATTTACAAGCTACAGGCTCAATTGTTCTGCCAAAGCCATGTTAAAACAGGTGACCGGATGAGTGGCGTTTTGAAAAGATCGAAATGACATTTGTTTTTCTGGTCGCTCTAAAAATTATTTTGCGACCACGGGAAGGAAATGTTGTGGTCGCTGGTCTTGTTAGAGAGATGGTCGTTTAATAGAGGGAGGTAAGATATATATAGTGAAAACGCTTGGGAGGAATTGAACTGGTCGTTTAGAGCAGAGGGTCGCTTAATCCAGATAGTCGTTAGTAAAGATTTGACTGTCATTTAATATTCTAGTTTTTTCTGATGAAAGATAAAGAAAGTCTTTCATGTTCAATTTGTACCTCAGCATTAGTAGTGTTTTTCTTCACATCAAATACTCTTTTAAAGAAGCTGATGTGTATCTTTTCAATGTCAGGAGCTTTGTGAAATTACCATATTTCACATCCATAATTCAAAACACTTCTAAAGTGGTGGCAAATAATATTCATTGAAAGGTTTTAAAGTCCTTGACAAAAATTGTGAATTTTATGGCACGAGGGTCTCACATAATTATTCCCCTGAATAGTTTATTGGGAAAAACACATATTGAACATTTTTTGTTTATTTTCAATAGGAAAAGAGTCAAACTTTACAAGAATTTTAGCATGAATTGGCATTTCAAGAATATAGCCAAATAAGATCCCCGGGGCCCTCAGGAGTGTCCAACATTAAGCGATCAGATTGTTCAAGATTTAAAAATGAATATTTATATGTATATCATCCCATTTTGGAATTAAAAACTCTTCATAGATCGAAAAGTTCAATCGAAAAAGAAATCCTCATTCTATATAAAAAGGGTTTTTGACATTGTTTTCTTTATGAAACACTGTATTTATTTAGAACTCACGTGACCGTTAGGCAAATGAACCTCTTGTAGTAGTTACAGTTATACTTTACATGTTTGTCTCTAATCACATCGTAGTGTTTAATACATGTTGTCGGACGAAAAAACAACAGGTCAACAATCGTCATGTTTTTGTTTATAATATAAATGACCCTTGTCGGAAAATTCGCCTGAAAGCTATATTCTCTATAAAAGAAACTATTTTAGAAAATAGTAATTCCAAGTTTATAATCAGCTGGTTATCATAATTTTCATACTCGTCACCAGTAATTGAATAAATAAATATGTGTTATTTATCAATAAATAAATATATTTCATTTTTCAATAAATAGATATGTTTCATTTATCAATAAATAGATGTTTTATTTTTCAATAAATAAATAAAAAAAATTATTTAGCAATGAATAAATATGTGTTATTTATTATTTCTAATATTGTTTTAAAAAAAAGGTATGAAATGAGCACTTAAAACATATTTTAATTTGCAAAATAAAAATATCAATGGTTCATGTTTTTTCGGACAACTAACTAGATGACATGTATTACGCACAAATAACTTCGTTACTATACAGATATAGAGCATACCACATGGTGATTATGCCTGACCGAAAAGAACTCGTCTAAATGCCTTCAGGCTCGAATTAATTATCAACACACCTAGATAGAAGGAGCCGGCGGGTTAATGTCCTGTTCTCTTATGATCAATAGGATACCTAGCTCAACCAACATAAGTGGTATCTTAAAGATGCTCCACTGCCGACACACGATAAGAGATACTCATTATTTAAATTATAATTGGAGTTTACTCGTGTGAATTTGTGTCTAAATAAAACAAAAATAATATTGAGTAATTTGTTTTGCATTTGGTGGGTGCTTTATTCCAGATAGGGCATATTTATAGTGCCGGGGTTTTGTTCGGGCCGCAATTAATTATTTTTAATATTTTCATCTTGAGGTTAAATAAGAAATACAGATATTTCAATGGTGGTATTGTGTAAATAAGTTACTTTAGTAACTGAACAAATAATAATTCGTCTGCTCCTGTTTTTGATAGAGAAAAAATATCATTCGTCTGCGGTGTAGCATAGTTACATGTGCGGTAATTTGGATACTCACAAATGAAGAAGAGCCTTTAGTAATTTATTTACCATATGTAACATAACTTAGTAAAAAAAATCATGATTTTTATGAAAGCATGAAACTTAATATATGACTAATTTAGGATATTAGATTACAGGAAAAATTGACCCCAAAAAAATATGTGCCCCTGGCGGCGGCCATGTTGATTTTCAAAATGACCGTCCAAAAATCACATTTTTAGCCATATCTCACGTTCTATAGCAGCTAGATAAAAAAATTTAAAGGTCAACACCCATATTTTTGATACAAAGGAATATAATAGAAGTGTCTTAATGTATGTAGAAGGATCGCCATTTTGCATTCCAAAGTGGCAGCCAGATATACGATCTATTTATATTTATAACATATGTACTTGACTACTAAGAGTTACACAATATACCGCAGCCACCTAAAACATTGACATTCTCACACAGCAAAACATGCGAGATCGTTCCTAAATTACCCTGGTTTTTAATAGAGGGTCAAACCTCATAAACTAAACCAAACAAAATAATTTTCTGTTTTAGGTCAAGATCCTCATCTTTCGTCCTATTTTCAACACTTCTTGGCATTTCAGTTATCAGTAGTTCTCTTCTTTGGATATGTTCCCGTGGCGGCCCTGGTTATTTTCCATTTACAACGGAAGAAGAAAAAGAGGCGAACCTAGATACATCCATGACAAGAACGTTTGCAAAATTAGCAGGAAAACCACAAAAAATTAAATCGGCAAAATTAGCAAGGACATCAATACGAGTACATTATTACAATCGCCCACCATGGATCCCAGAGGATGTATTTTCGGGTTGTTATCCCAAATGTCACTTGACGGAAGGAGAAGGGGATTCGTACACCGGAAGTGCCGTCGTTGTGTTCCACATACCTTACGTCATTCAAAAATATATTCCGAAGAGAATGGGACAGATATGGGTGTTTCATTCTCTGGAGCCACCAGTGATGCGCTGGTCTAAATCTTTAAGTTGGAAAAATGTTTTTAATTGGACAATAAGTTACAGACGGGACGCGGATATTCATTATCCATATGGTACTTTTAACGCAAAGAAATACCAAGGCGATCTGGAAAAACAATCCAACAAGTTATATAAAAAATGGCAAAATAAGCCTAAAAATATTGTATGGATGGTATCACATTGCAATACCAGTGGACAACGCAGTTTGTATGTCAAGGAGTTACAAAAAGTCATCAATGTTGACGTGTATGGAAAGTGTGGTATACAAAACCAGTGCCCGCGGATAAAAACCACAGAATGTTTGAAGCCATACAAATTTTATCTGTCATTTGAAAGTAAATTATGCGAAGATTACCTCACGGAGAAGACTTTCAAAGTCTACGAATCTAACATCATGACACTACCTATAGTCCGAAGTGGATCGAACCTCTCCATGTTTCTTCCTCCGGGTTCTTATATAGATACGTCAACGTTTAACAATAAAAGGAACTTGGTAGGATATATCAAATCACTATCGAAAGCCAAAGAAAAATTTAAAAAGTATATACAATGGAGAAAACATTATAAATTAAACGCACATAATAAGCATAAGATTGCTTTTTGTGAACTTTGTCGGCGGCTTCATTCAAAAGATGTACATAAATATCAAAGATTGTATTCAGATATTGGAGGATGGCTTCGAGGAGACAATGTAAAGCAAAACTATTGCAGAGAAGCAAACGACATACACTAAAGAAAATTATGTTGTTACGTTGTAAATTATTTTTTACCGCTATTCATACTTAGATGTACTGTTAATCGACTAATTTTTCGGAAATATATTTTCGTATTTTCTTGTCTATTGTTTTCAAAGCGATTCAATTTTGCTATTTCTGTTAAAGGTTCTATTATAATGTGATAAAAAATCGTGGTGATTTATTTTCTCGAACTCCAATCGTCGGCGAAACTACATAATGTTCTTATTTATTACTGTATATCAAAAGTTTTTGTTTTTGATATATTATTGGTTTTCTGAGCTTCAATTTTGTCTTTTGTTTTTATTAAGTTTTAAAACACAGAAATGTTTGAGGGTAGTTTTATTTTTTGTAATAATGTAAAAATCATTATGTACATTATGTACAACACATATTTAAGAAGTGATTGGTGTTCATAACGGAGTTTCATTATTTAGCCCGAAGCTGTCCTTATCACATGTTCTTTTCATTTTTCTGGTTTCACGACTGTTGACACAATCAACACAAACAGGATTGGACGATATAAACTGAGTTCCAGATACGTGGTCTTATGGCGATTATTCAATGCAGATTGACATCAGTAACAATACATTCATTAGTTCAAGACTCGTCTATATGAGTAGCTTTTTCGAGACCGAGGGTTTGTGTTGACTAGATAAATTACCGCAATCTCACCATGGGCACCGACTCCAGCATCAGGAGATTGAATACTTCGTCGTTCTTTAGGTAAATGTTTCAATTGAGATTTTAATTTTTGATCATATATTTAATCTTGTTAAAAAAGATAACACTTTTTTATTTGAGGTGATACAAGTGTATTTGGCAAGTTGAAGTCAAGTCTATTATTATCGATGTTTAATCATACTTTTTTAGTTTCAGTTGAAAGGCAGTGTTTGGGGTCTCTATTTTCGAATTAGTTTTCACGCGCAGAATGAATGAGGGGAAAATGAAAATAAACATAAACACATTGTATCTTAAAGATGCTCCACCGCCGTCAAATAGTATTTTTTCACCATCAAAAACAGGAGCAGACGATTCAGTAATTTTCTTCAGTTACAAAAACTACTTATTTTACACCATTACCACCATTGAAAAGTTTGAGCTTCTAATTCTACGTCAAGTTAAAAATATGAAAAATAATTAATTGCATCCCGAAAAATTTCCGACGCACTATGTCCTATATGGAATGAAGTACTGAATGCGCATGCACAAAAGGCAAAATGAATATATATATATTATTTTTTGTGTTAATTAGACATACATACACACGATTGAACACCAATTATTGTTCAAATAATGAATATAATTTATGCTCTGTCGGCGGTAGAGCATCTTTAATGTACTTTGTACATTTAAATATGTATATGATATACCTAGTATAGACTATTTAATTACATAGTGTATAGAGTTAAAAAAAACACAAAAAAAACATGTGTATGATGTACTGTGTAACAAATATTTTATTACTAATATATAGTGTCCTCTAGCGATTTTTTTTTAAATATTTAGTATCATATGTAAAAACAAGAATTCCACGGAAGTGGATGTGTCGCCTGCACAGCATCACAAAAAATGGTTATTTACAGTTGAAAATATTATAAATATTTTAGGTGAAGTAATCAAGTTCTATAACTCTTGCAAATATTGACCGATTTTGACCAGTATCGAACCCATCTAAGATCATTGATATAAAGCAATACACCAAATTTGGTTGAAATCTGACAATAAATACTAAAGTTTTCAAGCGGTAGCCATGGATCTTTCTGTTTTGACGATTTTAAAGTCCCGTAACACTTGCAAATATTGACGGATTTTGACCATTATCGAACTCATCCGAGATCTTATTGATATAAAGCTATATACCAAAATTGGTTGAAATCGAACAATAAATACTTACAGTTATCGCACGGAAACCGTTTCCCGGACGCCGACGCCGACAGTGATACCTAAGTGTCGCCCTTGCGTTGCAGGCGACACAAAAACTACAAACTACAATCAAAGTACATACATAATTACGTTTATTAATTCCACGACTGTCTATTTTATCAACGATTATATAAAAAATGGCAAAATAAGTCTAAAATCACTGTATGGGTGGTATCCAATTGTGATACCAGCGGAAAAAGACATTTATATGTCAAGGAATTACAAAAACTTATGAAAGTTGACGTTTATGGAAAATGTAGTACAAAAAAAAACAATGTCCAAGAAAAAACACTACAGAATGTCTGAAGCCATACAAATTTTCTCTCTCATTTGAAAGTCAACGATGTGAAGATTACATAACAGAGAAGAGTTTTAAACTTTACGCGTCTGATGTGACGACTTTGCCTATAGTCCGGAGTGGATCTAATGTATCTATGTTTTTTCCACTGGGTTCTTATATAGATACAACTTAATTCAAACAGAAAAGAAATCTTATCAATCATATGAAATCACTGTCAAAGTTAAACAAAAATTCCAAAAGTATGTACAATCGAGAGAAAGTTACCAAGTAAACGAGGAAACTACACATTCAATGGCATTTTGTGAACTTTGCCGTCGGCTTCATCAAAAAGATGTACATCAAAACCAAAGACTATATAATGATATAGGAGAATGGCTTAACGGGGACAATTCAAAACGGAAGTCATGTAAACCACCGAACGACTTAAACTAAATAAAAATATTGGTGTGATATTTCAAGCATGTGATCAAAGGTTTCCAATTTTTCACACTTCAGAAATGGAGTTACTTTATTTATTTTATCAAAAATACTTTGCACCTTTATGAAAAATGAAGCTAACATTTACCACTCAATAATTTACATATTCTTAAAATATTAATTTTCGTGCAAATGGAATGAATAAGTTATTTAACATAAAATTTACCCCTTAATTTGGTCTCCGACCAGATAGTTACATATCATGATCGGATGATGTAGTGATTAAGTCACTCGCCGTTCACCTAGCCGACCTGGGTTCGATCCCCGGCACGGACGTGAAAAGGTAAGGGTTCACATGCCCGATCACTTTGGTTTTCTCCTGACACTCCGGTTTCCTTCCATACCCTCGCGCACTTCCGGGCCACCGAAAGTGACTTGCATAAGTGGTATGTCTTGTTTCGCAATCGATGTAAAATAAATATAAGTATATTTATAAGTTTATTTTTTCAGTTGCATTTATTGTTAATTGTCACCAACAGACCAAAGTCAGCACCCCTCGTTTCTGTCTTCTTAATATGCTTCATTTATTTATCGTGTGGTCCGCTTTTTTGTAAAGAATTATCCATTATCCCTCTGATTTTAAAACGCCATGCATGTCTAATTACCAATGTGACGCAGCGCTAAATTATCGTTACAAATAATCGAGTCCAAAACGGAGCAATCGTTACAATCTGTTATGTTTTTTTCGTTATTGTGTGATGCGGGTAAACGGGTAACTAGTAAGTATAAAGGTAGGGCGTACGAATGTTGTTGCAGTCTTTGTTGGTAGATTAATAGAATCTTTTACCCAACCATGCAACAACATTCCGAGTGTTTGACAGCTTAAGAATCTTTTCTCGCACCTCGGACAGGGAAATCTCCCACGATACCCAGTGCTAGATTTTTCTATCTCGTCCGATCTGTCTGGTACCTTTACGCGAATTTTTGCGGAATTTTACGCCATTCATGTAACAGTCCGCGCATGTGACGTCAAACTCTCGAACCGGTGACGTCACAAGCGTCAGATAATCAATATTATTAGAAATATGTGCATTCAGTCATTTACTTTACATTGCTTGGTTGTTGTTATTAATTATGAAAACAGTATGTACCGATTAATCATCGTTTTTTTATATAACCGAACTATAATTTTATGCAGAATGACTGTAATCGAAGCGCAGATGAAATGGTTAATCGGCTTTGAACCAGGAGGCCCAAGACGGGATAGTTTTACACTCTGAACGCGTATATAAATGGGATTTGTTATATCTTAGAGGCGCGAGAAAAAAAAATCTATTACCTTTAAGTGATCGAGATGGGGTTATCTCAGTCTCGGGCTATGATTTTGTAACACCCCAACCTCGGCTAACGCCTCGGTTGGGATTATGTTACAAAATCTTAGCCCTCGACTGAGATAACCCGATCTGGTTCACTTACAGGTAACAGATTTTTTTAATCCCGAGGGTTGAGATCTCCTGTCTCATCCCAAAGAGAGTGAACGATTCTTTTTCTCTTACCCCGTGCACCACTTTGTGTCTCTAATAAACGTGTCACTTATGCAAGCAAGGATGACGTGACCTCAATGAGTCGCCGTCTTCGTGAAGTCATTTCATTGTTGTCGGGACGTTATAATACTATTACCGCGACGTCATGATACTGTTGTCGTGACGTCATACCATAGTTGGGCACGTGCAAAGATCTCGTGTAGCTTGTCTTACCCTAGGGTGAGAAAGAAAAATCTCACACCGGTAAAACTGTGGATATCCCTGTCTGGGATAAAAGAAAAGACTTACCTATAACAGTTAAGGACGGGACCCACTGAATGTAATGCGTTCCGAGTGTGTTTGTATGTATATAACGAAAAAACTTATTTTCGTTTGTATTAATTTCGCGTTCAAGCCCATATTGATTTTTGTAGGTTAAGTGGACGTTAATGATAACCAACCAACTATGGGAATTTGTCATAAGCAGGTCGAAATTTGCGCAAATATTTTCCAGTTTTTAGTATTGCTGACATTTTTTACGATTTCATTTCTCGATCGTGACCTTCTACTTTTAAAATATTTTCGCGGCAATTTCTTTTCATCCGCAAAATACGCAAAAAATAATCGCACACGAAGAAAAATTCACCAATTCGTTTTTCAAGAGCTTTTTTCAGATAATCTTTTTACTACTTGATCTTTATTCATTTTTACTTAAATTTCGGTTTGCTACTATTATTCATTATAGTAGTATTATAAAAACAAAATAGTGTCTAAAATAGTACCTTGCTGTACAGTTTTCCAGTCCGTTTCTGGTTTTTTTCACATTGATTTCAATGATTTAAACTTTAATTTGGTATTAAACAGGTTGCTCTTTTAGATCCTTTATTTGTCCCTTGCCGTTGATATTAATTGACGTCCTATAAACAGCCATGGACATGCAAGGACAACCACTCATGGGAGGCAGGAGTGAATATATATGGATGTAGTACAAACATGTCATTGCGTATGCTAGCCGCACACTTTAGCCAGTAACAGCGCAATAATCGCACTACCTACACAGAGAGCATTTGCAATTGTCGCGATTTTTTTTTTTTTTTAAGCTCTGGAAATGAAAGTACTTTCTAAAGACAGACCATGCTTCGCTCCTGTGGTTGAAGAATTTCATAGATCCATTAAAAGAGCAGTACATATTTTTAAAGAGTTGAGAAAAGACGAATATACCCCTTTCGCATAAAATTCCAAAGGTGCAACAATTTACACGGCACAGGGAAACTTCAAATAGAGAGGCAAGTAGAATAGAAGGTCAGCAATAATAAAAACAGCATATCAACAAGCTCTTTCATTAATTATTCATACTTAATACGCAACAAAGAGGGGTTTGAAATTGAACAACAGCCTGTTACGAAACGATCAATATGAAAATATGTACATGTAGAAAAATGTTAAAGAGATTAAGGAATTGTTAGGCAGATGGTTCAATGTCATCGTCATGTTTGACTTTGAAATTCACCACCTCAAAGAAAATTTACACCAAAACGCAGACGGTTTATCTCGATGTACACCCGGAAAGTAAACGGGATGAGTGTTCAGAGTGCCAGGCTAAAGAACTCAAGAACAGAAAAAAATGAGTTTGACGCAGGCGGATGTGTTTGTTTACAGTCTCTAGTTCCTACATCAACTGAGGATGATAGTCCTTTGAATTGGGTATATTCGTAGGGTCCAAAGCACATCAAAACATTTGCCAATGACAAAAAAAATCGTCCTTCGACCATCCTTGTTTTTTACTCAAACATTGACACTTTAACCCCAAGCAAGCGAATAGAATTAGAACAAATAATTTCTCAGAAATCACCTGACGTAATTGGATTAATAGAAATATATCCAAAGTCGTCATCTACAGTATACGAAGAACTATACAACCTGGCGGGTTATGATTCCTTCTGAAATGGAAACGGAAAACGCGGAGTCATTATTTTAACCAAATCAATCCTTCAAGCAAGTCCAGTACATGTGCCGGTTGAATTTGACGAACATGTTTGGTGTAGTATCAAACTGTTAAATAATGATACACTGCTTATTGGAAACGTGTACAGAAGTCCAAATAGCGATTCCAACAACAATGATAAATTACTAGAGTTATTATCAGCAACAGAACAACTAAACTTCAGTCATATACTTATCACTGGCGATTTTAACTATAAAGAAATAGTCTGGAGCATTTTATCAACTACAGTCTCTGCACACCACCCAGCTACATATTTTGTAGAGAAAACGAAAGACTTGTTTTTGCATCAACATGTACTTTCCCTAACAAGATACAGAGACAGACAAACTGCTAATTGCTTGGATTTAGTTTTTACCAATGAGGAAGGTATGATAGACAATATTGCACATATGCCCGGCCTAGGCCGAAGTGACCACTTGTTATTTGTTTTTAATCTGAACTTGTACAGTGATTGTAATTCGCAAATTATTGAAAAAAGAGACTTCTTCAAAGGAAACTACAATAACATACGTGAAAGCCTACATAATACTGATTGGCAAGCGTTGCTATACGGAAAAGGTACCGAGGAATCATGGGAGATTTTCGCTGAAACCATATCAACATTAGTAGTAAATAACATACCAGTGAGCAAAATCACCATGGATCGTCCAAAGAACCGCATTCCTCTAGGCGAACAAGCACGCAAAAACATCAAGAAAAAACAAAGGAAATGGTATAAATATCAACATTGCCATACAACAGAAAACTGTGAAAATTATAAAAGAGCAAGAAATCATGCTACAACTTCGATTAGAGCATCTAAATACCATTTCGAACAAAATATCGCCAATCAAATAAAGGAGAACCCGAAGCAGTTCTGGAAATATGTAAGGACTAATACCAAAATAAAACGAACTGTAGGAAATTTGGAGATCTCAAACGGCTTAATATGTAGCGACAGCAGAGAAAAGGCTGAACTGCTCAACGAATACTTCTGCAGTGTATTTACTGTTGAATCTGATACAGATCATCTACCCCATTTTAATGATAGAAATGTAGACACTCCACTGCTAAATATTAACATCACAAAAGAAAAAATCAAGTCGGCGATTTCTAAGTTAAAACCAAATTCTTCTGCTGGCCCTGATGTATTCCATCCCAAACTGTTAATTGAGACATCCTATGAAATTCTGGAACCTCTCGAAAACATTTTTAATAAATCCTTCAATGAAGAGAAATTACCATACGGCTGGAAAAATGCTTTGGTAACACCAATTCATAAAAGCGGTTCAAAAACAAAAAAAGAAAACTATCGCCCGATAAGTCTGACTTCCGTTCCTTGCAAGACATTACAGCGAATTATTAAAGACGAAATAAGAACACATATGGAACGGAATGGCTTTTTTTCAACCTGCCAACATGGATTCACAAAAGGGAAGTCGTGTGTGACTCAACTTATTGAAGTTGTTGACTATGTCACGTCAGAAATGGAAAAAGGAAACAACGTTGACGTCATTTATCTCGACTTAAGCAAAGCCTTTGACAAAGTACCACATAGTCGATTACTACTTAAGATGGAAAAATATGGTATAAAAGGAAATATTCTAGGATGGATAAAAGATTTTTTGAAGGGTATGAAGCAAAGAGTTTGTATGAACGGCGAACTGTCTGCTCTGCGTGACGTCACAAGCGGCGTCCCCCAGGGGAGCGTCCTCGGGCCGATTTTGTTCTTGATATTTATCAATGATATGCCTGAAGTTTTAAACTCGGTCGAGAAAATGTTTGCCGACGACGGCTGATGAAGGGTATTGGATGTGTCAGAGACAGACTAGACCTACAGAACGACGTCGACAATATCATTAAATGGTCTGAGACATGGAACATGGAATTTAACACCAAAAAGTGCAAACACATGTCTATTGGAAATTTACATCAACATGACAACTTCTGTTACAAAATGGGCACAAATGAAGAAATAAGCAAATGTAGTTCGGAAAAAGATCTTGGTGTTACATTCGATTCTCACCTCAAATTTAGTCAACATGTAAATAATTCAGTCTCTAAAGCCAACCGAATTACAGGATTGATATTCAAAACATTCAGCTATATCAACAAAGACATGTTTTTGAACCTTTACAAAACTATTGTCAGGCCTCATCTGGAATACGGATCATGCGTTTGGAACCAAATTTCCATTAAAGACCAAATTTTGATTGAAAATGTCCAAAGATGAGCTACAAAAAGAGTGAAAGGTTTACACAACCTGACGTATGAACAACGCCTCAGATCACTAGGAATACCAAGTCTTCAATATCGACGGAAACGAGCAGATATTGTCCAAGTCTACAAAATAATCAATGACATCGATATTATGGACAAGGACAAGCTCTTTACGATGTCTCCTGTTACTGTCACCAGAGGGCACTCAAAAAAGATTCTGAAGCGCGGGGCAAGATTGAATGTCATAAAGAACAAATTCAACAGTAGAACTGTGGATACATGGAACAGTCTACCTGAAAATGTGGTATCTGCAATGACTCTGAACTCATTTAAGTCACGCCTGAACAAGCACTGGCACAATGAGCCCTCTAAATTTACTCCTACATGTTTTTAATGTTACTTGATTGGACAACTATTGTATACAAGGATACGCCTTCAGAAGCCATTGAGCTTACAACGGTGTTAATTTACATAATTACATAATTACAAACATTGTGTCAGCTATTGGAAAGCTTCTCTGTAATTGACAACGGAATATTGTACCATTGCAGCGAGACTGACTCTCAAGGGCAGAGCATTCGAAGGACTGTTGCATTTCAAGATATCAGGGATAAAATACTACACGCACTTTACAACGACAGAACATCTGGACGTCTCGAGCGGTACAAACCTCTGAAGCTGTCTGGCAAAAGACAAGAGGGGAAAGTTGTCAAGTCAAGCCTATGCCAACAAATAGAAAAAATTAAGCATGCATATATGTACAGAGATAATCTGTTATTCACTTTTGTCAATATCGTCATTAACTTTTGGCTGGGGTGCGTTAGTAATATAGATCTCTGGCCTGATTGTTTTTAATCTCCCAGAATTATGGACGTACTTAATGTTTGGGTCAACACAAAGGAGATCAGCTCACTGCACTTCAGCCATATTAGTATCTCACAGGATGCTGTTTTAGATCCTTCATTAGTCCCCTGCCGGTGAAACCTTTGTTTGTTAATATATTTGATTAATTGATTATTTACAGCCAGACTCCCTCCACAGACGGCCTCATGTATATGCGGTGTTTAGTTTGTATTAAGTGCGTGGTGTGATTTGATCTTTTTTAAGTGCTAAACCACTGAAACATGCTGCTGAAGACACCAAGCAACACACCCCACCCGGTCAAATTTTCAAAACGGCTTTAAAAGGGATCATTTCTTAAAATCCCCGTATAAAAAATCTACTAAGAATAGAAATGTATTTTTTAACAAAATTTGCAACTTGCTATGCTACAGATATTGAAAATCTCAGCTTCTTTAATATATGTCGGAACGAGACTTCATATCCAGGACCATTTAACGACCACCTCCGGTAAATATGGTGTCTTGCATATATGAAGTGCGAGGTGTGTGTTTTGGGAAACTGGTATACTCGTGTTGTGTCTTCTTGTATAGTGGAAATTGATATAGTGTTATATCACTGACATATGTCACTGAAGTCACCAAACAACACACCCCATTCGGTCATGTTATACTAAAAACAGGTTAACCATTCGTCGTGCCCATTTTGTGCTAAACAGGAGCAGCATCTACCACTTTTATAGGCTCTGATGTGTTTCGACCAAGGGAAAGAACCTAGCACCTTAGCTTCCTCACAGGACAGGGGCGAGAGTTCAACCGAAGGCAAAATGTGAGGTAGTGTCAAAAAAGACGTTAGGAGGAATATTCTTCCATATTCTCCCTCACTATAGACTTATTGACAACAAACTCATTATATGCAGTTAGCTGTGCGGTCGTTCTACATACAGTCTACCCTCTAGTGGCCGGGCTTTTCACACGCGAAGTACAATCATGTGTACCTGCTAGCACCTGCTTGGTTCTGTGTGTGTTGTCTCACTAAAGGGAAGATATCGCCTTTGTCGAGTTGCTCAGTGGGTTTTTCATCTTTCGTAGTGCCCTAGCCCCTGTGGTCTATGCCTTCTTGTATAGTGGAACTCTTGTCCTTTTTATAATGCTATATTACTCTAGCATCCCGCCGAAGACACCAAGCAACACATCAAACCAGGTCACATTATACAGACAACGGGCGAAGCAGTCGTCCGACTCCCTAAATGGTAAACGTTAAGCAGGAAACACATCGCATCCTACAAAAGTGATAGTTAAAACCATCGGGAAAAGTCATGTCAAAGTTCGTGTAATTATTTTTACCATGTAATATAACTGAGCAGCTTCATTTTTTTCTTAATTCTTTATTTCGCATACAGACGTTTGTAGGTTACTTTGGCGTTTGATTTCATTTCGCGATCGAGGCATTCTACTTTCGAAATATTTAAGCGGCAATTTTATATTCGCGATTTCTTATCCTCAACAGAATACGAAAAAACAAATCGCACACGAAAATAAGTTGGTTTATAATTATGCTGTGGTGTCTTTTTTTAAGCTAGTGCTACCACTAATATGCTTTCATCAATACTTGTTTTAGAGCTTTTTATCAGATAATTGTAATTTTACTCCATGATCTTTACTTATTTTTCCCACCATAACTCGCTTAAGTCGCTTTATAAAAACAAACTAATGTTTAAAACAGCACCCTGCTAAATACAGTTCTCCAGTCCGTTTCTGGGTTTTTTTCACGTTAACTCACAATGTTTTAAGCATGGATTTGGTATCACATACGGTGCTATTTTAGATTCTTTAGTAGTCCCTTTGCGGGTGAAACCTTTGTTTTTTTTATTTGATTAATTAACGTCCTATTAAGAGCCAGGGTCATGTAAGGACGGCCTCTCGTGTATGTGACAAGAATGAATATATATGGATATATTGCTGTCAACACTTACATACTTGTGTACATTGGTGGAGAATGCACCATCCCACATCCCGAAGACACCTGTATTACAAGAAAGTGTGTTCAGCGTCGTTTGTACGGTTTGGGAAGCTCAGACAGCACCTCTTAAGGGTAGATTGGACACCAGACACCGTTGAGGATATCGCAAATAGGACAGGAAAGGTGGAGATGCCAAACATCGTTACGTTAAACCCATTGGAGCAAGGATGCTACCAGCTCCTGGGAGAAAAGAAGGGAATAAGGAGGAAGAGAGGCACAGGAGATATACCGATCGACCAGAATCCTAGTCAAGGACGTAATTCAGTGTCGAAATATATATGTGTAGTTCCACGAGGATGTAGGGGCCACCGATATGGTTCGACCAATTGCTGGAAGCGGGGAATCACCTGAGTACTATCCATTTGTTCTAGAAGAACACATATTCGAAGATTTTTGAAAAGGGAGTGTGAGGATTCGCCATAGGAGGTTGATCATAAGTCTTTTATTGTACATATACGCGGGACGCAAGTGTGAACAATGACAGCTGTGATAAAACGTATTGATGCTTTCTACAAATTGTTATTCATTTGTAATGAAATATTTTTGTTGAGTCCTAATACGGGTTTTTTTTGTTAAAAGGTTGATAATGTCAATGATTTATGATTTGGTATGCCAGTTTTTCACATTTTTTGAACTATTTACCATTTTTTACTTTGTAATGAGCTTCAATATTTTATACCATGTTTTACAATTGTTAAGCCCTTGATTTTGTAAACGTTATAATTATTTTATTTCGTAAGTCTTTATTTATTTAAATCATCGTCCTATATCAATAGCTAGGGCCATATAAGGATGGCCTCCCATGTATGTGGTGTGTTCCGTATATGAAGTGCATGGTGCGTGTTTTAGGAGACTGCGATATATTCGTGTTGTGCCGTCTTGTATAGTAGATATCTTGTCCTTTTTGTAGTGCTATATCATCGAAGCATGCTGCCGGAGATTCCAAGCAATACATCCCGCCCGGTCACATTATACTGACAATGGGCAAACCAGTTACAAAAAAATTGGGCTTTGATTTGATATCCCACAGGGTGCTGTTTTAGATCCTTTATTTCCGTTATGATAATGATATAAAATTGTTTTCAATGTTCTCAAACCTAAAATGGGAAATCGTCTTAACCATTACAGTTTCATTTAAGCCTGTTAAAACTCTATAACCATCAGAATATTAACAGATGATAAAGGATTATTCTCTACTCTCGCTGTCATTCAAATGATTGGGCATCACTATACGGTTATGAATCTGCTGTAAGTCCGGAAGAACATCTCGTCTGTATTAAACTCCTATTACATTATAAGTCACGAGATCGTGCAAAAAAAAAATAGTATTATAGTAGAGATATTATATCCTCTCCATAATTAATCATTACTGTTGTCTTTGAGTAGATGGTATACGTAGTGTTACATTAGGAGAACACCCCATATTTTGTGGCTCGTGATAATGCCCCATCATGATTATTTTGTACAATGAAGTTTTGCTTCTATTGTCTTTTGTGATCTTATTAACTTTATAAATTAATGCAATCTTATTCTATTTTAGGCTGGTCTTTTCATTCATATTATGTGTTGAGTATTCTTGCGCCAGTGTGACCTGTGTAGATACATGAATGAACCTACTATTTCAGAAAAAGCTTGAATACATGTTATACTGGGGATGTGAAATATGAAAAGCATGTCCCCGGAGTTTCGCAATTTTCCTTAGGGAGGGGAGGCAAGTTTAATATATAGAAATATACAGGGAAAACATGTTTTTGGGCATAATTTGTTCAATATTCATTACATATGAGTCAAAATTTGCTTAATCTAATAACAAGAGATAATATATAAACATTATAGCCAAATCGGTTCTGGCTAACCCTAAGGGGCGTGAGGGTTGTGAGGGGCGGGACCAAAACAGGTCAAATGGCTAGAATTAAAGACAAAGAGATCCCAGAGGGATCTTGGCGACCACCAAAGAATGATCTATGTCTGACAATGGAAAGAGGGATCTTTTCCCTGCTTTTCAAACTTTTTCAAACACACTACATAAAATTTGAGACAGATTGCTTCAGTACTTTCTAAGAAATAGTGGTAGCAAACCTCAACAATCAAATCCAAGATGGCGGCCGGTTGGCCATCTTGTTGACTGATCAGTTTCAAAAGGCAGTATGCACAACTAGGGTCGAAGGGAAACCTACGTATGGAAATTGAGACAGATCCCTTCAGTAATTTCTGAGAAATAGCGGTAACTATCAAAATCCAAATTGGCGGCCGTTCAGCCATCTTGTTGACCGATCAGTCCCAAAACACAATATGCACAACTAGGGCCCTAGGGGAGCCTACATGAGAAAGATCCCTTCAGTACTTTATGAGAAATAGCGATAACAAGAATTGTTAACGGAAGGACTGACGATTTTTGTTTGTTTGTTTGATTAATTAACGTCCTATTTACAGCTATGGTCATGTAAGGACGGCCTCCCATGTATGCGGTGTGTTGCGTGTATGTTGTGCGAGTTGTGGGAGACTGCGGTATATTCGTGTAGTGTCTTCTTGTATAGTGGAACTGTTGCCCTTTTTATAGTGCTATATCACTGAAGCATGCCGCCGAAGACACCCAGCAACACACCCTACCCGGTCACATTATACTGACAACGGGCGAACCAGTCGTCCCACTTCCAGTATGCTGAGCGCTAAGCAGGAGAAGAAACTACCACTTTTATAGACTTTGATGTGTCTCGGCCAGGGGACAGAACCCAGAGACTTCCTCACATGGGGCGAACGGCCAAAAATGAGGCGGTGCCAAGGGAGGCATTAGGAAAGATAGGAAGAAGAGAAAAGAAAAGATCCTAAATTTAATTGCCTTTTACGATCATACGGGGCATCAGGTACAATCCTAACGCCCTACCTGCAGGGCAGACAACGGACGAAAAGCGATTTAAATAGCCCACCATCTGATGATGGTGGGCTAAAAAAAATCAAAAAATTACAAATTAATCTATTCAGGTAAAGATTAAGTTGTTTAAGTATGATGCGAATGGCGCATGTGTACCCAGGTAGTGTTGCGGAGATGGTTTTCGTTACTGTTACGTATGAGCTATGCTCGATGTCAGTTGCACCGCCGGCGTTGCGTATGCCTGGTTCGGCACCCTGTGCGTCCTGCGCCAAACCGCACTCACGCAGCTTCAGCAAATAGCTTGTCTCTTTACGCTATTACCTTTTCAGATTCAGTTTTGCTGGGATAGAGAGCCCGATTGACTGCCTACACATGCTTTTATACCCACAACACTACCTGGGTTACCCAAATGCAGATGAACATACAACATGTAAAAACACTCACTCGACACACGACAAGCATGACTAAACACTTTCACATAGGTAACAAAAAGCGATAACACTGTATGGTAACGGGATCCGGCTCCGATTGTTCTGTATGTACTTCAAGAAAATCGTACCCAAAAAACGAAAGGGTTGCGTGCTAAATCGCTTCAAAAAACTCGATATTATTTCATTTTTTTACCTACACCTATGAAAAGTTAGAATAGTGAAAGCTTAAAATTTTAATATATCCCGCAATTGTATGTGAAAATGATAATAAAGACTCAAACACGTAACCTGGATCTATTGAGAACTAGAGGCCCAGAGGGCCTGTATCGCTCACCTGGTTTGTAATGGCAAGAAATGTTCTAAATACAGATTCATTATTTTTTTATGAAGGAATTTACCTCTAAATTTCCCTATTGGTCCCACTTTTTCTGCTCCAGGGGGTCAGACCCAAAGTTTATTCAAACTCCGTTTCCTATCCACTGGCAATATTTCTGGCTAAATTTGTTTAAAATTCATGCAGAACTATATCACTAGTAGCGATTTAAATAATTTTCCTTTATTGTCCCCATTGGGCCCCTCTACCCATCCTACCCCGGGCGGTCAGAGCCAAAATGTATACAAATTCAGTTTCTCTTCCCCCAAGGATGTTTCTGGCCTAATTTGGTTACAATCCATGAAGAACTCTATGACTAGTAGCGATTTAAAGGATTTGCCTCAATTTCCCCTATTGGGCCCCGCTCTTCCTGTCCCTGGGGGTCAGAACAAAACTTTATACATACTCTGTTTCCCTTCCCCCAAGGATATTTCTGGCCAAATGTGGTTACACTCCATAAAGAACTCTGACTAGTAGCGATTAAAGGCTTTACCTCATTTTCCTCATTGAGCCCCGCCCTCCTGCCCCTGGGGGAGCCTATTCCTCGTTGGAACCTACATAAGGCGGACTGGGTTCAATTTAAAAATTGTGCGCAGAGGAGCTCATCGAGGATTAACATTTTCACAGAAGCGCTCACTTCTATCGCTACAAAAACCATACCAAAATCCGTGCCAAAACCTACAAAGTTTCTTCTCTCAAATGATTCATTTATCAATAGATCTGGTATAAATTCAGCTCTGAGGCGGTACTTGGCTTCGCCAACCGACTCAAACTATAACAATTTTAAAATTTGGAGAGCAAAAGCTAGAAGGTCTATCAAATCCGACAAGAAAAGTACTTGGAAAGAGTACGTCTCAAAAATTAATTCCAATACATCTTCAAAGAAAGTTTGGGAAATGATAGGTCAAATCAGTAGGAAAAGAAAAGCAACACCATCCTCCCACCTAATTAACAAAAATAAAATATTTTCTTCAAAATCCGAAATAGCTGACGACTTTGCCAAAACTTTTGCTAAAAATTCATCCGTCAAAAATCATTCAAAAAATTTCAAAAATTTAAAAAAGAAAAGGAAAAGAGACGTCAATACTGAAAGTTACAATAGGCCTTTCGAGATACCAGAATTGCTCGAGTCCTTTTAGAAATCAAAGGACTCGGCAGCTGGACCAGACAGACGAAATTCCATATATGTTTTTAAAACAAATACCAGACTCTTCACTAAAATGTCTTTTAACTATAACCAAGTTTACTCTTCTGGCAAAATTTCCGAGTCTTGGAAGGGATCTACTATGATGCTACTGATGCCAATAACTATCGTCCTATTTCATTGACGAGTTGCATTTGTAAAACTCTAGAACGTATGATAAATACTAGATTAGTTTGGTTCCTGGAATCAAACAATATTTTAAGTCCTTTACAAAGCGGCTTTAGAAACCGCAGGGGAACGGTAGACCACTTAGGTAGACTAGAAACATTTGCCAAGAAAGTACATCCTGTGGCCGTATTCCTTGGCCTTGAAAAGGCATACGACACAACTTGGCAATATGGAATCATGAACGATCTCCATGATATCGGTATACGTGGTAATTTGCTAAGTTTATTTCAAATTTTATATCTGACAGGCATTTCAAAGTTCGAACGGGTTCAGCTTATTCAGAAACAGAAACACAGGAGATTGGTGTCCCACAGGGTGGTATCCTGTCTGTCACACTTTTTGAATTAAAAATTAACAGTATAACTAAATGTCTTGGCCAATCTACGGAAGGGTCTCTATTTGTGGATGATTTCTTGATCTGTTACAGATAAAAAAACATGCACACTATAGAACAACAACTACAACAATGTTTAGGCAAATTACAAAATTGGGCTGACGAAAATGGCTTTAGATTTTCAAGATCAAAAACTGTCTGTATGCACTTCTGTCAAAGACGAAAACCACACAATGATCCTGACCTCACACTCAATGGAATTAAAATTCCTGTAGTTGAACAAACAAAATTTTTGGACTAATATTTTATTCGAAACTGTCCTTTGTTCCACATATCAAACATCTGAAGGATAAGTGCTCGAAGGCGCTGAACATTCTACGAGTTCTTTCCTATGCTGATTGGGGTGCAGACCTTGAAATGCAATCGGGCACTTATTAGATCAAAACTTGACTACGACTTGATTGTCTATGGATCGGCTCGTAGCTCCTACCTACATATGCTTGACCCTATACAGAATCAGGGACTGCGTCTCCCACTTGGAGCTTTTCGAACAACACCTGTGAGGAGTCTCCATATGGAAGCTAATGAGCCATCTCTAGACGATCGACGAAAGAAATTATCCTTACAGTATGCTGCTCAACTGAAATCTAACCCCAATTTTTTTTGTTTGTTTGTTTGTTTGATTAATTAACGTCCTATTAACAGTCATGGTCATGTAAGGACGGCCTCCCATGTATGCGGTGTGTTGCGTGTATGTTGTGCGAGGTGCGTGTTTTGGGAGACTGCGGTAAATTCATGTAGTGTCTTCTTGTATAGTGGAACTGTTGCCCTTTTTAATAGTGCTATATCACTAAAGCATGCCGCCGAAGACACCAAGCAACACACCCCACCCGGTCACATTATACTGACAACGGGCCAACCAGTCGTCCCACTCCCTGTATGCTGAGCGCTAAGCAGGAGTAGAAACTACCACTTTTAAGACTTTGGTGTGTCTCGGCTAGGGGACAAAACCCAGAGCCTTCCTCACAGGGGCGAACGCTCAACTCAAGGCCAAAAGTGAGGCGGTGCCAAGGGAGGCATTAGGAAAGATAAAGTCAGTTAGGAAAAAAAGAAAAGATAAGATCCTAAATTTAGTCGCCTTTTACGATCATGCAATAGGGGCAGCAGGTACAATTCCAATGCCCTCTAACCCCAAAACTTCCGCATTTAACCTTGTATTCAATCCACAACATCAAGAAATAGTTACACAAAATCAAAAGCTCATACCAACATTTGGCATCAGAATTTCAAAATATTTGCTGGAGCTTAATATGAATTTCGACACCATTGACGAGTACACCGTATCGGATGTACCACCATGGCCCATTCAAACACCTGATATCAATTTATCTCTACTTGAGAGGGCAAAATCCACTGCATTACCGGACGAACACAAATTCTCCTTTCGGGAGTGCATTAGGGCTGTCCCTGACCATGTTCAGATCTACACTGACGGCTCAAAAGATGGGGATAATGTTGCTGCAGCATGCTGTACATCTAATCACTGCTCCTCTATCAGACTCCCGGATGTTGCCTCTATTTTCTCTGTGGAAGCATGTGCTATCGGTCTGGCGCTTGACCATATCGAAGAACACCGCATTGAAAAGGCAATCATCTGTTTCGACTCTCTTTCGGTTCTTCAGGCTTTGAAATCAAAAACCCCTAGAAACACATTAATCCAAAATCTTTTGATCCGAGCATTTCGACTGTCTTCTAAAACTCAAATTACTTATATCTGGATTCCCTACCATGTGGGTATAAAGGGGAATGAAAAAGCAGCGAAGACTGCTCTTCGCCTAGCACAAACTGATCTGAAACTACCTTACACCGACATCAAACCTTACATCCAGTCAGCCATTAAACAACATTGGCAACAAAGATGGTCTAGCGAAACAAACAATAAAAAAATACAACCTACATTTAATCCTAAACTTTTTAGTCGGAGAGACCGCAGAGAGGAAGTTGTTCTCTCTCGGCTCCGAACTAGACACACATTTTTTGCACATTCTTATCTATTGAGAGGGGAGGATCCTCCTACATGCCATGCATGAGATTCACCTCTCACAGTGGAGCATGTTTTATTGCATTGTATTGATTTTAAACACATACGAGATAAGTATTATGATGTCTCCGATATGTACACTTTGTTTCATGCCGTGAGATATTTTCATATTTTCAGCTATCTCAAGGAGATCGGCATTTTTAACAAAATTTGAACGTTTTCTCACATTAATCTATATTATTAAAACGCACACCCTCATCGTTTCATCAACATTGTGTATGAGTTTTCTCGTGTGTTTTAGCCAAACTATTTTATACCATGTAACTTTTTTTTATTAATCAACATTTACAATTTTGTTTTAGTGTTTATTAACTATTTCTTATCCTGATCTTTTAGATACAGTCCTTATTTTTATCCTGATACTAATGCCTGCCTTGTAGTTTGGCCCTAAATGACCTTAGTTGTCGATAGGCCGCAAACAAACCGTGGGGGTTAGAGGCAAAATGTATACAAACTCTGTTCCCCTTCCCCAAAGGATGTTTCTTGCCAAATTTAGTAACAATCTATACAGAAACTATAACTAGTAGCGATTTAAAGGATTTATCTCAATTGGTCCCGCCCCTCCTGCCCCCAGGGGGTCTGAGCGGAAATTTATTAAAACATTGTTCCCCTTCCCTCAAATATGTTTCTGCCCAAATATGGTTACAATTCATGTAGAACTTTATGACAAGTAGGAATTTAAAGGATTTGCCTTTATATCCCTTATTGGGCCCGCCCCTCCTGCCCCCGGGGGATCAAAGCCAAAATTTATACAAACTCTGTTCCCCTTCACCCAAGGATGTTTCTAGCCAAATTTGGTAACAATCCATGCAGAATTCTATGACAACTAGCGTTTTAAAGGAAATTTTGGCGGACGGACGGTCGCCGCGCCATGACAAAAGCTCACTGGCCTTTCAGGCCAGGTGAGCTAAAATTGCGTGAAAAATAAAAATATCTCAAGATATCGGATGCATTTCATTTAGATAAGATGATGAATGAAGAATAAGGATAGAACAAAAGCGATCTTCCACTTTAAATTTATCATAAATACATCCGTTGTGCCATATTCAATGATGTTTAGTGAACATTTTATGACTATTTGGTACGCACAAAATTTCGGTTTGGTATTCATAGGTATACGGTTTGGTAATAACAACCTGGTGAAAAATTTGAATCACAAATAAAAACATAGGATATCTTAGGGACAGTATTATCATTTCGCGCAGTAAAATTAACACAGCAAGAGCCGATACATTATTACCATCATAGAAAACAATTACATTTGTATACATGTAAGTTTGTAACCCTGGTGTTTATTGGTGCTGTTATATATAGCTTCGTCTTATCAAAGTATTAATTGGGAAAGCCGGAAAATCAGTACATCCTATAAAAAGTATGCAACGATTAATCATTAAGGATTTTTATACAAGTCAAGACACTTTTATACTTCCATACTCGTGCGTAATGTTTACTCATGTTGTTTCTTTTTTTTATATCATGTTAATTTATTCACCCCGAGGGGAGGAGACACGTTTATGTTTGGTGTTCTATTTAGAGATAAGTGTTTTAACACATACATTTATGAAATTAATATTATGTCCTTCAATTTTTATACCAACTCATAACATTCTCGCCGTGATTTTATTCTAGCAGGGGAACGAACGATGGTTTATTCAAGTGTTCATTTTTCATCAAACAGCTTATATCCAATTCTCCGTAATTAAACTGTGTACATATCGCATTTCGGTTTGTTCAACTGCACTACATCTATTTAAACAGCATTCCATTGGAAAGGCGTATCATCAGGGACTCCTCAAAGGATCCGTGCTGGGCCCACTACTGTCCGTACTTTTCGTGAACGATCTAACGGAAAAAGATATTATAGATGTATATTTATCTGCTGATAATGTTAAAATATTCAAAAAATAAGTAGATTTGATCGCGATCAAAACACAGATTTCCACCCAGGTAATGATTTTAGAGATAAATCAATGAACAAATATCGTTTTAATACGTTTCCCTCTGCTTCAATTCGATCGACTAACGAACGATCAAAGGAACGATTGAACAAACGCACGCATTAAAGAAAGAAATAACGAAAGGAGAATAAGCGACACGTAACAAGGAATGAACGAACAAACGAATGAAATTCTGTTTATAAGGCTCAGCCCTCTCGTGTCTGTCTAACGACAATGTGTTGCCAGAGCAATTGCCGTGTGGTAGCTGTAACTATTGCACAATAAACATGGATGATGCGGTACCGCTAGCACAGCCATCACCAGCAATCAGAAAGGTTACCCATGGTGATAACCCCTCACCTTTGTTAAATGGATCTCACTTTTGGCCTTGAGTTGAACGTTCGCCCCTGTTGAGGAAGGCTCTAGGTTCTGTACCCTGGCCGAGACACATCAAAGTTATAAAAGTGGTTAGTTTCTGCTCCTGCTTAGCGTCAGCATACAGGGAGTGGGACGACTGGTTCGCCCGTTGTCAGTATAAGTGGACCGGGTGGGGGTGTGTTTTGCTTGGTGTCTTCGGCGGCATGCTTCAGTGATATAAGCACTATAAAAGGGCAAAAGTTCACTATAAAAGAAGACACTACATGAATATACCACAGTCTCCCAAAACAGCATCCTCGCACAACACACACGCAACGCACCGCATACTTGGAGGGCCGTCCTTACATGACCATAGCTGTTAATAGGACGTTAATTAATCAAACAAACAAACAGATTGTTTAATGGATACTCGTGGCAGGACATTGTCAAAGGACAGAAGGAGTTTTAAAAGTTAAACATCTTGTATGCTTGACTGAAACAGGTGAAACTTCCGCTGTGGATGTCTAATTGTTGAGAAGCCAGGAAGTAAAGCATTATTGGATTAACAAGGAATTATTTTACCTTAGATTACGATGGTACTTTATGGGAACGGGATTTAAGACATCTTACCAGAAGGTGATAGTCTCTCCGACCGGCATGAAACGTGAAACTAGGGCCTTATTTCATGATCTACCATCAGTGGCATTAGATCAGGAACGCTCATAGGGAGGTGTAAGGCACGGTTCTATTGGTTCATGTCACGGGATAAACGCAACTATGTGGCTTCGTGAGCAACCTGTTACAGAATAAAACCTAACCTCGAGTGTGCGAGCAAGGCTTACATCATATCACGCTAGCGTGCTATAGAACGTGTGCATCTTTGATTTCATGGGCGCCCAACCACTCTGCATAATATCACATTGTACCCCAATCACAATCGCTTCAAGCCTTGCGAGACAGGGATTTACCGGCTTGGTTACTTAATATATTTGTTTGTTTGATTATTTTAACATTCTAATTAACAGCCAGAGTCATGTAAGGACGGCCTCCATGTATGCAGTGTGTAGCGTGTGTGAAGTGCGAGGTGCGTGTTTTGGGAGACACAACACGAACATACGAACTCGCACTTCACGCACACCGCATGCATGGGGAAGCCGTCCTTACATTGCTTGGCTATTAATAGGACGTAAATTTTATCAACCAAACACACAATTATGGTCGTTAGTCGCGTTAGCAGGGAGTCGTTGAATACGGTCAGTCATATAGTAAATATTGTTGGAGGAATAATTTAAGAAGCACAAGACAGGAAGTCACTGAATACAATCACACTCAAGCTATGGTGTGGCGCGTCAACATGTGTATTTATTCAGAACGAGGCTCAGACACATAGATTCATGACGTAATACACAGATAAGAGTACATGAGAGTATGCGTTTGGTACACACACAAGTATTTCGGGTTACCGTAGTTATGATAGTAAGATAACTTATTATTACACAGGGGTCGGTGAGACAGGTTTTAATGCATTATCATAATGAACATAAAGGATGTTTAAAACAGAACCCTGTAAAATACCTAATTAAAGCTTAAAACTGGAGTAATGAGCATGGTATAAAAAATGGCGGCGAAAATATCATACAGATAAAATGTGATTTGAAGATGAACTTTTTAGTTAAAGATGCTCCATAGCCGACAGAGCATCATGATACCATTAATGAACACTAACAGATGTTTTATCGTACAGTTTATTGAATAATTTACTCTACTTTTGGGTTCATTACAATCAGTACTTTATTCCATATAGGACAGTGCCATAGGCTTTTTCCGGAACGCTATTAACTATTTTAATATTTCTTTATATTTTAAGTTAAGTATAGTAGCTTCAAACTTTTCAATGGGGTAATGGTGTATAGTAGTAAATTTTAAACTGAAAAAATACTAATTCGTCTGCTCCTTTTGTTAATAGAGAAATCAATATCATTCGTCAGCGGTTTAGCAATCTTTAGAAGTCTCGACCGCAAAATGAAACGGTAAATAACCGGTTACAGTATACCGCAGCCTTTCGAAAATTATTCACACACGCATTTCATTGCATAGGTTTTTTTTAATAGGCCTCTCGGCTGTTCTAGAAAGTTAAGTCTTATGAACCAACAAACAAACGAAATGGGTATGCTTTCTGTATACAACACAATCATACAGATCCAAGTGACTAGAGGCAGTATCTTAATGCAGAATCCTATCGCACATGCTTGATACTGTCAAGGGAGATAAAGTTTCTCAATGAACTCGACAATGAAACCATTTCACAAATTTAATCAACACGATATTCAGCAATGCTACAAAGTCGAAAAGATGACTGTTCCCGATGGTTGCTTGTTGGTTGGTGAATTATGATTACCGTCCTATTCACAGATAATGCTATTTATGTATCTAAACACTGGTGCAAAAATTACACAACTAATATGTATAAAGTAGACTGACTATGAATTCATCAATTTGCATATTCATTAACAATACATGTACCACAAACAAAAAATGAAATGGATTTTGGACTTAAGTTGAAAACTGACAAATTGTACTATCATTTCACCCTACCCGTAAAATCTGCATCAGTTAAGAACGAACTAACAAAACGTGATTGAAGGAAATCATTGATTACCGTGCTACAGGTTTCTGTTTTAACATTTGAGAAGTGACAAATGTTGATTAACATTGCGTTTATGACCCGTTTTAATTTGAAAAATCAAGCTATTGTTAGGTTAGAATTGAAGAACTAAAACCAACACCTCGCATTTCACACACGCTATCACTTGGAGCCTTCCTCGCATGACCCTGTGTCAAAAGGACATTGATTAACCAAATAAAACTACATTTACAATATATTCAGCTTGAGACATGAAACGCTTATCTTTTATTTTATACGAAAATACCAATCTGTACTTTTCATAATAAAAAATTGAAGGTTCATGCAAAAATCCTCTGGTTCACAGTACAATGTTCAAACAAACTAAAACCAACATGAAAGGAGTACTGCAGCACTGCAGTAGGTGTACTAGTTTGGACTATATTTTGCATTGAATTAATTAAATTTTAATGATAATTATAGTGTGATGCAGCAAATTAATAATCACAACACATGCATAGCTTAAAAATAAACGGAATCTAGAAATTTTGCAGCAAGACACGGCCCCAACGATAAATATAAGTAGCATATTTAGTTTCTTGATCCAAACCAGAAATGGAGGATGCGACACTCGCTATAGACTATTTAGCGTTTTGACTTGGACCAGAGGTTATGGTCGGAGGCCATTACATTTTATGGGTAAAGTATTGCATTGGAAACACTCACTACACACATCTTGGACCTCCAAATAAAGACATATGTTTATATATGACTTACTTAAGATATCGATATTTTTTTACCTAGATTACATTTGATGATAAATGGATGTCGCTCTAATGTTTGATACTTACGGCGACATAGACGTGATACGTAAAAAAATTCACACTACATTAAATAAAATATGTTTTGTCTTACGTTCAATTCTTTTCTCTCATATCACCTTTCTGCTGCCGTAGATACTTAATCTATGCATAAATTAATTTAGCGAATATGAATTTAGTTCATTTGTATGCATGGTGTAGTTTAGTAATTTTTTCGAAAAATATATTTTAGGTTTTCAAACTGTTTCTCGGAATTTCTTCCGGTTTCAAGTTATTTCTGGAATTTTCATGTTTTTGTTTTACATCTTTCCCAATACTCATGCTAAACTTTATATCCGAACCGTTTACGTCCGGCTGTATAAAGTGTAACAAATTAAACGCTTAACTCAGCTTGTTACATTTTCAAAATTTGTAATCAAATGAAATATATTTGAAAATGTAATATGTACTTGTTAACGGAAGCTACAGAAATTATGTGCTTTAAATAATGCTGGAAGCATGTACCATAGTCAATATAATTAAATAAATTGATACTTGTAACATAAGTATAGTGTATATCTGTACCGTAATTTCGTTCTCACGTATCAAGAAGAGCATATTGATATATTATTCACTATCAAATATGTTTCAAACTTATTTTTTTCATTCAGATTTTCATATGAAATACATATTCCATAATCAAAATATATAATATTTCATAATACGTACGGTGTGTTTTAACAATTATGTTATATCGTATTTCATGAAAGTTCATGGTATTTTATAAAATGAAAGAATAGTACAATTATGTACTAAAGTTCGAAACCTTTTGTTTAATTCAAGTCGTTTGGTGGTTTACATAAATTTCGTCTAGGAATGGTCCCAGTATAGCCATTCTCCTATATCGGTATATAGTCTTTGGTATTGATGTACATCTTTTTGATGAAGCCGACGGCAAAGTTTACAAAACGCTATTGAATGTGTGGTTTCCCTCGTTTACTTGGTAACTTTTCTCTGCCATTGTACATACTTTTGGAATTTTAGTTTTACTTTTTGAAAGTGATTTCAATATGATGACAAGATTTCTTTTCTGTTTGAAATTTTAGTTGTATCAATAATAGAACCGGAGGAAGAAACATAGATACATTAGATCCACTCGGACTATAGCCAAAGTCGTTACATTCAGACGCGTAGAGTTTAAAACTCTTCTCTGTTATTGTAATCTTCAACATAGTCTGACTTAACATGAGAGATAAAATTTGTATGGCTTCAGACATTCTTTAGTGTGTTTATTCTTGGACATTGGTTTTTTGTACCACACTTTCCATAAACATCAACTTTAGTCAGTTTTTGTAATTTATCGACATATAAATGTTCTTTTTCCGGTTTGTATCACAATTGGATACCATCTACAGTCTTTGGGTTATTTTGCATTTTTTATTATAATCCGTTGAATTTCTTTTCCACGTTCGTCCTTGTTATGTTTTTCCTGTACTAAATTTCCATATGTATTCGTGATATAGCATCCCTTCTATAACTAATCGTCCATTAAACATTTTTCCATTTATCAAATTTAATCCAATGGACCAAAGGTGGTTCCAGAGAAGTGAACACCCATATTTTGTCCCATTTTCTTTGAGGGACGCTTTTCAGTGGATGTACCGGTGTATGGACAGCAACGACGTCACTTCCGGCGAACGAATCCCCTCCTTGCCGTCAAGTGGCATTTGTTCTTACAACTCGAATAATATCCTTTGGGATCCACGGTGGGCGATTTGTAGTAATGTACTCGTATTGATGCTCTCTGCTGCTGTCCGCCGATTTAATTTTCTGTGGCGTACCTGCTGTTTTTGCCGATTTCGTTTTTCTGCGATACTCTTTTGGTTTTATTAATGTTTTTGCATGCGATGATACAACTAGATTTTTCTGTCTTATCTTAACGTGGTTTATGAGCTGGTGGTGGTGTATCGAATGTATCCTTCGTCTGAAACGTGAATATATCCATAGAAAATAAGCGCGAGCGATGGTGGACCAATGCCAAAAACGAGTACAAAAATCTGATTGATGTGAACCTAAAACAAAGGAAATATGTAAAAAAAAAAACTTAATATACTGCCAATATACCTATACTTGATTCATATTAATGTTGGACAAGCGACCAATTTACGAAACATTCCTTAACACTACAGGCATTGCATTCTTACTTTAATATTCCCTCTATAACAATGCATTAGCAGAGTTTAAGGAAAAATCTTGAAGTTAAGGAGCATTTCGCTTAAGTCTGTAATGCTTTCCTAGACGAATTTTAAGTTTAAAGATTTTCTTAAATTTAAGAATATTGATTGAAAATTTAACCAGAGACATCCAATGGGGAAAAGGGGAAGAGTTCACTTATAAATCCTTAGGCTCTTGAAGGGACGAAGACATTTAGGGTTACATAACCATAGCTGTTAATAGGACCGATTCATTATTAAGCAAACAAAACATACAAAAAGGAAACAATAATTATGTAGAGATTCAATACTTGATCACATATGAATTATATCAGTCGCGATCCTCGTATGAACGGCAACACTTAAAACCATATTAATCCGATAAATAGTTCGTGATAAAGAGGTCGCAGTAAAACTATGCTTTAGGGCATAGGCTTCTATACTACATCAAATTGCAATTTTACTTGCTACCTCTATGTTCCCCAAACATCAAACAATATCTGTTGAATAGTTTCATTTGGCCCTGGAGAATAAAACATTAATTTTCAGCTCCGGCGGATAGTAAAATACAGTAGTATTATTCTGGAGCGCGTGGGCCCTTGCGTGACCCCGCCTATCATATTCCTCGTTACAATGTACAACATTGGACGGTACGGACAGAAAATAGCGAGATCATCAATTATTTCGGCGTATATATAAACAATTTAGATCCTGGTAGGAAGGGTGATATGAAGGCTATTTACTTACTTAAATGCAATATTCCCTTGGCATACAGCTACTTTCGACTATATCGTAACTTTTCGGGTTAACGAAACCTGCATACCACCTAGTCACCAGGCGCCATAATACTCAATATAGAGTTTTTGTATATTATTATTTCTTACGGGGTCGAACGTTGTGACATAGGTAAAACAACTATTTATCATAAAATGGGCGCTCTCTTGTCACTATTATATGAACACATCTAATTACGGTTTTTAAAGAAATTCATGTTTCATAGTCAGATGTTATATGAATGTGTTCAGAGAGCAGAGAGTTTGCTTTACACGTTACCGATATCTTTGTTTTACAGCGACAATCCAGGTTGAAAAATCAACCCATAAATCTGAACTTCATCCTCGAACTAAAAAAACGTATAATAGTTAATCATCCATTGGATAATTAATGAAAAGGCCCTCCGTACCAAACGTGAAAACTGTACACAATATGTATGA